>JAOWBW010000388.1:1513016-1621889 GCA_026119855.1 Campanula takesimana | reverse complement strand
AAAAACCAAATCACAGACCTATAAAGACAATGAGAGACGTGTTGTAGACCTATAAAAACACAGAGAGACGTGTCCTCATACCAATAAAAACATTGAGAGATTTGTCACAGACCTATAAAACACTGAGAAACATGTCTCAGATTTATAAAAACACTAAGAGCCATGTCACAGACCTTAAAAACACTAAGAGCCATGTCACAGACATAAAAACAACTGAGAGACATGTCACAGACCTATAAAAACACTAAGATCCATGTCTCAGACTCATAAAACACTAAGTGCCATATCACAAACCTATAAAAACACTGAGAGCCATGTCTCAGACTAATATAAAATACTGAGAGCCATGTCTCGAACCTATAAAAACACTAAAAACACTGAGAGACATGTTCAGAGACCTACAAAAACAATGAGAGCCATGTCAGATACTTATAATAACATATTGAGAACCATGTTATAGACCTATAAAAACTTACTGAGAGCCATGTCACAAACCTAAAAAACATACTGAGAGCCATGTTAGAGACCTATAAAAATACTGAGAGCCATGTCATAGTCCTATAAAACATACTGGGAGCTATATTAGAGACCTATAAAAACACTGGGAGCTTTTAACAACTATGGTATATACATAGAGAGAGACACGTACACATGTATATATAACACACCTTAAAATTTTGGAACTGCAACCTTTGTTATGGGACATCTAAAAGAGAAACAAGTAATTTCTACTATGGGACGGAGGGAGTGTATACATGAGAGAGACACCACACACCCTTGAAATTTTGGAACTTTAATCTGTAATGTCTTCTTTTATTGGGAAATCCTTTATCGTGGAAACGGACCTTTTATTTCCATGGACCACGCAACACGGATTTATCTATCTGTTGTCAATTTTTCCATTGGCTTGGGGCTTCTCCAATGCATAACACCAAATTTGGTTCAATTTTTACACCAAACAGTAAAAAAATATCTCCAATGCATAACACTAATTTTGACACCAAACATAATATTCCCTTTACACTTCATCTTCCGTTATCCTCATTATTCATACCCAAAGTTTTGTTTTTTACATATTGACATCTCTCTTTGAATTGAGATGATAAAATTTTTAAATGAAAAAATTATTTTACAATCAAATAAATCATGCTTCAAAATTATTAAACATATAATTTAATTATTATAATTTTCAATATGTTTAATTTGATGGACTAAATTGCACAAATGAAAATATTGAACCGACTTTGGTACAAGTTATAGTGTACACTGCAGAGAAGAATAGCATCATTTATGGTGTTGTAGTGCAATTTATAGCGAACAATGGGGATGACTCTAGTGACTCCTTTGATATTAAATGGATACATTCATGTTTCATTTTATGTATTTGCAGGGCTTCAATTGGTCCAGGCACCAGCACTTCTTCGAGAAAACCGTTGGTGGTATAGTTTAGGCCCTTATCGTATTGCTTTGTTTTTTCATATTGTTGTTTTGTACCACAATAACAGTGTCTACCTTTACCATGAAATAGAAAAGCAAGTCAAATAAATAAATGAAAATGGAAGAGAAAATATATTGCAATGAGTAGTTTTAACTATAATTATGCTTTTTAAAATAATGATTGCTCACAGGCTCGAAGAAATCCTTCAAATTTGTTAACATAACTACTGAAATTTGGTGATATATTTTCCACTTATTTTATCATTCAAATTTGAATGATAAAATAAGTGCCTATATTTTTAGGGAAAACCAAGGACAAGGCAGATTCAAGCTACTGCAGACACTCATAATCTGCGCAGGGTAACTTGTCTTTACAAATAATTTGATTTACTTTAATCGATAAGCGCCTAATTTGACCAAAGAGTACAGAGGGTTAAACTGAAACATCATGCCAAAGAGTACAGTGCAGATCCGAAATGAGAACGATGCAGATTAGGAATGGACCAAATCTGAGGCGGTTTTGCTATGGTGTTCGTCGGAGAAGATGATGCGAGGCGGCGTTGCTATGGTGTTCGTCGGATAACTCGCCAGATCTGTACCATCGCCGGAGAAAAAGTTAAACAATCGCCATCGCCGGAGAAGATGGGGGAGACAGAGGGTTTTGAGAGAGAGAACTGTGTGTGTGTGTTTTCAAAGAGATAGATTAGAGATAGAGAGAGCCTGAAAGAGAGAGGAAACAGTCGCCGTCACCCCTCGCTTTTCGCCGTCGCATGTTACCGTTCGCCGGGGAATTATGAGGGAACTATGTTAGACTGGTGGTGTGAGAAGGCCGGATCTGGAGAATCCCGGCCAGATCTGTACGAAGGTGGGGAGTTGAAGGTCCCCGTCGCCGGAAAAATGGGGAGCCGGAGAAGGTGGGGGCTAGGCACCGGGAGAGAGATAAGAGAAGCGAAATGGATTTTTTTTTTTTTTTATAGAGAGAACGGGAAAAATGCAAATGTGAGAGGGGAGGGTTTTACTCGTTTTAGGTTTGGATGGGAGGGGTACTTTCGGGAATACAGTATTTCATTAAAAAAATCAAGGACCAAATGGAAATAAATGTTCCATCTAATGGACCCAGACAAAATAAACGAAAATGTCTGTCCTCTTTTAAAAAATTGTTTTGTTTAAAGGACTTTTGAGAAATTTTTCCTTTACTATTCAGTCGTTAACTTTTTTTAACACACGTTATTTTTTTTAACGAGCATTAATTTATAACTAACTTTTGTTATCTCCATCAAAACCAAATCGCATATGTAAAAATCGAATTCCGACTTCGTTAACCGTTGGATCGTCGTGAAACTTCTGGGCTTTGGTCCAATCCCCTAGGCGCACATGATGACCGTTGCGATCTTCCAAATAATTACCGGAGAGGGAGAAATGGCCGGCGGCGAAAACTGGCGAAAATCTCCAAAAATTCGCTATATTAAAAATCAAATTCCCGCTTCATTAACCGTTGGATCGTCGTCAAATTTCTGGGGTATGTTCGCATCACTCAGGCGCTCATATTGACCGTTGGGATCAGTAAAATAATCAGCGGTGACGGAGATATGGCCGACGGCGAAAATCCGGCGAAAAACTCAAAAATCACCCCAAAAGTTAGTTTTGTTAAAATAAATTAATGCCCGTTAAAAAAATAATGTTCGTTAAAAAAAGTTAACAAATGAATAGTAAATTGGTTAATTTTGCTAATAAAACTATAGTACGCATCATACATTTGTTGTTTCAATAGTACGAGTGTCAAATTGATGTTGGGGCCATAGTACGAGGGGCGGAAAAGGAGTTTACTCCTTTGAGAATGTGGCTGGTATTTTGGTTTCAGTGGTGGTGGTGGTGGCGGCGGTGATTGTGGTGGTGGTACTGTGAGGTGGGTGTTGAGGGAGCTGTGATTGTCTTGAGGACTGTAATGTTAAGGAAGATGGTTGGTGGATCAATGATGGGAAGATGAACTCATTTATCAAAAACTTTCACTTTAACCCCTTTATTTAACTAAAACTTCCACTCCAATTTTTATTTGCTTAGTCAGCTCCACAAAGGCAAAATGATATGGTCATGGCATGGTGCCCCATCAGCATTGTTTAACGGCCATGTGAACAGCTTTTTAACGGAAGGATGACATAATGACCAAATAACTAAAGTTAAGGATCATTTAGTAAAAGAAAATAGCTAGATGACGTAAAGGTAAAAACATAAAAGGTTGAGGGACTAAAAAGGTACTTTTCTCATGATAAGTGAGTCTCATTAATTAAAAAATATTATAAACTACTTTTGCAATTTTAAATGGGACACCCAAAATGATAAATTTCGCAAAAATGAGATGGAGGAAATATATATTTTCTTTTTTAGAAAAATATTACTTTCTAATAAGATACTCAAAATGGCAAAATAAATAATTTGTTATGGGACTAAGAAGTACTCCCTCCGTCACAAACTAATCGTTTTTTATTTCTATTTTGGGCATCACATACTAATTGCTATTTACCTAAAATATTCAATTTTCTCTCTCATTTCTACTAACAACAATTATCCACTAACTTATTTTCTTTATCTTATCTACTCACAATACTTAGTTTTTCAAAATATTTTCTTAATTCCGGTACATTCACATTTAATAGCGATTGATTTAGTACGGACGGAAGAAGTACTTGCCAATCAACGACATGCCATACTGTTAGGTGTTGGACAAATTTGAGTAACGTGTCTTGTTTTATAGATCAATCCACCATGGCATGGATTAGGCTACTTTTGCGGTTCTAAAATAAGACTGCCGTTAGATTGAACGTGTTTTATTATTTATTTATTGAGTTGATTGAATTTTAAAGATTTTTTTGTTTTGGAAAAGGAGTATTTCATTAAAGTTTTAGGCGTGTTATTGGTACACAGTAAACATACTAGTCATCATAAAGACAATTTTTAAATAGTCATATACTCCTATGTAATAGTATTAATAATTATTAATTATAATTGAATTATAATTTATTACTAGAAATGTGAAAATGTCTTTTGAAATTGAATGAGAATAAATTGACGTAAAATTTTAGGCGGATTTCTGCAATACACACTGTGAAAGCAATTCAAACAAAAGGGGGGGTGGGTGGGTGTTGTGTGTGTGTGTTTGAGTTTACTACTTAGGTGTTTATCAATTTTCTTCAAAAAATTGGTATTAAGCATCAAATTACTTGTCCTTATACACCCCACCAAAACGGGGTTGTCGAGCGCAAACACCGACACATAGTTGAAACCGGTTTATGTCTTTTTATTTAAGGCTCATCTTCCATACAAATTTTGGTTAGAGACATTTAACACTTCTCTTTATAATAAACTGATTGCCCATGCAACAAAGTTTGTTTCTCCTCATGAATGATTACTTCAGTGCCCTCTTGATTATCGTTTTCTCAAAGCCTTTAGGTGTTCATGCTTTCCGCATGTTATTCCTACCAACACTCACAAACTAAGGTCAAAATCAATTCATTGTAATTTTCTTGGTTATATGATAAATTGCGCAGGAGCTATTGATGCATGGACTTGAGCCCAATGCTTCAGACTCTCCTTCTGGGCCGGCCTCCTCTAGTCTTAATCCAGTCCAGGCGAGTTCCTCCTCAAACAGTCCTCCGGTTAGTGCTAATTCTAGCAACACCCCTGGTACTTTGTCTTCAACCGAGCAGTCCATGGCTGCACCAGATTTCTCTCCTTGTCTTTCAGCATAATCATCAAGCACTCCTCCCCTATGCCTTCGGTCAATTGAGCGTCTTCACCCGGAAACATCGTCGTGTCTCTGCCTCAATGTCTACTGGCAGTTTAAAAAGACTCTCTTACTTATGAACCGTGTGCCTTCAAACAAGCTTTTGCATTTCCGCACTTGCATGTGGCTATGCAGGAGGAAATCAGAAATCTATGCTCTACATGGAAATCAAACGTGGCCCCTGTTGGGGTATCAACCCAAGCCCCACATCGGCAATTGAATGAAGAATTGCTTAGTATAAAAGGTGTCCACACACTCCATTAGTATGAGGCCTTTTGGGAGATGACCCAAAAATAAATTTGTTCGGGCTGGGCCCAAAGCGGACAATATCATACTAATGTGGAGTGGTGGGGGTGGTCACGGTCCCAACAGCCCCTCGATCTCACTCTGCTATGAACGTTGTTGGATGTCGCTGGATTTTTAAGGTAAACGCAATGCTGATGAGTCTATTGAACAACATAAAGCACGTCTTGTTGGTTAGGGTTTCACACAGCAAGCTGGCCTGGATTATGAGGAAACTTTTAGCCGAGTGGTTAAACCTTCCACTATTCGGACAGTTCTTACAGTCGCTCACTCATGTTCTTGGGATATTAAGCAGTTGGATGTCAGAAATGCTTTTCTTAACAACATCATTCATGAGGAGGTTTATATAAACAACCACCTGATTTCATTGATTCCTCGGTTCCGAATCATGTCTGTAAACCTCACAAGGCTCTATAAGGACTAAAGTAATCTCCTCGTGCTTGATTTCAACTTTTACATATGTCCTTGATTAACCACGGTTTCAACAATAGCCAGTCTGACTCATCTTCTTTCATTCGGCATCGGAACAGGTTTATTGTCCTCCTTCTCATATATGTTGACGATATCATCATTACTAGGTCCTCCCCATCGGTCAGTTTTTACTGTTATTGATGATATTTGTACTACATTTGATAGTCATTATCTTGGTGACCTTAGCTAATTTTTTAGTATTAAAGCTACACGTTCTTTTGATACTCTGACTCTACGGCGAACTCGGTATGCCCTTGATCTCCTTGATCATTTTCATATGTCTGATTGCAAACCAATGCCTATGCTAACCATTCCTTATTCTCATCTTGATGGTCTTCAATACTTGACTCTGACACGCCCGAATATTGCTTTTTCGTTCAATCAAGTTTGTCAAATCATTCACCAACCACATTTTTCTTACCTTATTACAACCAAAACACATCATCCACTTTGTTAAAGGTACGCGCTTGACTCAGGCTTATCATTCACTTCTTCTTCGGACCTCTCTATACATGTGTATTCCAATTTTGATCATGCTTGTGTCGTTCTACTACTCGTGCGTGTATTTTTGTTGGTTCAAATTTGGTCTCCTAGATAGCTAAGAATCAAACTACCGTGTCACGATCTAATAGTGAAGCCGAATATCATGCCTTAGCTACAACTACTAGCAAACTTCATTTATTCTCGTTCTTGTTTCGAGAATTTCATCTTCCATTTCCTCTGCCTTCCTTATTTTGTGATAATATCTCGGCAATGCATATGGCACGCAATCCAGTGTTTCATGCCCGCATTCGCCACATTGAGATTGGTTATACTTCATTCGCGAGTGCGTCACCCGTGGTTTTTTCAATCTCAAATTTGTCTCCTCGGGTGATCAAATGGCCAACCTATTCACTAAAGGTTTATCCAAACCTCGGTTTCAGGCACTCACTTTCAAGCTTCAACTTCCTTATAGACGTCTCGCTTAACGGGGGTATAAGCTGTGTATATATGTAAAGATATGTAGTATCTTTAGGATTACTATTCTCTCTGTATATAAACAGGTAAAGTTATAGTTGGGATAATATTTAGGGAGAGCATTATTGGAAATTGGTTAAGGAATATTGATTTTGACCAATATTTGACCGAATTTCATTGTTAATTCCATTTAATAAAATTGAAATAAGTTGCAAATATTTAATATTAGTTCGTGTTGGGAATATGCCTTTGAATCAATATGTGTATTGGTTAAGGATAGATCCGCAACAAGTTCGATAATTCCTGGGACTGAGAATTGTGAATTCCTTTCTGGAAATGGATTAATGATTTATTCAAGAGTAAGGATTGTGGTATGAGAATAGAATTGCTTTCTCTCTAAGAAAAAGGAAATCATTTTGATAAAAGGATTAAGGTTTAATTAGGTTTCTTATTGGTACAAGGAATTGTTCAAGAATTAGAAAAGTTGTTTTCTAATGAGAATAGAATTACTTTGTACACAAGAAATATGATTCCTTCTCCTTTTAGGGTTTTAGTTATTTATGTGACTATAAATATAACACTTCCCTTAGCATAATAATCAACTTGTCAACTAGAACTAGAACTAGAGAGTAGTTCAAGAAGTTCAAGAAGTTAGACAGAAGTTCCAAATCTGTAATTCTAGATCTAGGGTTTGCACAGTCAGGAATTATTGTGACAATAATTCGTGCAACTAGATTAGTGAGATTTTTATCTGTGATTGCCAAGTGATAGTAATATATTCTTCCTCCTCCCGCGGATGTAGCCAAGTTGGTGAACCACGTAAATCTGTGTTCTTGTGATTGCTTGCTTTTCTCATCAAGTCTTTTTTATTGCTCTAACAGTTAAGAGTAGATAAACGTGGTATATTTACTTTCTTTAAACCAATTTCGGGTGTAAGAAATTAATTAATGAAAGTGGCAACTTAGTGTTAATGGTTGAAGAGAAATGAGAATGGAAAATCCATATCTCATATTGCTAAGAAAGGGGAAGTCAAGACACTATATTAATGTGAGCATATAAGGAGGAGTCAGCAAGTGGTTCCCTCCTTGGGCCAACCAAGTGGACTATTGGGCCATCCATGTAACTAGTGGTCCAATTGTGCTAATTTTAGACTATCTCAAACTTGACACACGACTAGCGAAGCAGCGCGAAGGGCAGAATGCGCAGTTTAGGGCGCACTTTGCACTTCGCATCGGTCATTGTGGAGCCTTAAAATTTTGACAAAGTTTGGATCGATGTGGTTCAGCCCGTGGTTCGATCTGTCTAGGTCCAATGCGGTTCAGGCGTGTGGTTGTGGGGCGACTTGGGCTCATTTGGATTCACTAGGAATGGACTCGATTTAGGCTTGGGCGGCCTAGTCCTGTTGGCCTGGTCCAAGATGGCGCATAGGTTGGAGGCTTCTAGAAGGATCTGGGCGGATTGGATTCGCGGATCGGAGCGAGGACACGACATGTGTTGCATCAGATAGGTGTGACCGCTATGGCGACCCGCTTCCCTTCGTATTGGTGGGTCGGACTAGCTGGGCCGTGTTGGGTTTCGTAGTAACATGCGCAGCGGAATTAAGCATTTAAAATTTAATGAAACCCAAAGCCTATAGATCCATTCATATGATTAAGTCAAATACAATATGATGAATACTAGAATACTAACCCTTGATGTCTTTGATTTTTGCAACCTTGAATTCGATGGAGGCTTGAAACCATGATCACGAACATAGTAAGAATCACGAACTTTGAAGATGATAAGTTTCACCCTCTAGCGATATCCACACCACGAACGAATATCAAGAACACTTGATCTTAGTTGCTAGACCAAAATTGTGAAACACGTTTTCACAATTAATATGAACTATATGGAATGTTGTTTGTGTATTATTTTGTTCTTCAATCTAGGATGTCTTAGAACAAAATAAACTCTCTCAAACTCTTTGGAGATTTGCACAAAAGCATTAGCCTTGATTCTGGCCGAATTTTGCTGTTTATATACAAGTTAGACCTATTCCAAATAGGAAACTTGTGTCTAAACCCTTCCAAAATTCATTTCCAAATCAAATAAGGAAACCAGTCCCGACATGGTGTGCGGCCGCCCAAAACCACCTGTGCGGCCGCACATCTATCTGGAAGGTTATGGTACTATTTGACCCAAACTGTGCGGCCGCCCAAGTCACCATGTGCGGTCGCCCACTTGTCCAGATTCCCAAAGTTTCCAAAATTCCAATATAGTCCTTATTTAAGATTCGTTCTATTGTGTGTGACCCTCTAGGATTATACTAAGTTGGCAATGGATTCAAACATGAAACCATAAGATATGATTAGGTTCTAGCAAACCGTCATACCTACCCAAATAGTATAACTAGATACAAGTTCGCATTCCTTTAGAACATGTCATAATCCCTTTGTCCATGATGTCATTGAACACAAGTCATGGTCAATAAGTCAACTTGTATTGTTCAATACTTTCTCGATTCCGAATATGTTGATAATTCAAATGACATTGATCCAATCAATCCATTTGAGTTTGGCCAAACATTTCATCAACATCATCCCTTCGAGGGGCCCAAGCTTGACATCTCTCCGAAGAGGGACAAATCCATTTAGCTTATTATTCTTCCCTACGTGAATCCGATTATGCCAATCATACCCTTTATAACTACCGTGTTAAGGCAGCGTTTGAATATGTCAAACATAATCTTCATCAAGTGGAAGACTATAATAACTTCATGTCTAAGGATTCAAATGACATAACTAATATGAGATTTATATATGACATCGACCATGACATAAATCTCATACCGCGGGTCATGTCCAGTACCTTGTTCCAAACAAGTACCCATAAATCTAACATGATCATCTCATGATCATTTAGCCTTTATACTAGTGCTTAACAAGCTCTAGGGACGGAGATTATTATAAGCAAACACGAGCCATAATAACAATCTTATTATCTCTTTATCATTATGAATAAAATGATAACTTATACAACGTTTAACAAATGTGCCTAGGGCACCAACACCAACAGGCCGATCCATGCGATCTCAGCTTTCCATCTAGATCTGATCCAAAGGTTTAGATTCCACCAGATGTCATTTGCAACTATTCCTAAAAGGCACCCTAACTCTTCAACAAGTAGATAAAGGACCCCCTCCCCCTCATTTCATTACATCCAGCAATCCAAACCATTATCATATTTTTAGAGCATCCTAGTAGTAATAGCTTGTACATTTCAAGTCCAAAAAGATCCAGAGAATTCAGTATTTTCAGCCGAAAGTTTCAGAATCGTTGTGGTGCGTTTTGAAATTCTTGAAGTCATCGTATCTTGGGAGACAATTGTTGTAGACCGTTAGCACATTTATACGAGGGAATATTGTCTTACGAAGAAATAGTCCAACTCTTGCCTCGACATAATTATTTATTTATTAAATAATTTCTATCACCGTTTTTATTTATTTAAGCCATTTTGCACCCCTATTTTCGCCAACAACCGTAAGACAATATTTGTGTATTTAAATTATGGCTTCTAAATTAGTTTGTGCTTTAGGCTCTGATGACTCTGGTCGGATATACCTTGCTCTTGGCAAGAAAGAAGAAAGGTTTGAAGGTGTAAATTTCGGGAGATGACAACAGAAGATGTTAATGTTCTTGACGACCCTCAGCCTACAGAATTTCTTGAAGGAGGACCCCACGGCTATCTCAAATGATGATCCCAATCCGTGAAGGTGGATAATTAAGGAAGCATGGGATCATAGTGATCTCGTATGTAGAATGCACAATCCCTTTACTATTTCTCCCAGCCATTCCCTCTCCTATTTTACTTTTCATACTCACAACACCTAATCACTCATTTTCTTTCCTTTTAAAATAATCGTTTTCCTTGTTCCTCGTGTCGGGACAATAAATCCTAAGTCGGGCGGGACGAAAGGAGTAAATTATATTCATATTCAGTATGTGCAAACAAGAGTGGCAACTCTTCTAGTTGATAATATTTGATAGTTATAGTTTTATTTTTGTAGGTAAGATGTTTGACAAAATTCCCGTGAGAAAAGAGTGGTCATTTCCTTGTTTACTCATCATTTCTCTCAAACTTTATGAATATGAAGACTTGGAAAAAACCCGAGCTACGCACGGGAATATATTACAATTTGTTTTTTATTTTAGTTAGTCAAGTAAATTTCATTATGATTAGAATAAAATTTCATAAAATACAACTAAAAGAAAAGACGTGTAAAAAGTAAATAATCAATTACATTGTAATTTTTAATTTAGTTTAAGGGGATAAATTAAAGAGTAAATCGTTTTCTAACTATTGGATTTAAAGCTAAGATTATTATTTTTTGTGACTTTATTTTGTTTATTGGATTACTTAAAAGTAGCCTTAACATAAACTTTTTAATGTGGCTTTATATTTTAATTATGACTTTTCACTTCTTATATCCTAGAAGTTAAAGTTATTTTATCATAATAATTATTAATGTATTAAGTTATATTGAGACTTTTCATATTTCAGTAATAGTTGCACTTAAATGAATGGATATAGTTATTTTTTCGCAAATGAATCCATATAAAATTTTTATATTGATGCAAATTTATAGTATTAATACGCTCATAATAATTAATGTAATAATTTTAAAGTTAGTATAATTATACAAACGTATACTATTAACACACTTATAATAATTGATGTAATAATTTTAAATTAATCTAGATTCTTCACCCATCTTCTTCTCTGCTCCATTTGTATATATTGTATATTAGTATAGTATTTTAATAGTACTGAATAATAGAATATGACTATCTATTACAATAGTAGAATCATATCTATTACAATAGTAGAATGTTATTGAATAAGTGTTAGTTTTTCTAATATAGTACCTAATGGTCTAATATAGTATGCTTAAAAAAAAAAGTCTAATATAGTATGCTAATGGTTAACCAATGTCATTTTAGAAAGATTTATTTTAATAGAAAAATCATAAAAATATTTATTATTCGCTCTCAAAATTTTTGTTTGCCAAAAATATAATGATCTATGAAAATAAGTTTTAGGTACAAAATTATTTGAAGGTAAAATTAAATATATATATATATATATATATATATATATAAGGACAAAACATGACATTCAATTTGGAATAACGAGAGTAACTATTATGATTTACTAATATTAGTAATCGTAATAATTATTTTTTAAAAAAATAATAATTATTAACTTATATAATAGCTATTAGGATTAACTAATACTATTAATAGTAAATGTTAATATATATATATATATATATATATATATATATATATATATATATATAATAACTATTATAATTAACTATTATTATCAATAGTAAAAGTTAACCTATGTAATAATTATTATGGTTAATAAATACTATAATTAATAATAGTTAACTTATATAATAGCTATTAACGTTAACTAATACTATTAATAGTATCAAAAGTTAACCTATGTAATACTATTAATAGTATCAAAAGTTAACCTATATAATAACTATTATGGTTAACTAATACTATAGATAGGAATAGTTAACTTATATAATAACTATTAACGTTAAATAATACTATTAATAGTAATATTTAACTTATATAGTAATTATTAACGTTAACTAATACTATTAATAGTATAGTTAACTTATATAGTAACCATTATAGTTAACTAATACTATTCATAGTAATGATTAACTTATATAGTAACTATTATAGCTAACAAATACTATTAATAGTAATAGTTAACTTATATATTAACTATTATAGCTAACTAATACTATTAATAGTAATAGTTAACATATATAATAACTATTAGTATTAACTAATATTATTAGCTACTAATAAGAATATCAAGAGCCACTTATAATTAAGAATGGTGATGATGTGACTTCACCAAAAGCAAGTATTAGCCAAAACATGTCCACATGGCGAATCCGTAGCCATCCGCCTCGACTTTTAATATATACTCCCTCCGTCCCACCCGAATTAGGATTTTTGGGTTGGGCACGGGGATTAAGGAAAGGGAAGAGATATTGCCACTACACTTTTTAATTTTCCACTACATCAAACATAATTAATTATCATTTGGACAACATTACCCTTAAAAAATTCCCAACTATAAAATAAAAGGATTTGCCTAAATCACTTTGCAAAATTATCTTTTCTCTCATTAATGAAAAAGGAAAGCAAAATATTAATAATTATTATTTTGTTATTAATTAACCAATAATTCTTACATTTAAAAAATGTTAAAATTCAGTAAAGAAAAACTTTATTATAACCTTTCTTTTAAAATAAGTAAATTTACAAATACATTTAAACAATAATAGCATCGTAAAAAATGTTAAGAATTAAAATAGTTATGCTACATGTGAGTAAGATATTCAAATAAATTATGTTTCATAAGCATTTTGAGAAGTATATTTGAAATGGAAAATAACACATACATACGAAATTTTTAAAAGCAACAAAGCATTGCAATTTCATAAATATGAACGTATAGTTAAAACAAAAAGAGAAAAAATATATATATTTTAAAAAGCTAATGAAGATTTGTTTTGGAATCATATGCCTCTTGAAATATAATGTAGCTGCAAGCTCTTTTACTTTTTTTAAAAAAAAAAAGTTGATGAAAAGTTGGGGGAACTTACCAGATGGCTATTTTAGTTCTTCATATTTTATTCTACAATGTTATGCATGTTAGTTTTTAATTTATTTACATTAAAATTAATGTTATTCTCCCTCAAAAAAATAAACAAATGTTATAATCAATTACTAATATTATTTTTATTACATTTTCATAAATGTGAACATGCGAGAGAAAACACTAATAATATGTATTTCTTTTTCATTATGAGAGAGAAAATAAGTTCATAGGGTGATATAAACAATTTCTTCTATTTTATAGTTGGTAGTAGGTTTTTTCATGGGCAATTTTGTCTAAATAAACAATTAATGTTGTTTAAGTTATAATGATGTAGTGGAAAATGAAAAAGTGTAGTGGCAATAGCTCTTGCCATTTCTTTTTCATTATGAGAGAGAAAATAAGTTCATAGGGTGATATAAACAATTTCTTCTATTTTATAGTTGGTAGTAGGTTTTTTCATGGGTAATTTTGTCTAAATAAACAATTAATGTTGTTTAAGTTATAATGATGTACTGGAAAATGAAAAAGTGTAGTGGCAATAGCTCTTGCCTTAAGGAAAAAGTGTTAGTGGAGTAGGTATTGTGAGTATGAAAAGTAAAGTAGGAGAGAGAAAGTGGGGTAGAGAATAATGAGTGGAAAGTTGTTGTGAGTGTGAATGTGGGTCCCATTAAATAAAACATTTCCATTTTTGGGTTGTCCTATTCGAATGAAAAACCCAAAATAAAAATTTATCCTAATTCGAGTGAGACGAATGGAGTATAGATTTGACAAAGGTGTCCACATCCGCGATTTTGTGACCCTTCGGTTCTACACCAAAACATCAATCGATGAGTTGGTGGTAATAGCTAGGATTTTAGTTAAATGGGAGCAAATTATATGCAGTAAAAAGTTAGCACGAATGGGGCCAAAAGAACTATGCAGTGCAATCTTTTTCTAATCAAAACGGGGGAGAATTGATAAAATTCATGATTTTAGCAGTAAAATATGACACTTTCTAAATTCATAAAGGAAAAAATCGACATTTTCCGAAACCAAAAGGAGGCAGCCCCCTTACACTAAGGTGTGTTTGATGTATTAAGCACTTTATGCTTGATGCTTAATAGATTGCAAGGTATATTTTGGGAGGTAGGGTGCCTTTGATGACATTGAGGTACAGATGTTGGAGGTTACGTGAGGCTCTTAATGATTGAGAATCAAAATCATTGCTTAACCAATAAGACCAAGACCAACCCACTTCATTTCTTCAAAAATGACACTATTCATCTCTCCAACCATCTTCAAATTTGAAGAAAATGTTTCAAAGTTGCAATTTGGTCCCTAAAATTTTAAAAGTTGCATATTTTGTGAATTATGTAATTAAAAAATTATCATTTTATAATTTAAAACTATTTTTATTTTTAATTTTAGTCTTATTTTTTTTTAATCTATGTTAATGTTTTTGCTTCATGTAATATATAAATAATAAATTTAATTATCTATTATTTAAATTTTAATTGCATATTTATTGTTTTGGTTATATTAAATAATAGATTTTATTTTAAAACTATTCTAAACTTTCTCTAATTAAGTTAAAATTTATCATTTAAAATAAAAGAAAGGGTTCAATATACAAAATAACTATAGTTTGTATAGTGTTTGTGAAATTATATGAGTAGTGAAATGATGATGTGGAAGAGAAATATGCTTGGAATATTCTTTTTAAAGTCAAAATTGAAGATATGGGTTGGAGTTGGAAAAATAAATGAAGCAACATTTGAAGCAAAAAAAAATGAAGAAATGAAGCAAAAAATAAAGTAATGGGTTGGAGATGCCCTAAGAGCCTCATGGAACTTTCAACATGTAGAGCTCAATGTTATTAAGGCACCTTACCTCCAAATTATACCTTGCAATCTATTAAGCATCAAGTGCTTAATACATCAAACACCACCTAAATGTGAGTCCACCACTGTTAGTGTTAAAGCACGCATTTTCTTCCATAAAAAGAACTTTGAGCATTGTTTATTATTTTCTCTCTTCCATATGTTGTGGAATTGACCCTTCCCAACCCAACACCCAAGCAAATCGCAAGAAAACTCAGCACCACAAACAAGCACAAGAAATAAAGAAGCCCAAAGCAAAAGACAAAACGAACACAAGAAATTGTTTATCCAGTTCGTCAATATGTTTGACTAAATCTGAGGCACTACCAAGACATGATCTTGCACTATAATGGGGCGGAACATTGCTTAAATGCACAACCTAGAATGAGTCCTAAACCTAGACATATAAGAAATCCCGAAAATCTGCACTTTCCTAGTTTCCTGTCGCGGCAACCGAGCGCCCGCTCGGTGGAGACCGAGCGTCCGCTTACCTCCCTCGCCAAGACCAAACTAACTGATCAATACGAGCGCCTTCCTGGTAGACCCCGAGCGCCCGCTCGCTCCCATGTGCTGATTTTCTTCTTTTTGTCTCCTTTTAAGATCTCTACTCCAACAATCTACCACCTAGAGATCAACCCGTGTATCAGCCCCGTATCCGTCTTCAACTCATCTTTGGTGCCTTCCTAGTGCTCACCTCGATCATGGTAATGCCATCCTCCTCCCCTATTCTCGAAGCACCGTTGAAGCTATGCGTAGCTTCCACTTATCCCTGCCTTGAGAAACCTAGAGTCTTTGCCTCCGATCTACACTCTCTGTTAGATATACGCAGCGGAATAGCCGGTCCTGGAGTATTCGGTTCATCTTCAGTGACCCCTTTACCTTGGTCATCAAGAACCGTGCCGCTCCCACCCGAGTTTAGAATATCCACGCGAACCTCACTCGCATCACCGTATTCCTTAAATTCCCTGAGCTCATACTCCCCACCATTATCCATGAAGGTCATGTAATTTGACACACCACCCTGAGAAGTTACCGGGCATAGCCCCTTATCACCCATGTGACCCAATAGACAGTGCCACAAATTCGTATCACCCTTCGCTGACACCACCGCGATACTATCCTTGGTGTTTGTCAAGTACAATCTTCCTTCCCTATTACCCCGAGCGATCTCACAATCCTCCTTGGTAATAACCCAGTTTTTGCAGCTAAAAGTTACCATGTAACCTTCTTCACCTAGCTGCCCAACTGATATCAGGTTCTTTTTCAAACCCAGAATGTGTCTGACCCCTTGTAGATGTAAGACGTTCCCGTCCGATGCTTCTATTCTGACATCCCCCTTCCCTTTGATTTCCAAAGGCTCGCCATCCGCCAGATAGACCTTACCGAAATCACCGGAAGTGTAATTTTCCATCGCCCCTGCATGCCCGCATGAGTGGAATGATGCCCCCGAATCCAGCACCCATGATTCTAGCGCACTACTAACGCTCAGAATCAGTACATCGTCACCTTCGATTATCACATTCGCCGATTTATCCCCTCGCATGGGACAATACCTCTTGTAGTGTCCTAACTCCTTACAATGATAGCACTATACCGATCCTCTTGCAACCCTTGGTCTTTCTTTGTTCTCCACAGACTGATCCCCACCCCCGATTACACTTTCCCTTGACCCTGTTCTCCCTTTATTGCTAGAACCCGGCCTTCCCCTACTAGTTGTAGCCAATACCGATTCCGAAGTAGACGGTGTCCCCAACTTCTTTATGCGATTTTCCTCGCCCAAGAGAAAGTCCTTAACATCATCATACTTCAATTTTTTCTTACCCGCTGAAGCATTTAACACTGTCACCGTTCCGCTCCAACTTCCTGGTAAAGACGCTAGCAATAAACACGCATGAACCTCGTCACCGAAAGTAATCTCCAACGCAGCCAATGAGTCTATAACATCCATAAACTCATCGATGTGTTTAGCTATGGATCCTCCCTCTTGCATCTTGAGATTACCCATCTTGCGTATCAAATCAACCTTATTTGCAGCAGATGGAGTTTCAAATCTCTCAGTAAGATAATCCAATAGCTAGCTCCTTTGTGGTTTTTGCCTTCTTGGTAGTCTTTGCGATCCACTTTGACAAAGTAGATCGAACCACCCCTAGGGCTTTCCGATCCATAAAATCCCAGTCTTCCTGTTTTTCGCTTTCTGGATTGACTCCTTTTAGAGGCTTATAGAGATCTTTGTTGTACAAGAGATCCTCTATTTGCATCCTCCAAAACCCGTAGTCAGACCCATCGAATTTCTCCACCACTTGTTTATCCTTGCCCATTCTTGATTGCTTGATAAACCCGGATCGTTAAACCGAAGCTCTGATACCAGTTGTTGTGGAATTGACCCTTCCCAACCCAACACCCAAGCAAATCGCAAGAAAACTCAGCACCACAAACAAGCACAAGAAATAAGAAACCCGAAGCAAAAGACAAAACGAACACAAGAAATTGTTTACCCAGTTCGTCAATATGTTTGACTAGGTCTGGGGGCACTACCAAGCCAGGATCTTGCACTATAATATGTAAATATGGAGTTACAATGAGTTATGGGGCGGAACATTGCTTAAATACACAACCTAGAATGAGTCATAAACCTAGACATATTAGAAATCCCGAAAATCTGCACTTTCCTAGTTTCATGTCGCGGCGACCGAGCGCCTGCTCGGTGGAGACCGAGCGTCCGCTTACCTCCCTCGCCAAGACCAAACTAACTGATCAATCTGAGCGCCCGCCTGGTGGACCCCGAGCGCCCGCTCGCTCCCCTGTGCCGATTTTCTTCTTTTTGTCTCCTTTTAAGATCTCTACTCCAACACCATGCCGTGAATCCGTGATATTCACTTTTCACCTTTTTTTAAAATAAAAAATAAAAAATTCAAACTACCATTAAATTAGATGCAAAAACATAAGAGCTCGAGTCGGCTCTCACAAATTTTAGAGGTTCAACCCAAATATTATCAATCATTACATTGGCAATTTGAATTACATAAAAGTAAACAGAGGGATGACAAATGAGGGTGTTCGTGCATACAATGCCACCAAATGCACTAATAACATTGTGAAGCCATGTATCACACCGGAAGCGAATTTTATGACCATTCACAATCTTCGATCTTGTGTCTCTCTTCACAATGTTTTCGGACACACAGCTGCCTCTCCAAGCGTAACTTGGACACTGCCCAATTTTGCCATTTACAAAATCCTCACTCGGAACAAATTTAGCTTTGAAAACACAATTTTCTAAGACATCTGGATTAGCTAACCGCCAACCGAGTTCCCAAACACTGCTCGATTGAACGAACAACAACAATCACACAAAAACCAAGGCTCCCAACAAGGGGAGAAGACAATAAACTCAAACACAAATTAACCATCATTCCTCTTGAATTATTCAAATGAAGGATAAAAAAGAAAAAAATAATTAGATTTACGAGTATTGATTGAGATATGATCTTGATTGAGTTGAGCATTGATTTACGAAATCGCCATTCGGTTTAGGTAGTCTCTGTTTTTTCTCTTTTTTACGGGATCAATTAGCTTTTATAGGAGCAGCACTTCATAAATAAAAAAAAACAAAAAAAAAACTGGGTCCATAACTCCATATACTGCCAAACAGACTTGTTGAGTGGAACAAACAGAGCTTCCACGCAGCTTGCTTTATTACAGAGCCTATGAATTGCAAATGTGCTCTCACTGAGTTGATTATGCATTTCTAGGTTCGGAAATATTCCAGAAAGTTTTTCTCATTTTGACTTTTTCTAGTCAAAATATACTGTTTCCTTCCCAAAATTGATGAATAATATGAGAGTTGAATTCACGACCTTCACTCAAAGTCTCAACAACTGAACCACTAATCCACACACATTCTCTAATTAGGGGGTTCACTACCACCTCTTTAATTGGTTTTGTGTCCGCTTTTGGGAGGAAGTAACATATATTCTTTGAATAGAAGACAATTTAATTTTATTTTTTTTATGATCAAAATAAGTAAATTTTGATCTATCACTAATATCAATTTAATCATTCTTATAAAAGAATAAACATTATAGGTTAATTTTCAAATTTTATTGACCGTTTTCTCTCTGAAAACCAAAAGATCCATCTCGATCTTCTTCTAAAAAAATTCTTTTGATCCCTTTTGTTCCCGATCCCTTTTCTACCCGAAATACTCACTAACAAACAAACTATTTCAATACTTCTCTTTGTTTACTGATTCAAGGTACAAACATTCAACAACACAATTTTTTGTAGTTTCAACTTGTTGAAATTGCAAATAATTGTGTTGTTGATTTCAATTATGTTTAATATATAATTTAGTAGTTTTTCATATATTTGTCGTTTAATAATTTTCTCTCCCTCGTGGGAGCCGTTGATTTCTATCATTCGTGAGAGCCGTGGATTTCTCTCCATTGTGAGAGCCTATGTTTGTTTGTTTCTGTGTTTGTTGGTTTGTTTGTTTGCTTTTGTATCTTTCAATTGCAATGCAATCTACAATGCCGAATCTTGCTTCACCAGGGATGATTCAGAGATTTTGGGATATATGGTGGACGTTAACCCTCAACCCGGATTCTGTATGTCAAGTACTCAACGCAATATATTACCATATAGGGGATTTCTTGAATGCCGAATTAAGGCAGTGTCCAAGTTATACTTGGAGTAGAATCCGAGTGTCTCAAACTTTAGATCGGAATTGTCCTTGTTGTAGGTTAAGAAATGGATCTACTATGGATATTTGGGGTGAGCCTCCGGCCTTTGTGGAGTGCCGTCTCTTTTCATATTATTAATGCAATTGAACTCGTTGTTTGCTCAAAAAAAAAAAAAAATAAACATTATTAAAGGTGCTAGAATTGAGAACCGAAAGAGCGACATCTTTGCTGGACAACACGAAATTCTCGTAAATAGTTGACTGATAATTTTTAAAATTTTACTAAGATAATAATTTGATATTAATACTTAATTAAATTTTACTCGTATTAACCATCAAAATCAAAAGTTAAATAACACTAATTTTTCCTGCTACCATGGCTTGAGCATTTTTTCCCCTCACATTCAAGTTAAAGATGTACATGTAACCATTTACTCACTCCGTCTCAAAATAGATGTCGTTTCAACCACTTTACACATATTAAGAAATACAATTAATGTATGTGAAAAAGTCTTATATACTCCTAAAGTAATTCAATTACCTAGGCAATTAAATAAGTGTTTAAGAGATAGTTCACTATCATTAATAAGAGTAGAGTTGGTATACAACAACAAAATAGCTTTGAAAATAGTAAAACGACATGTATTTTGAGACAAAAAATAACACTCAAAACGACATCTATTTTGAGACGGATGAAGTACTTTACACTACATAATTAAAAATACTAGCACTTAGAAAATTAATTGAGGTCAAACATAGTCATCACACTTAAGAAAAGAAAATCCCCAAAATATGTGCGAGTCCACCTAATTTAAAAACGAATAATAATAAGGGCACAAAAAAGTCAAAAAATATTGCTCACAAAATCCTAGGCGTAATAATTTTATTAGTGTTTTTAATTAGAGTGTGGCGGGTCCATTATCGATACAACCAATAAAATATCGTCACCTCATATTGTGGGCAAGATTTTGTGACCTTATTTGTGCCCCTAGCATTGCTCTTAAAAAAAAACATAGTGAAAGTGATTTATCTTCTCAATTTAGCCACCCCTATTTTCACAAAAATTAAAAAAATTAATGACCCCTATTAGCATGGCGATAATCTTCCCAGGCGGCGGCGGCGGCCATTTCCGCTTCAACATCGTTCTCACTCTTCACCTCCGGCCGAGTATGCTCCTCAACTTGCATCAATAGAGACGTGAACGACATGTTCGGAAACAGCTCCAATTCCGCCACCTCCTCATCTCCGGCCGTTGCGGCGGCGTTGGTGGAAGTTGAGGGGAAAGCGGAGGGATCGGCGTGGTGGAGGAGCCATTCGATGGTCTCACCGTGGTTGCGGTGACCGAGTTCCCGAGTTAGTTGAAAGATGCGAGCGGCGCATAGGGACGGAAGCCGTACACGAAGGCCTCGGCCGTTCACTTTAGGGCGCCGGTACTTGTTCCTAGACGGCGTCGAGGGAGGGAGAGTGGATTGGAAGAGGGTTTTGCATGAGTCAGGTGGTGGTGGTGGTCCGAGTTGACTCGGCAACGACAATGTGGTTGGGAACTCCATTGATTTTACTGTTGCTGCTTTTCTAGAGAGAGAAAAAGAGTTGAGGGTTTGGAGATGGAGATGGAGATGGAGATGGAGATGGAGATGGCGTAGTCAGTAAGTGAATTTACTTTTTGGTTGGAGCTTTTTTTCATTATCAATGCATGCAATTATGCTGACAACTTTTGAATTTCGAAACAATGTTATTTTTATCAACAATACTAGTACAGTATAACAAATAATTAATAAATTCAGTGGAATTTTTAATAAAATTATTGATGGTGCATTAGACCATCTTTATCAACAATCTCACTCAACCAAATCTACAAATAAAATACTATTTTTTTCCTCCTTCACCTACACAATCTACAACCCCAATCAACTTTTTCTTTTTTCATCTTTTATTCACAATCTAAGTCAATCCAACCCAACCCAACCCAAATTAACTCTCATTTTTCTTTATTTCTTTTATGAAATATATTTTCAAATTCAATTTTTATTATTCTTTTATCTTATAATAGCTTTATATATAGTTTAAAGTGCTAAAATTGTATTATTACACAAAAAAAGGTACAATATATGAAAATAAATAAACATATAAAATTAAACTCATACTTAAAATTCCATTTCACTCGTTACAATTACAAATACATGACGAAAATAAAATTCAAAATAAACAAATAAAAAATTACATATTCAATTATTATTTCCAAATTTTTGCCATATGTGCTCAAATAAATAAACATATAAAATTAAATACTGTTAATATCAATTTTAGATTCTCACAACATAATTATAAGTAGCATTTATAACTGGTCAAAGTTTCCTCGTAGTAACAACGAAAAAAAGTAGACTATCTTTCTGGGACGGAGGGAGTATTTTACTAAAATCTATATATAAATAATGGCTGAAGTAAGCTGAGCCCCTTTCTAAAAGAAGTTCCCGCTCAAACTCACAACTCTAAAATTAGAAACCTGGATTAGGATTAGGATTATTCGTCTATTTTCCCTTGCGCCGCCCACTCTTCCTCCGCTTTCTATTGCATGGTTTCCGCCTACCTGCGCCACCGCCGGTCTCCCCTTCTATGCGCCCCCTCTTTCTGGGTTTTATACGGATTGAAGCTCTAGGTTTGTTGGCTCTCCTCTCCAAATCAATTTCCACTCGTATCTTATATCCGTATTGATCTCGTTTATCTACATGTTTCTCAATTTCTCTTATTTGCTGCAGTTAACCCTAGGTTTATAGAGTTAGGGCAAAGATGTTCTTCAAACAGCAAAATCTCGTCTGGATTCATCCAGTTTTTGGTAAAACTTTGATTCCTCTTTCTCGATTTCCCGTTTGATTGATACTTCTATTTTAATTTCATTGATCATCTTGATTTCCTGTTTGATTGATAAAAGAAGATTTATTTTCCAGATCGTGCTCTTGAGTCAGGAAGCTATTTCTCTCAGTTTCCTGTTTGTACAATCGAGATGGTGTGGTAACTATTGGACTTGATGATGCCGCATCTCGATTAGGTATATACCCATTTCTTTAATTTACTTTTAATTATGTTTTTTTGTGTGAATTCGTGGGGTTTGACTAGATAACATGTTGGGATTTTCAGGTGTTGAAAGACGACGGTCTATGATATAATCAATGTTTTGGTAGAAAAACTTTGCTTTGATATAACTATGTGACATGCTTTATTGCTTTTTAATTATTTTTTCGTACCCATTTTGCAGAAAAAGCTTGATAAAACAGTTAAATCCCTTCTTAAAAAAAACAGTTAAATCCCATATGCAATATCCTGCATTTGAGGTATGACTTGCTCCAAAGCTCGGTCAAGATAATGGTTTTGTGTTGTGCTGCATCTTTTTCATATTTTACAGGTATCCTTTTACACTTGATTGATCCATGTATTTGTATGTACACTTCTTTTGTCAATCTGATATGTGCATCGGGAATTCTTAAAATTTTAATTTTTGGAAAAATGAATTGTAGGACTTGCTGCAGCAAGCTCTCTGTTCATATTGATTAGCTCTATTAGTTAATCAGAATCATATATAAACTATTGACACCCTTAATCAAGTTGTTAACTAAAGGTCACATGAAAGCATTGTGTATTCTGCTCTCTATGAATTCTTGATTTTTTTTTACCCTTTTTTGTTTAACTTGATTTTATAAAACAGTTTGTGATTAATGTATATTAGGTGGCATTGATCCAGGTGTGTCCGAGTTCGTTGTTGTACTGCGTTTAGGACAGAGAATCAGAGAATTTTGATATTTTTTTGTTTATTTGTTTCAAAATATAATGTTATTGGTTGGGTGTGTTGGGGTTTGATATAGAGAAGGAGACGGGGTTGCTCTTGGTGCACATAAGCTGTTTGATGAAATTACTCATCAAATTAGGATGCCTTTTTTTATTCATCTAATAACATGATTCCTGCGTTTTCCATATGCTAAAAAACAGCGCTCTTAAGTAGAGTTCCTGGAATTTGATTTGTATTTTACGTTATCTTCTGTGAGAGGACTATTGATTTGTTTAATTTCTTGAT
Organism: Campanula takesimana; assembly: GCA_026119855.1. NCBI lineage: Eukaryota > Viridiplantae > Streptophyta > Magnoliopsida > Asterales > Campanulaceae > Campanula > Campanula takesimana. Next base: position 1,597,656 of record JAOWBW010000388.1, on the reverse strand, counting down.
TTTTGTGAGCATCCATTTTTTGATGGATGGAGTAATTTGTTTCAATGTGAACTACCTACAAGAAACAATATAAGAAAGATAAGAGTGAGGATTGGACCATCAACTACTTAACCTAGAAGACATCTCATCCATCCTTTTTGCATGATCTTAAAGTAAATTCCAGTTGATAACAATGAGTTAAATAATAATGTCGCGACCCCGACCCCGCGGGCCCAGAGTACGCGAGCTGGACGTCGACTCTAAACAATAAACTCTAAAATATTGAAGATAAAAATTTCCTTTTATACCAAAAGATGATAACACAAAGTTTTGAAATCCAACTGATCAACAAAATATAAACTAGTGTAAGCTCCACAGCTCACACCCAAAATAATAAAATATACAAATTCTAATGACGTCAAGTTTGGTACAACTATTCCCAAAAAGGTTACACATTTATATAATGTAAACCCACCAATAACAACTTGCCCCAAAAGCTCAACCCTCGCGACGTCCTCCTCGTGATCAGCGAGTCTAATCCTTTCCTCCTGGGGGGGGGGGTTAAGGAAAAACAAAGATAAAAGAAAGGGGGTGAGATAAATCTCAATAAGTTACTAATGCAACTACATGACATGTTATGATGCAATAAGCAATAAACAATAATAAATATCACTTAGCATATAGCATTTATCAATTAACAGATAGCAGCGGAAATAAACAATTAACAAAGGATATTAGCCAAGGTTTTCCCAACTGATAAAACCAAATAAAGGTCGCTGCGCAGCTTCAATAATCAACAATCAACATCTTCATAGTAGCATGAAAGCTTGAAGAGGAAACCCCCGGTACCGGAACCAATAACAAAGTAACATGCCACAAAGGGCGGGAGCCATGCCACAAAGTCATGCTCCAAAACGTGTAGCTAGAATACTCACAAAAGGAGCTAGCTCATCCCATCCAAGGCCAATCTGGATGAGGAAGAAGGACCAATGGGCGATGCTATACTGGACTTGGCTTGGGCCATTATAGCATTATCCATTGCCTGACTCGATACACAAATAACCAGCTGGACTTTCAAATAAAAGCTAAGTAATAAACATTAGCTTAAATAAACAGCTCATGATTCCGAAGTAGGGAACCATTCCAAATAAATCACCACAAAGGTAAACCAATCCAAAACAATACATCAAAAGATGTTCCAACGAACACAAACCATTTTTAATCGAATTCCATAACACAATCGATCACAAAGGGATCATTCTCGAACACTAAGGTGTTCCACAACATTAACTTAAGTCAACTAGGGTGATACATCGAGCCTAGATCGGGCTTGGACCTTAAAACAATTCAAAACAAAGATACTCAAAACAGCTGGTATGGGCGGTCGCCCAAAACCAATACCAGAACACCAAACCAACTGATGACCTGGGCGCCCAACCCAAAAGTGGGCGGTCGCCCAAAACCAAGCTTCAAAAACCAATCAAACTGATGACCTGGGCGGTCGCCCAAGCCAAAAGTGGGCGATCGCCCACAACCCCTGTTCTGCCGGAATTCGGCAAGGATGAACTGGGTTCTTCCATTTTCTTTACCAAAACTAAACACAACCAAAATCCAACACCCCCAACTTGATCCCTAAAGTACCCAAACAACATCTAACTTATAGGGAACCTAAATAACACCATTTATCAACCAAAACCAAGATCAAATCACAACATTCATAACATTCACCCATTTTATATCAAAACCCAAATAAATTCCAAATAATTTCCAAACTCAATAAAACATCGAATATAACAACTTAGGCATTATATAAACATGATATGAACATTTTAGCATAAAAATGGGGGAAAAGTAACTTACTTGAACTTTCTCAAAGATGACGGAATTCAAATATTTTTGATTCTACACGATCCTATCGACGATCTAAACACATTTCGTAAAATGAGAAATAAGAAAAGATGAGAGAAAGATAGGTAGAATGAAGAGAGAAGGGAGAGAAGAACTTACCCACCAAATGGAGAGAGAGAGAGAGAGCTGGGAGAGATGGAGTGAGGTGAGGGTGAAAGAGTGAGGGAGGTGAGGGAGGGAGTAGGGAGAATTATTTTGAAAACTTACACTTAGACCCCTCCCCTACTACTACCCTTTACTAAAAAACTCTCCACTAACAAATAAGACTCAACACTCCTACACTAGCACAAATGGCCCAAATAAAATGCTAGACATAAATTAATATTATGAGATATAAAATGCGCACATAAATAATTAAATCAAAAATATAAATAAATAATTAATTATTTATCAATAAAATAGAGACGGGTTTTCGGGTCGTGACAAATAACACCCGACGTCTAAGTGGAATTGCTATGAGAAACTTCAAATGACATGTTTGACCAATTGTGTCTGAGTTCGTTGTTGTACCGCGCTTAGGACAGAGAATTGTAATATATTTTTTGTTTGTTTGTTTCAAAAGTGTGTGTGTGTTTCTTATTGTGTAGTCCGGTTTTGGCGGGTCAGTGGTTAGCGTCAGGAGCTAAAGGTTGTGTCCTTGATGGGTGCAGTTCACTACGATTGTAGATAGATAATCTTGATGAGTTGGGTGGGGATAGAAAAAGAGACAGGATTGCTGTTGGTGCACATAAGTTGTTTGATAAATTTACTCATGAAATTAGAATGCCTTGATAGCAATCCGTATGTGTAGAGCTAGCTGAGAAAGAAGCCACCCTTGTTTATTTAAGATACTGTACACATTTATCTATTTTCTTTTTACCTGTTGATAACAATGAGTTACATAATAACGCTCGACGTCTAAGTGGATTTGCAAATGACATGTTTGTTTTTTATTTATGTTTTACATGTTTTTAGGAATAAGATACATCAGTATTAATTGATATTCCTAGCTGAACCATGGTTTTTTTTTTATCTCATTTATTCCATGTAGTCTGACCAGAAATGTCAAAACTATTTTTGCTCTACAAGTTTTATGTCCTTCATTTTTTCTTTGAATAATCTGCTTATTTAGGTTGAGATTAGTATCTTTGGATTATATAATATGTGTTAGCAAAAATGGTCAAACTATCTAATAATGTTTATGTAGTTAATTACTTGTGTATCTAAAAATAGTTCAAAAAATTAACTTTCATAAATATCTCGTAAAATAAAAAACGGACATTAACTTTGGGACGGGAAGATTATATTATCAACAAATATCAGGAGTAATGCATATTGTGGAAGATTTTCATGGGCTAACATTATTTTCATGGGAGAAGTCTACGAACTCGAGCGTAGAGGCAGTTGAGCTATTCGCAAATGTGAGTATTTGCTCATGTTTTATGAAGGCAAGTGATTTATGTTTTCTTTGCTTTGTTAAGTTTTTTCTCTTTCCTATGTTAAGTTTTTTTCTTTTTTCTTTTTGTCAAAGTATCATGCCGTGCGTTTAACGCACGGGTGTTAGACTAGTTACACTAAAAAGTGAAGAAAATTATATATAAAACATTTATTTATAAAAACTAGCTAGCCACTCATTGGTGGACATGTGTCCCACTAACATGGCAAAATGGGATTGCAAAGTCGATCGGTTCACCGACCCGATCGACAATCTCCGTTGATTTTTTTTTCCAGGTTCTTTGTCTTTTGTGCACGATCTTGTGCAAGATCGCCAATAAAGAAGGTCTTAGTTTTAGTTCTTAAAATTACATTTGACTTATTTAGTTTTATACAGTATATTGCTTTCGTTGAGTTCACTTGACTATCTTTTTTCGAAATGGATTTTAAATATTTTTCTACTTTTGCCTTTTTAATTACACCTGCATTTCCAAGGCAGTCTCATTTAATTACATTAGTTTTTTTATTCTTTCATCTATGCTTTATCTATGATTTAAAGTATGATTCTACAGAAAATGCCAATATATATATCACAGATTCCCAATTCCAATAGTCTTAAAAATCCGACTGTTTAAGTCCAGAAATTTTTATTCAGAATACTGCTCTCTTTACAATTTACATCGACAGTAGATACTGGAAATCAAATTCGTAAGGTATTTGCTCGATAATAGTTGAAATCCTGCCACTGTTAGTTCCTCTGAAACAATCCACCATTGATTTTCTTAATGACCCTGATGTAGGTAACTGGTGGCACACCCATTCAACCAATGAATCCATATCCTTGGCAAAGTCGTTCATGTTTCTAACTAGAAGTTCAGGGACCGCAACTTTTTTCGTACTTTTCACAATGATTGAAGCTTGCAGGTACTCTAGCTTTGCTCTTTCCAGTTCACCCACAACACCGTCAGCTGTGTATATTCTCACCTGAACAAGATATGATATTAACCTTTTATTTTACCATTGTACATGGAATGTACAGACAAGTAACGCACAAGTCAACTGTGACATTTATTTTGAAACAGGGGGAGTATTAGTCACTTTAAGTGTGGCAAGCTGATATGACACGGGTCATGTCAGGTGTGATCTATTTTCATCACACGGCAGTTGTATCTCTAGTATATTTGAAATTTGATTGGTGGACTTACTGCTGGACAAGAGCGGGTTCCACAGCACAACGAAAATGTGATGTTGGGGTCCATTGATTCTAGTCCGTATAGAGAGCGAACCATAGTTTCATTATCATCTCTTTCCCCTTTCCGATGAACCTAATACGCACACGCAAAATAATGTGATTATATACTCCTATATCTCCAGTAAAAGGAACTATTTTAAGAAAACTATTATGTGTTTTCTTAAATATGTAGTGATATTGACTTGAAATAAGCATATTGTACCTCTTTTCTTACTGCTGATGCAGGTTTTCTCAGAATAAAATGCTCAATTGCCTGAGCATTTATTGTGTTTCCTCCTATCTTCAGAGTAGCCTAATGAAGAGAAGGAGAAATTATTTTAAGTAAACTACTATTTTGTACTACCTCCATCCCAAAAATGAATGTCCAAATGGAAATTTATTTTGGGACGGAGGGAGTAGCATTTAGTTTCTTGGTAAAATCCAACTGGATGGGAAGTGGATTCAATACGAAATGCTATATTTGTACCTTGTTTATCAGGGCTAGTAGCTTTTCCGGGCTAGAAGGAACTCCATATTGAAGAAATCCCTGAGTTTTGATCCAAGTATATTCATATAAGTAAAAGTGGTTGAAAAACTAATACGTAGTAACATATACATGTTCAGACGTTCTGTTTATTATTACTGAAACTTACATGCATGATACAGGCATTGTACATGTTGATCCAGAACGCTAGCTTTTGTTGGGAGGTCAAAAATCTCAAATCCACCTTCTGCAGACCATTCATGTAAGTCCTGCACACACACAATTGCATTTCAATGTTCAAAATCCTACTTTTATACATATATATATACACACATACATCATTACTAAGCATGTTTAATCAAACAAATAGAGGAATGAATTGTTAAAGAAATACGGAGTACCTTAACTTCTGAAGTAATGGAAGGTAATTTGAATTGGAGATGCATTTTGGCTCTAAACAGCATGATGCAAATTTGACCAAGTTCTTGTACGAGCCAATGTCTCTTGGAATAGACTCTTCAATGTCAAAGATACCATAAGGGTCTTGTTGCCTTGATTCTTTTTGCAGCATAAGGCTTGCCTTGGAGTTTAAACTAGGCTCAGCTCTGAAGCTCATAGAAAAGTTTGAAGACCTGGAAATGGGCCCCGATTTCTCTAACTCCATTGCCCTTGATGTCCTTAGTAGTCTCACGTAAATGAAGATCATACATTTCATTATGTTCTCTGATAGCTTGTTTGGTGACCATTTGTTGATGCTCTCTTCTTCTGAATGAATTGGAGATGGTTGGGCTTTTGGGGGTACGTCTATTGCAAATTCCACAGTGCGTTCTTTCTAGACAGAATAAAAAAGAAAATCAATATAGTTTGCAAAGAGTATCCAGGAAGAGTAATACTAGAGATAATGTCATGAAAATGGATCACACCTGATAGGTGTCATATCAACATGCACGACACATTAAATATGATAGCATGATCTTAATAGTTAAGGCCGTAGGCACTTTTATACGACACATGATGTCAGGTTTGATCTATTTTCGTGACACTATAGTTAGATTTCGACCCCCGTCCCTGAAAGATGGTCCTATTTGGTTTTCGATGGTCAACTTAAGTGAACTCTGACCAAATAATAATGTCAACTTTCACTTGTGTTGACCATTATAAACTTTGACATTAATGTTTAGTCAACTTTCACTTGTTTTGACCATTATAAACCAAATGAGACTATTATAGTATTATTGATCTAGGAAGACAACCGGAAAGAATTATTCTTAGAGCGTAGATACCTTTGGAGTTTGATGTCGTGTATCTCGCATAGGCGAGGGCGGTTTCAAGATGCCACTTTTTCTTGGCACGACTTTTTCTTGATACCCAGCCTCTCTCTCCTCGCGGAAATTATTTTCCTTGTGAACATAGAACGGAGTTGGACTTCTTACTTGTTCTTGTTTACTGAAGTCCCTGAGATTATAGTCACCTTTTATGGCTTTACTTATGAAATGCAATGCCTTGGTCTCATATGATATCTTCTCATCATACCCTTTCCTTGTAGGATTTGTTAAAAGTGTTGAAGAAGGCCTATAAGGGCTGTTTGGAATTTCGTATCTTTGACCAGCTTTTTTTGATGTAGATTCCTTATTGACTTCCTTTTCGTGACTTAAATCTGTTTGCAGGCCGCTAATTTGACTTTCAAGTCGATTTATCTCATCTTCAACCATTGCTAACTCTGTTAGGAGCTCCTTCATCTATGCAGTTCAGGTAAACAGTTTCGTGTCGGTACTGATTAAGAATGTTTCATTCAAGCGAAAGAGGTAAAGAATTACGGTATGATATACATATATATGTGTATATATTGTGTGTGTACCTTAGGAGGAAGGTAATTTGGCATGCGAAGAGCAGAGTTATCATGTTGACGATGAACGTGCTGCAGTATATCATGTACCTTTTCCTCTTGATCCAGCATTTTACGCAGGGTCGAGACCTATTATTATGTTATGAAAAAAACAGAATAATTTTATTGAGTAAAACTGAGTATGTTTCTTCATCATATGATTGAAGATGTGGAAACTGTGGAAAGTTTTCTATAAGAAAGCAACAGGAAAAATGACCATTAGTAGACTAGTGTACTTTTATTTTGACAAAAGGAAAACATATGGATGCCGTTAAAAAAGATAACGAAATTGTTCACCTGGATTAACTAAGGTTGTATACTATTTCAATATCTTATTTTAACGGCATTCATTTTTCCTTTAATTGAAAAAATAAATAAATTACGCTGTAATATTTGTCAAATTTATAGTACGTTAGTCTATTTATGAAGTTTAAGATAGTAAGCTAGCTACCCTAAAAGGTAGATAGCCACAGCCACAATAATGGACCCGGAACCGCTCCACTCAAGTTAGCTCCACCCCTCCATCCAATGGTGCCGATCAAGGCCACATAGGCATGCCGATTGGGTGTCCGGCTAAGATGAGACGTGCCGATTGTGGGTCCCACCGAATTCGGACACATGTGGCCTTGATCGGCACCATTGGGTGTAGCTAAAATGAGGTGGCTCCAATCGGCACCGTTGGGTGGAGCTAACTCCCCGGTGGAGCGGTTCTAAATCCACAATAATCGAGTACTTTGTTTCTTTTTTATGCCAAACAAAGGAAATTTAGACTTTGTACTCTATTCTTAGAATGAATGGTCCGACTTAATACATACTCCCTCCGTCACATACTTATCGCTACTTATTTTCATTTTGGGCTTCCCATACTTATTGCTACTTGGCCAAAATGTTCACTTTTCTCTCTTCTATCCACTCACAACAACTATCCATTAATTTATTTTCTCTCTCTTACCCACTCTCCAACATATTTTCTTAATTCTCGTGCATTCCCATTTGGTAACAATAAGTATGGGACGGAAGGAGGAGGAAGAAAGGTGCTTGTTCTTATTATACTTTACACACACAACTTTAAACATGGTTTCAAAACATAAGTACCTACAAAGCATAACATCATAAATAAACAAATAAATAACTAAATTCCTAGCACATAAAAATTTAGGGAAGCAACTATTTGGCTGATATATTTGTATACATTTGTCAATAAAATTTGATTATCCAAAAAAAAAATTAAAGGATTCGTAAGTCCATATCACTCCCTCCCTCCGTCTTATAACAAATATTGCACGTTCATTTTTTGTCTGTCACAAAATAGTATCGCATTTATAAATAAAGTTAATGTGAAATGTCCTTTATTTATACTTATTGAAAGGATTAGGATTATGTTATGTAATCCTCATGATGTTTTTGGCTTTGACTCATCAATTTGGAGGAGATTGGTCTCTCTCTTTATCTATTTATTTAATTTCCCCATTGGAAAAGATTGGAAAAGACGGAAAATGTTTTACATCTTTTTTAAAGGAAAAACAAATACTACCCATCCTAATTGAGAAGCTATACTTTAATATTTCAGTCAAGTTGACCAAATTTAATGTCTATACATAGCATGTTTTAAATTTTCTAAAGAGCAAGTTAATGCTTGTCAAATGATATTTCCATTAAAACTTCATTTGACTAGAAAAGTCAAAACATTCCACTGTATAGCTATATTGGCAAACACTCTGTTTCCGTCTCAAAATATGTTTGTTTCATTTTTATTTTCATAATTCAAACAAATTTAGTCGACAATACTAAATTTTAAACCTTTTTTTGTTGATGCATCACTAAAAATATTGGCGATAACATTTTTTGCATTTTAATGAAGTTAACTAAATTTGTATAGTATTGGTCAAAGCATAGTCAAGATCACTACAAAAGTTAATGTAGAACTACCTTTCATGCATGGATGGAATATTTAATTGGTGGCCAACTATCCAAAATCTAGTATGGTCTTTTCCTAAACTAACATCTTAACACTTTAGTACAGTAGTGTTGTAAAAGACGCCCGTCTAGGACGCTTAGGTCCCGCCTAGGCGCTAGGCGTTCATGAAACGCCTAGCGTCCGCTTAGGATATTATAGTTATTTCTGAATTCTCGGCCCCGACTAGATCCCGCCTAGGTGCTTAGCGTTTTTTAGAACCTTGCTTTAGCACAAACTCAGCCTTCATCCTAGCTACAAAAGTGGTCTAGCGTTTCATAATAAATGTCACAAATGACTTGTCAAATCAGTTAGAAATATATTTTATGTGTTGGTACTCGTTCTAAAAAAAATTATAGTAAAATTATTCAGTTATTAAGAAACACGACATTTATTAAGAAATAAAGACGGAAAAGTAAAAGTATAGTTAAAAAAAAAAAAAATCGTTTTAGTAGGAATGAGCATATAATAAAACGAGACATGGACCATTGAGGGGGTACACAGAGACATAGCCATAGGGGCTATAAAGATAATTATAAATGTACTTTGTACAATAATTTGAATGAAACAAACCATACATATGAAAATTGAATCAACTGAGAATCCTTCCCATACCTCTTTTTCAAGCTCTTGTTTCTTCTGCTGTCCATGAGTAACCTTCTTCTTCTGAACAACAATGACAAATATGAATGATAATAAGAAAATGAAAAACAATGCCGCGAACACACAAAATTCATATTGTTATTTTTTTTACCACAAAATCACGAGCGACAGTCTTTTTTTTTTTTTCAGATTCTGTATTCAATCAAACACCGACAACTAAAATTTTGTTTATGCAACAACTCCATTATTTTATTATACGCACGTAAACCAGAAGAGAAAAAAATGAGCATTCGAGAACAAATGTATGTATGGAGGTTAGACTTACAATTGATGTAGGGAGGTGAACGGTGGTGGCCAAGTCAGCATGGGATGTGGAGGAGGCCATGATCGATACGCAGCTGCAAAAGAACTTCAACCGGGAAATGACATCGAAAGTACAACATGTAGGGGTATTGAATGAAGAAGAAGAAGGAGGAGGCTTGGAATTAAAGGGAAAAGAAGTTGGTGAAGAAGAGCTTAGAATTAGGAATTGGGTAGAAGATGAAAGGGAGCTATCATCAACAGAATTAATAATTTTTCTTCTTTTTTTCTTTTTATTTTTGGTGTGATTTGATGTTTGTGATTTGGGTAACTGTATGGGTTGTTGAGAGTGGGACATTATGCCAATGGAAGAGAGAGAGAGAGAGAGAGTTTGGAGTAACTTGCACTGGCAGTCTTTTCTTAAGAGGTGGTTGTTTTAGATAGAGGCTGGGTTTTGGTTAATTATATTCCTTGTTTGGGAAGCCTTAAAAAGCCCTCTCTTTAGAAACACATTTCACTGCTTTTTAAAAGGAATTTTGATGGTTGATTTTGCACATTTGAACAGAAGTTGCATAATAACTATTGTAGTTTGACTTGTCAAAACTTTTAAAGAATGTTTTTTACTTATTTCGGGACAAGGAAGCGTATTTTTTTTATGGGACGGAAGGATTATTAAAATTCAACTTGCGATTGTGATACATGCAATGAGCGTGTAAAACAAATTAATAAACATGTAAAAATGACACACGCAACTTGTGTGCGTGTTAAGTAGATCCTTTTATTTTGTGGAGATCAGACCATCTCGTTTTAAGTGGGAGAGCGGAAGATCATATCATCTCATTTTACGAGGTGATCAAATGGTCAAAACACTTTTTACTCAAAAGCGTGTCCTTCAAACACTTTTAATTTCCGATCATGTAACTTTCTTGCCGCCCGGAAGTCAACCCCCAAATAGATGTGAACCCTCAAACAGAGCCTGCTAACAGCAGCAGTTAGATGCATGATCTTGGGTTGGGTCAGGCATAAACACAAACATCTAAAGTGCATTAACAAAATGGTATGTTATCATTTATACATTTCACAGATAATGTTCATTAGTAAATGAGCCAAATACAGGCAAAACAAACATGGCATATGATGCGAATATAAACGACAAGTAAATGGAAAACTCGTTAGTTTCTTAGTGCAAAACAAACACAGGTTGCGCATAAATAAAATTCAAGATATATATAAACTACAACGCCGATGGCATAGGGCTTAAGAGGCCTAGGCTCTCATAGAGATTCTGTAATAGATTATGGATATATGTAATAGACTACGCAGTTGATGAATATGATAGAAATTTCCTTGTCAAGTACCAAACTTTCTAAAAATATATAAAAACTACAACAAATTCAAGTACAATCCATATAAGTTACTTAAACGGTCACTGAACAGGAATTTGAGAAACTTACCCAAGGGAAGGGATTGTAGAACCAGCGTAGACGCTAGAATGAGAAAACATCTTGTTTGACAGGCAAATGATAAATGTGCCGGTGTTCATGAAATCAAGCTCTGTATGGAAAGGGGCAAAACAAGAATCTGATTTTGAAAATGATTTTCTTGAAAGTGATTATGCCAAAAGCAGGTGGAGACCAGATTCTTTGGCACGCCATATAGATTTAAGATGACGAATTATGTTCCATTTTTTCCAGAAGGGATCTAGAAAATGACAGTATTCCCACGTTCTTGTTGAACATACTACTGTCAGACAAAAAAAAAAAAAAAAAACATTTCCACAAAGTTAACCTCAAACAACTGTAATTAACTCCATTCTATATTTTTTCATCGATGACATAACATATGAATACAGACTTTGTGTAATCATTTTGAGCAGTGGCGATATGATCATCTCATTTCGCTATTCAAACTTTTTAAGGATATGAACACTTGCTTCACTAGCCATGTTTTGTTTATGCACTTTTAAACCCAAATTGTAGAAGAAATGAGTCTGGGACAATGAGAAATGGGAAACGGGGAGATCATTTTGGGATGGAGAGAGTATTCAATTATATTCTATGTTGCAGTTTGTTTTGAGCAAGTTTCCAGCCAAAAGCATCCTGCAAATACATTCTTTTGAAATCTGATGATTGAGTGGAGATTTGGAAGTCGTAGTATCTCTTAACATGATAATATAAATGCTCCATGCTGTGCTTCTCGCATTGTATAAAACTAGTATTCATGCTCTACGGAAAGGGGAAGAGAGGAAAAGGAAATCACAGGTAACTGCTTGGTACGCTCTAATCATGATCATAGTTTTTATTATTAGATTTAATAAGCAGTTTTTCATAATTAATCCCAACATTTTCCTTTCTCACCATTGGATAGACCAAATGGGAGAGGAAGAAAATTGAACATGCTTTATGTAATTATCTTGGATTGCAGTAGTAAGAAAAAGGAAAAAACTATAATCAGAGAGAAAGGAAATTAAGACCAACAATAATGTCCAATAACTATGAAGATGCTAGAAATATTATCCCTGAAAACAAACTCCGTGAGAGAGTAAAAATTGGACACATGAAATTTCTATTTTCATCCTTCATCAATTATGTACAACATGAAGAACATACAACACCCCCCCCCCCCCCAAACAGAGAATTACGGGATAAACAAAGAGAAAACAGATTTATTTATTTTTATTTAAGTTTCCGATATATTTACAATTAAACTGGAAAGTGATTGTTACACATAAGTTGTGCACCGAAATTGTATACTATAAATCAGGTAAGAGCATAAGATTATGTTCACAGAACATTACTCATGAAAGGAAAACTTGATAATCAAAGAAACCTGGCGGAAGCAATCAGAGTTGCTAATAGTAAAGGCCCGTCGAAGAGGCCGGCGGAGGAAATGACAGAAGATGTCCAAAACGTAATCTCCGAATGCTGCACCCTGTCTAGGTTCTGTCTAACAGCAAATACCTTTTCATAAAAATGACAATCTAATAGTACTCCATAAGAAGAACTTCAAAAACATGAATTGCTTAGAAATTAAGATTCAAGAAGAATGTAACTTACAGATCTCATATGTCAGAATTCTTGTCGAATTCTGCAAAAGGGCAATATGAACCTAACATGCAAGCTGCAATGAAAATATATAAAATGGAAACAGATGAATAGAACAATTAACTTAAGATACCATCTTTAGCGAACCAGTGAACAAGAATCAAATACTACCAAGTACATTTTTACAGCTAAACATACAGACAGAAATACTTGAGATAGTTTCTTAACCCCTCAAACATCCAGATCGTATGTGTACTTGCATATAACTAATTGCCTGTGAAATATACCAGAAACAAGACTACCAAATTTTAGGTGCATCACTGTGTGATTGGCTTGCTATCCCAGGCCTCTCTTGTCTCTGCTAAATTTGGGCAATATCTCTGTGCTAGAGTCTCAACTTGTTCAGTAAATGGCTTGCATCCGTGATAACCTATGTGAAGAACCATCTGGTTCCAACGCTTCCTGCATACATCTCCAGATCTATGCTGGAGAAGATTATCCCAATCCACATCTCCTTCACAAGAAGCATCAATATCGTAGAGAGCACCAATCAGACGATAGTCATCAGCATCAGCCCATAACCCTTCAGCTACCATTGATGATGTCAGCTGGCTGTACCATTTCATACAGCATTTTGCATCGTTTCGAGTGGACAATTTCTCACTAATAGCAGTCCAAGGAATATTATCTCGCAACATACCATGCTTAGATTTCTTCTCCTCAGCATTCAGCTTCATTTTCAGATCCATGTTGACCAAATCGTACAAGTTCTGATACTCCTCCTGGGACCATTGTCCTTTCTTTCGGTCTTGGAGTTTAATTCTACGCCATGCATCCTTCACATGAACCCTATGTCTGCCAAGCTCTTCAGAAATCGACTTCCAGTCATTACCATGCTCTTTTTGGGCCTTCTGCAGAAATTCAAAGTCTTCTTCGGTCCATTTATGTGTATCAGACCTCTCGAATAAATTGTGAGCACGGTGATACACAGAAGAAGGGGGCCGATGAGGTAGAGCAGTGCCTATCTCCTTCCAACAATTCTTTATTTTAGGATGGGACTTGCAATTCATCACCATGTTCACACCTTCATCCCCCAAGCCATGAGCCTTTATATAATTCAAAACAGACTCTTTAACAATCTCATCTTCTTCTTTTGTAAACCTTTTACCTCGTACTGATGAAGGGAAAACTTCTACTTCACTGGAAAAGCTTACTCTTTTGGGTTTCCGTTTTGATTTAGGATCTTCAGAACCGTTTTCAGCCGCACTGATCTTTTTCTTCTTTTTGCCTTTGCTACCCACTTTATCTTCACCGCCAATAGTCTTACTTAAAGTTGATTGACCATCAGTTTCCCCATCAACCAGATCCTTTTCAGTTAAAACAGAGCTTTCTTTACCATATTCTTCTGTCACAGTTTCTTGCAATCTGGTACCCAAATTGTCATTTTCTTTTTCCTTCTCTCTTTTCCTCTTCTTCTTCTTCTTCTTCTTCTCAACCGTATCAACATTTCCCCCTTCACTACACCCCATTGTTTCTCCAACCCCTCCATCTTCAGTTTTTTTCTCTCCCTTGCTCTTCCTTCCCTTACCATCCTTTTCTTTTCTTGATATCTTCTTATTTTCAGTACGTTCATCACCATCACTGGTAAAGCTAACTGTTTTGGATTTACGTTTTGGTTGAGGATCTTCAGAACCATTTTCAGCTGCAGTGGCCTTTTTCTTCTTCTTGCCTTTGCTAACCACTTCATCTTCACCACCAATAGTCTTACTTAAAATCAATTGACCATCAATTTCCCCATCACCCAGATGTTTTTCTTGCAATCTAGTACCCAAATTGTCATTTTCTTTTTGCTTCTCTCTTTTCCTCTTCTTCTTCTCAACCTTCTCAACATTTTTGCTTTCACTACACGCTCCTTTTGCTGCCCTTTTATTTTCACTACATTCGTCACCATCTCCCTTTTCATTGACAATTTCTTCAAAGTTGATATTTGAGTTCCGCTTCTTCTTCCGTACTTTCTCCGTCTGAACTTCACCATCAACTTTCAAACTACCCTTCTCAAGAGTTCCATCACCTATATGTTTGATTACAATCTCGCCATGACGATCATTTTTCTTGTTCTTCCTCTTGCTCTTGTCTTCTTCGCTTAAGTTGGCACTCACTGTTTCCAGAGTCGATGAAACATCTATGTGAAATCCTTCACCAGATTTGGATTTCTTCTTCTTCTTTTGATCTTTCTTTTTTCGAGGCTCATCATCCACTTGTAGACATCCCTCCCTATACACAACTGCGTCAGTTTTTATGTCACTAGCAATATCAGTAGCAACCTGTTGAAAATCACTGATCTTATTCTTTTTGCTTTTCTTAGACTTGCTTTCCATTTCCCTAGGTATGTGATCCTCCTCTACTCTCACGTTTCAAATAGATTTATCTGCTTGTTACTTCTGCCGTTCTGCGCTGAACAAAGTAAATACATTAAAGACACGTCAATTGACCAACGAATCCTTGAGAGAGAGAGAAAACGTGCAATACTTGCATGCATACCAAACACTTCCATCCTCTCAATGAAGTACAAGAAAATGATTATCAAAAAGGAAAAGTAAACGATGACATATGCAACACATACATGAGAAGCAAGCGATCTAACAATCAGCAGATTTGAGAGGTTCGTTGTAACAATCAGCATAAAGAAAACAAGTGATTGTGAAACTGGAAGCCTACAACTGTAAAGTTTTTGAAAGGGTAATTGCATCTACTTATCAGTACTAGCAACTTGTTTCTCTTATCATTAGAGTGTATTTGATGGCATTGCGAGCTGGATTATTAAATTCTAAAGTAAATTCAGAATGATCTAAATTTATGAAGAACCAGCGTCTGGATGAGCTTGTTTGATAAAATGCCAGTGACTTCTGATAAAAGTACTTTTTACTATTTGTCCAAATGAGCTTGTTTGGTAGTTAAATTGGCATCATCATCCACACAAATGTAAATATTCTCCACAATTCTAAATAATCATCAATATAAATATCACACAGCAAGTAGTAGGAAATCGATAAAGCAATACAGAGTACTATATACTTAATACAGATTTTCATAAAGAATTACTCCCTCCGTCCCGAAATAAATGTCCAATTTTTATTTTTTTCAAGTAAAAATTGGACACTCATTTTGGGACGGAGGTAGTATACAAAGCTTAATAAAAATTGAATTCAACCTGAGTGATACAACGACAAACATATTAGTATAAGATCATTTATAACTAACTCCAAATGCGAAACCCTAGATTCTCGAATTCAAAGAATAGAAGGCAACCAAAATTAGTTCTTTTCTATGAAAGGATAATCGAATAAGATATAGAGAACCTACTTTGCAGACTGTGAATCTACGCCGGTACCGGAACGAATGAGGCGCTGGCCAACGGCATGGGGAGAGGGGAGGATTTGGGAGGTATAGAGTATAGAGCATAGACCGTATAGCCGTTTCTTGTTCTCACGCAGGACGATAGTGTTAAGGGTCAATTTACCCCCTTAATTTTAAGAAATTTCCTTAGGCCCCTTTGAGTTTGTTGAAAAGTAAAAAAGGTCACATAGTACATGTAATTCTGACGGTAAATTCTATATACAAGGCATACTACATACAAGGCACCAATAATGGCAAAACTACCCTTCGCGTGTCGTGTGCAAAAGGACGACTTGAAGGCTTCATGTCGTGTACTAATACACGAGATAGACCAATTGTATAAAATGTTCAGTCGTGTGAATTTATACGAAATATACTATACTCTGTCACACAAACATACACGAAATGCATATGAAGATGTCGTGTGTAGTTCATACGACATGTTGTCACACATGTCGTATTAAAGCACACGATATAAAGCCCTATGCTCGTGTATATTCATGCGACATGTCAAAATGAAGGTGTTCTTCGATGATTTGCAACACGATGTTAATGATACGCATATGCGATGTTAAATTATTGAATTGTGTTGTTAATTGAGCAAAATCTGTACACTTAGACATGACAAGTAACAAACGTTATATTGGATCATACAATATCATATAACCTATCACATTTAAGTGATACCACTTTATTTATAATCCCCTAACAAATGATTGTGGTGTTATGTTTCTAATCAAGATTATATTTAAAGAGGTAATTAAACATGTTATAATGCATCATACAATATCATATATAACCTATCACATTATTAGGTTAAAGTGATACCACTTTATTTATCAACTAACAAACGATGTTATGATGTGCATATACTATATTAAATTAATAAATTATGGTGTTATATTTCTAATCAAGATTATATATAATGAGTTAATTAAAACATGTTATATAACGAGTTAAGTTGTTTCGATGATTCGCCAAACGAGGTTAATGATAAGTTGTACATTAGAGGAATACCACTTACTCAAGATTATATATTTGAAAATTATCATATTTGTTAATCAAGATTATATGTTTCTTGTTATAATAAGTTGGAAAACAAACAATTATTACTTATATGAATGAACCAACATCATACAATATCATATAACCTACCACATTTATTTATAATTAAATTTCTCTTTTTGATAAGGTGTTTCGTGTGGGCATACACGACATGTATTAAGACATTTCGTATGAACAATACACGACATATAATGTCTTAACTCGTGTATTGTTCATACGAGATCAATACCAGAAACAAAACGATATCGTATGAAATTTATACGAAATGTACCATAGTGTCTCGTGTTTAACAACAAAAAATTTAAAAAAAAATTGACAAACAAACAGTGCTACAAACATTACCTACAACAATAAATCATCAATCTACAAGTTTTTCAACCACAGTTTTTATTTCGTGTGCTAATACACGAAATGTTGAGTGGATTTCGTGTATATGTACACGAGATGCTTCCCTCATCTCGTGTATTATAACACGAAATGTAAATGTTTTATCATTTTACAATTCGTGTGAAAATACACGAGATGGGGAGAAGCAGCTCGTGTACATATACACGAAAAGCACATCAACATTTCGTGTATTAGCACACGAAATGTAAACTGATTCGTCACTTTACATTTTGTGTGCTAATACACGAAATGTTGACAAGTATCTCGTGTGTGTTCATACGAAACACACCCCGACAGTTCAAATTTTATACCCACCAATTCGTATCAAATTCAAACAAAAAACCTCATTTTATGTTACGAAATCACAATTAGAACCATTTAGGATAGGTTTAAACTACACTTAAGCGTTATATAATCGATTTTAGGCATAAAAGTAAAGTTGGGTTTTCAAATTGAAAGTTAGGTTTAGGAAATTAGGATTATTTTTGGAGCGGCGGTAGAAAGAGGCGGCTCGGACTTTCCACCGGTGATAGGGAGCTTGTTTGTCTTTATTTGTGGTTGTGTATGGTGGTGGTGTTGTGGTGGTCGCGCTATTGAGAGAGAGAGAGAGAAGAACGACTGTTGTTGAGAGAGAGAGAACCGACTGTTTGAATGGGGGAAGGGAAGAATTTTTTTTAGTATATATATGAGGGTATTTTGTCATTTATGCGTGCCTTGTAATTTTCATGCCTTGTATATAGTAGTACCCAATTCTGACGCCTATATATAAATAAGTTCAAACTTGGAACAATTAAAGGGAACATGTTACTCCCTCTGTCCCTAAATGAGTGTTCATTTTTAAAAAATCTTTGTCCAAAATGAGTGTCTTTTTTTAGCATAACTTTGTCCCTAAATGTTTTTTTTTTTCAAAAAAGAAAATCACCGGTCTCTTTATACGTGCAAAACTAAATGTTTGGAAAGGAGATCATAAGAATATATATGAATCTTTGCCACCAAAGTGTACAAAAAGTTGACATTTTCAGATGTCCCTTAAAATAAAATTTGGACATTCATTTAGGGACAGAGGTAGTATATTGTAAAAATATAAATAAAATTAATAAAAATATTAAAAATTTATCACAAAACTTTAGTTTTTTAAACAATATTTTTGTAAATAAGTGGAACATGTTTTAATTCAAACGCGCGGCGACATTTTTGTAAATAACTGACACTTCTTTTAAAATGTGCGGTGGCATTTCTGTAATAACTAAAACTTAGTAACCAACACCACTACCACCGGCACTTTTTAAGACATGAACTAACACTTTTTAACACATGCACTGACACTATCCAAACACATGAACTGGCAGTTATATAACACTAGAACGGACGCTTTTAAACACTACAGCTGATATTCTTTAACACTATCACTAGTACTAGCACTTAATAACACATGAACTGACACTCTTAAACACTATAACTGGCACTGTTAAACACTACCACTGTCACTCTTAAAACACCCTCACTAACACTCAATAACACATGAACTGACACTCTTAAACTCTACAATCGACACTCTAAAACACTCTCGTTGGCATAGCGCGAAGTCTCACTTATTTACAAAAATGACACCGCCCTCAAAGTTCTACTAATTTTTAAAAATGACAAGTAACGTTTTTAAAACTCGTTTTTCCTAAATCTTATTTTTCCTAATATCTAACTCATTTTCTATTATTCCATATGCTCTGAAGAATAGTTTCACTTATATTTTAATTGTTAACTTGATTGAAATTTGATTACTAGTTTATAAAAAAATAATTATGCAAGTGATTTTTTTTTAAATAAACTATACACCATTAATAATACTATCAATATCAATTTTCATAAGTTCATTAGAATAACCAAATTATCATATTTTTTTTATCAAAGCTTTAAATAGAATAAATTCAAATTGAGTAATTTTAAGATTAAGGAAGTATAATCTAACTTGATTTTAACTTAATAAATTTAACCACAACTATTACTATTAATAATATTATTTTATTATAACAATTATATTAATAATTATTATTATATAGATTAATCATTGCTATTAATATATATTAACTATTACTATCAATAGTATTAATTAATTATAATAGTTATTATAATAATAGTAATCATATAGATTAATTTTTATTATTAATAGTTTTAGTTAAAATGATGATTACTATATTAGTTAACTATAATTATTATATTTTTTAAACATAGTATTGGTTTCCCGTGCAAAGCACGGGTTACCCGCTAGTACTACTAATGCCTAAGTCCAACCAAATCTCCATTGAACGCTTCTATGAATAATGACTTGTGACGCAAAAATACTTATTCAAATATAAATTAGACACTGTCCATTAATGACATCCAAAAAACCCTACACAAAAAAGTTTTGGCAATAAAGACACAAAAAATAAAAGCATTTAAGTTGATACTCCCTCCGTTTCATAATAGATGTCGTTTTAGATTTCTTCACACATATTAAGAAATGCAATTAATACATATTAAAAAGATATATGTGCCCCTAAAAGTATTCAATTACCTAGGTATTTAAATGCTTATACAAGAAATAATTCACAATTAATGAATAAGGGTATAATAGGTAAACAAGAATAATTCTTTCTTGGTAATAGTAAAACGTCAAATATTTTGGAACAAAAAATTACTCCTAAAACGTCATGTATTATGAAACGGAGGGAGTAATAAATGTACAAACAAACCTTCCAAATACGCAAATGAAAGTATAACATTATGAAGTGGGGTAGGAGGGAATATGAAAAAAAAAAAAAAGTGTTGGTCATTAGAATTTAGAAGATCAAATTTAAAAAGATATTCTTAGCTAAAAGTACGCAAAAGAAGCATTAAAGTTATAGTGATGTCCAAACGCGGCCGTTGAATGTGCTAATTCATGATTGTCTATTGATGCTTTCGTGATTGAGGATTGAAACGTGAAAAAGTATACTATTGTGTCAAAAAGGAAATAATGTCAAATTAACGGGGTGCTGCCGTCCTACGGATTTCGAACCGCTCCACCGGGGAGTTAGCTCCATTCAATGGTAGAGATTGGAGCCACCTCATTTTAGCTACACCCAACGGTTGAGATGTGGCTGAGCTCGGTGGGACCCAAAAAAATTGAAATTATCCTAGCCGCACAGATGATAAATGTGTGTATGTGGCCTTAATCGGAGCCGTTGGGTGTAGGGGTGGAGCTAACTCGGTGGAGCGGTTCCGGGTCCGCCGTCCTAGTGTAGCAAATAAAAATATTTTCTTTGTGAAAAATTAATACCAAATTTTTATTTTATTAATTCGTTTTTTTTTAAATATTATATTTTTAAATAAAAATAGTTGTGGAGAGATTTTACCAAAATATTAGTAATTCATAAATAAGTAAAACATATTTTTTAAATGTCAACAAGTTATACATATATTTATTATGAAACATATATAATAATTAAATTTCTCCCTTATAATAAATTTGGTAATCAATTAAAATATTTGAAATGTTTTATTTATTAATTCGTTTTTAAAAAATATTATTGCTTTGAGTTTCCAAAATATTTTCATTTTTTAGAGCCCAAAATTTGTCTCTGCTTATCAAATAAAGGTCCCATAATTTAACTCAAAGATTTTGTGTGTTCAATGGTTTAAAGGCTTAACTAAAAATATCCAATATTTGAAATCTTGGTTCAGTTCTTGCAACATTTTATTTTTTATGTCTCGTTTCCTTATCTCATTCTTTAAGTAATATTTGTTTAATACTCCCTCTGTCCCTAAATGAGTGTCCATTTTCAAAAAATCTTTGTCCCTAAATGAGTGTCTTTTTTTAACATAACTTTCTCCCTAAACGTTTTTTTTCGAATTTTTTTTCTCCGGTTTCTTTATATGTGCAAAACTAAAAGTTTGGAAATGAGATTACAAGATTATATATGAATCGTTGTTACCAAATTGTTCAAAAAGTTGAGATTTTCAGTGTCCCTTAAAATAAAATTTGGACACTCATTTAGGGACAGAGGGAATAGTTTATAATTGTCATTAAAATGTACTCCCTCTCTCCTAGGGGTGGCAAAACGGGTATCCCGGCTAAGATTGGGTAAAACCCATATTTAACCATTAAGTTAATGGATAAATTTGGGTATTATCCATTTATACCCAATAACTTAATGGGTATAAATGGATAATACCCAAATTTATCCACTAATTAATGGATAATACCCGGGTGTACCCGTTATTTTCAAATAAAGTAATTTGTAACCAACGCTGCCAACGCCACCTCTAGTTTCCACCATTATTTCTGTCGCCATTACCACCTCCTCCTCCCTGAACCACCGCCTGTCCATTGCTGCCGCCGGCACCCCCATCCCTTCGGCATTGCCGCCTGCGCCATCACCATCTCCTCCTCTTCAAACCAACGTCGCTACCACCACTGCACATCACCTCCACCCGACACTACCGCCCAATCACCGCCGTCATCGCCACCCCCACCCCTAATACGCACACCATAGCTGCTATTGCCGCCATTGACACTTCCTCCTCTGCCATCACAACTAATAATGTCCATCCAAGTAGATTCTCATCTTTTTCTGTATATTTTTCATCCATTTTTTTTGACTTTATGTTTTGTATTATGCTTACTTTAATTACCATAATCTGGCCCAATTTTGGTAATCATGGTAAATTGAGTAGTGGCCATTGTTTATGGCAGGAAACTATAACGAATGGTAAGAATAGTAATTTCTTACCATATTATATGGTACAACTTTATTTACCAAGTTTACCAAATTGGCCAATCATAAAAATTAAATAGTGAATTTGAATCATTCTATAGTCTTCCAACGTTTCAAAAAGCAAACGTAGACAAATTTTAGCCTGCTTTCATGACTCCTATTTCCTTTTATCTTTTTTTCTTTCTAAGAACATAGAGCTAGCAGTAAAAGAAAAAATAATACTTAATTAAGAAGAATGTTTAGGGTGGCATCAATCACTATTGGCTAGGGGAGAGTCTCTCCTTAAACAACGAGTGTCCAATTTCAGAAAAATTTTGTCTCAAAATGAGTGTCCATTTTGATCATAACTTTGTCCCTAAATATTGTTTTCCGAATTTTCCACCGGTCTCTTTATACTTGCAAAAACTAAATGTTTGTAAAGAGAATTACATGATTATATATGAATTTTGACACCAAATTGTATAAAAACTTATGTTCCTTAAAAGAAATTTGGACACTCATTTAGGGACATAGGTAGTAATAAATATTTATCGTAGTCTTTTTCAACTTTTCAATCTTTTTGCTTAATGTGTACTCCCTCCGTCCCGGTTTAAGGTTCTTGACTTTATACGCTTATTAAGTAATGAAGGCAAAATTGAGTCAAGAATAGTAGTGGGTGAAAGATATAATTGTTCATTCATAAATCAAGTGGGTGAAAAATAGATAGGTAAGTAATGGGCTTTTTGTAAAATGACAAAGTCTTGTATACACCCGTTGCAACACCGTGCAACGGGCTTGGCCCATGGAGCAACCCACCCAACCCATCCCTTTTACCCGCCCGCCAGCTTCTCCTTCATTCCCAGTGCGCCACGTGTCATTCTTTTTTTTAAAAAAAAAAAAAAAACTCAATAACTTTAAAATGCTATATCTTGATATTTATAACTCAAAAAATAAATAAATAAAAATACCGTTGTGTTCGTCTCGACGAGACGAATAAAACTACATAGGTCATGATATGGTTTGATTTTTTTTTTTTTTTTAAAACAGATTTTTTTACACACAAAAGGTTTGAGCTGCTCATCAGCTAAGATGTAACACTCTGTTCAAATAAAAGTAATAGTTTCATGTTCAAAAAGTAACACTTTTTACAGTCAAATGTAACAGCAATTTTACAAGAAAATTTAAATTATTTGATAGTTTTTGTGGTTAAAAAAAGTAATATTTGAAGTGTAACAAAGTGAATATATGATTATAATTTTTTATATAAATGAATGTAACATTTTTTTTAGTAAATGTTACTTTTTTTCTTTAAAAAAAAAGTAAAAATTCATATATATAATCGAGTTGCATTTCAATTGTTACTTTCTCAATAAAAAATTGTTACATTCAGATTTAATGTTACATTTAAGAATATAAATTGTTACAATTGAGAAAACAAATGTTACATTCATTTTTTATAAAATGTAACATTAGTTTAGTTTGTCAATCCTATGTTAATTTTGAAAAAAAAAAGTGTTACATTTGAAAAAAAGAGTGTTACATTCCTTTATAAAAAGTGTGACATTAGTTTAGTTGTCAATCTTTATGTTATCTTTAATCTATTGTAGCAAAATTGTGGTACATTTGGAAAAAAAAAAGTGTTACATTTGAAAGGAAAAAAATATTACATTTCGTTATAATAAGTGTTACTTTTGTTGGGAGGAAAAAAGGTTAGGGGTGGCAAAAAAAAAAAAATATCTCAGCAGATGGGAGGCTCCTGTCGCACGGTGCAACCGTTGCACAGGAGACCTCCTCTTGTAATATACGTATGAACTTTATGAGGACAAAAATGTTCAAAACACTATTCATCATTTGCTATTTAAGGAATAAAGCAACTAAAAACCTTAATCTGATACATACTAAAAAAGAAAGTAAGAACCTTAAACTAGGACGGAGGGAGTACTATATTGGGACCAAAAATTTCACATGACTAGCCTAAAAAGCAACTATATCAACTCAAATAAATGTTAGGGCACAAAATGTGGCTTATAAAATGATGTGTCAAAAATCTATTAGAGTGTGCCGGGTTCACAATTGATGTAACCAATAAAATATCACCAGCTCACTTTGTATCAATCATTTTGTGTAAACTTCTTTTGTGCCCCTAGCATTGCCCAAAATGGTAATTTTAAAGTTTTTATAAGTATATAAAATTTTAAAATATAATTATTTCACTTAGCAAATCAATGAATAAAATAAAATAAGTTTAAAAATAAAGGTATAATAGTAATTTAAATATTTATTACCAAAATGGCAATAATTTTGAACTAAACATTTTTCCAAAATAAAAAATGTTTTGCACTAGGGATGACCAAAACCGGTTCCGGGCCCGGTTCCGGTTCGGCATATATGTGACCCTGAACCGGCCCGCGCTTACACCGGTTCCGGTTCCGGTCATCACAATCCGGTTCCGGTCCGGTTCCGGTTCAGTCCACGCTACCTTTTTTTATTTTTTTTATCATACAATAATGAATAAACATGTTAAAATTTATTAAAAGACAAGAGATTTTTATTTTATAATACACTAATGAATAAACATGTTAAAATTTATTGAAAAATAAGAGATTTTATTTTTTTAATGGAAATGCCGATCCGGTTCCGGTTCGCCATATATGTGACCCTGAACCGGCCCGCGCTTACCACGGTTCCGGTTTACTCCCCGGTTTGCTCCGGTTCCGGGCTTTTCCGGCCCGGTTTTCCGGTTCCGGTCCGGTTTGGCCATCCCTATTTTGCACCGAAGAAATAATATTAATAATATACGGAGTATTCTTTAAAAATGTAAGTAAAGAAAGTGCCAATTGAATCCATAATTTTTTATTACGGTATTTTTTTCTCAAGATATCCAATTATTATTGGAGTTTAGATCTCCTGTACCATTTTGTGTGCCCCTCTCTATGCCACAAGTGATCCAACGGCTTGCAGTTGTTAAAGTTATCATTATGTTGATATTATCCAAGTATGTAAACGGTTGAGATTATAATGACACAGAGAGAGGCACACAAAATGGTACAGAAGATCTGAACTCTTATTATTGCCGACTACAAAACTAAAAAAAAAAAACCGGGCTGAGCACCTCGTCAATTTGTCATCAAACACTGGCCAAAGATGGTTGGGTATTGCGAATCAAAATTGTCAGAAAGCTCTAGAATTGCGTGCCACTTCTGTCCTCTGGTTCCAAATTTGTCTATTGTGATGAATTTGTTACTAGTCCCCATTAAAGAATATTAAATATTCCTACCACATATTGTAATTACCAAACATAGAGATTGTATTTTGTACATCAAGTTAGATTATTCTAGAATATTAGTTTCCTTATTGTATTAGTTTTCCTAATTAGATTAGGACTCTAAAATACTCATTGTAACCCTATATATATGTATTGCTAGTATCAATAATACTTGAGTCATTCATACAATATTATTTGAGCCTCTTATATTAATTATCTTTCTTCATGTATGATTGGCTCCGACTATCTCTTTCTCTAATCCTTGACATGGTATCAGAGCTATGATCCATTATGGGGCTTCTCCACCAAAACCCTATAAGCCGCCTCATATTATCTCTACCACAAAAGCTTCCGCCAACCACCACTGAAAACCAAGAAAATCCGGCCACAAAGCCCTATTTTTTCTTCATCTCGCTTTCTTCAAAAAAAAAAAAAAAAAAAAAAAAAGTTCTCAATTTTTTTTCTCTATTTGTGTTTCTTCCTCTTTCTTCTTTCTCGGTCAACCAAGTTCTTCATAATTTTAGAACCCCTCTCAATCTTCTTAAACCCAACTACGCAGGCGGTGCTCTTCTGTCTTCTCCTTCTCTCTCATAGCCAGTAGCCACAACCTGGTCTTTTTTTTTTTTTTTAGACAATATCAAGCCCACCTCAAATCACCAAACCAAACCAAACCAAACCAAAACAAAACAAAACAAAACAAAACCATTTTTTTTATCACCACCATCTACTACCCTTTCTCATGCAATCTTCTTTCAGCCTTTTCTTTTTTTTTTTTCTTTTTTTTTTCTTCACGTAACTAACCTCAATCTCTTCCCAACACATGTTGCCAGTTTTTTTTCCTCCTACATCGGTTGATTCAGTAACCTCAATCAACCCCACTTCTCTGACCACCATCTCGACCACTTCCATCCCCACCAACCCAAAACCCCATCGTCAATACAACCTCAACACCTAAACCAATCCCAACCCCAAGCTGCCTCCACAAACACCAAAACCAAACTTTTTTTTTTCTTAATACCCGACTGAACCTACCCCTACCCCCGACCGGCCCCGTTCCGCGACGTAAAAGTGTCAAAACCCGTCTCGCGACGTAAAAGTGCCAAAGCCCGTCTCGCGACGTAAAAGAGCCAAAACTTTGCCTTAGTAGCACTCATTTTTTGCCTTAGTAGCAACTGTTTTTTGCCTTAGTAGCAACCGTCTTTTGCCTTAGTAGCACTCAATTTTTTTTTCCCCTTTGGCTTAACAGCCCTCTTTTTTTTTCTTCCGGCTTAACAGCCCTTTTTGTTTTTTTTTTCTTTTCTGGCTTCTCTGCCACTTACCCCATCTCATGGCCACCGATCTCATCATTCTTCCAGCGTAAAATCGTCATTGTGATGTGGTTGGAACGTAAAGTCAACATCAATGCAACATCATACAAGACCGGGATCACATCAACTCAACTCGCTTCATCAACCCGGTTCATCTCATTACTTTCAAGATTGGACTCTCCTATCGGTCGTCCATCTTGCAGGGGCATATTAAAGAATATTAAATATTTCTAGCACATATTGTAATTACCAAACATAGAGATTGTATCTTGTACATCAAGTTAGATTATTCTAGAATATTAGTTTCCTTATTGTATTAGTTTTCCTAATTAGATTAGGACTCTAAAATACTCATTGTAACCCTATATATGTATTGCTAGTATCAATAATACTTGAGTCATTCATACAATATTATTTGAGCCTCTTATATTAATTATCTTTCTTCATGTATGATTGGCTCCGACTATCTCTTTCTCTAATCTTTGACAGTCCCAAGCATTGAGCACAAAATAAACTCACAAAATATTGTTCACATGTGTTGGTGGTATATTATTGGTTGAATCGATAGTAGATCCGTCAAACTCTAATTAAAAACATTAATAAAATCATTACACTTAATATTTTGTAAGCAACTTTTATGAATTTTTTGTTTCCCATACGTTACTCTTGTGAGTCCTATTTCAATTTGAAAATAATCTCAAAAAGAAAAAGAAGTGAGTGAGTTGATTAAAATAATACGGCATAGGAAACAAGAGCACAGTTCTGCTGAAAATGTGCTAAATCTCTCGTGCTTACATTAAGTAGACAAACCAATTAGTCAGACCGTAGACCAAACTCAAACTGACTATTTAAACTTTTTAAATTAAAAATACGAACACTTCTTTCATTAGTTATATTGTGTTTATGCACTACAGCTTATATATTGTAAAAATGAGAAGAATTTTTTGGAATAATGAGAAATAATAAATAAAAAAATTATTTCTTCATTATTTCATTATTATGATCTGATTGAATAATGCTACTACTCCCTCCGTTTCATAATACATGACGTTTCAGGAGCATTTTTTTGTTCCAAAATATTTGACGTTTTACTATTACAAAAAAAAATACGCTTGTTTACCTATTATACCCTTATTCATTAATTGTGAACTATTTCTTGTATAAGCATTTAAATGCCTAGATAATTGGATAGTTTTAGGGGCACATATATCTTTTTATTATGTATTAATTGCATTTCTTTATATGTGTGAAGAAGTCTAAAACAAGATGTATTATGAAACGGAGGAACTAATAGAATAATAATAATAATAAGGCATTCATATTTAAAAGGATGGTGGAAAAATGTGTAAAACTGCGTGGCGAATAGCCCTCATTGGGTGACTGATATGCTCCAACTGTCATTAAACTTTTTTTTTTCTTTTTTTTTTTTTTTGGGAGGAACAATTGTCATTAAAGTAGATATAATTATACCACTATGCTTAAGATACCAAAGTCAAGTTCACCCCTCGGACCTGTTCAAAGTCTTATACTTAACCACATCCCCATCCCCATCCCTAAATAACGTTCATGCATGCCCCTCCTGTCAAATAAACAAAATGGTCTACAAAATTAAAAAGCGAATTAAACCCTCATATGAACTTAATCAACGAAAATGAATAAAAAAATGCTATATAATTAGCAAAATAATAGAGTATACATTTTTCGAAAATTTGTGAACTATTTTGGTATGACTACGTGTCGTTAATTTAAAGTATACATTTTGTTTTGAAGAATTTACGCTCGCACAAATAATTAAAAAAAAAATATATAAAGTTAGAAAGAGGCATAAAAGTCTTATCTCGCACAACATAAAATTTGGCTAAAGATTAAAGTTTGATTCCCCTTCCACTGTAAAAAAAACAAAGTAAAAAAGGGATATATTAAAAATTAACTATTAAATATGGTTGACAATAATGAATAGCCAACAACAACCAATTAACAAAACACATAATAATGTTTGACTTTATCGTTGCTTAAAAAAAATTAACTTTTACATCTCTTAAAAATCAACAACATTTTTAGTTAGGGTGGATCTAGGCTAGACCCTTTGAAGAGGGTACCTGGATCCTTAACTTTTATAATTTTTACACGTTATATAATTTTTGAATTTACTATATTGACCTTCTTAAAAAGAAAAATTCAGGGGGTCTAGACCAACCACTGTTTTCAATCACCTTTGTGTGACATCTCTTAAAATTATGTGTTATACAATAATTGCTTAAGAAATGTGTTATATTCAATATTAAAAACATATCAATTTTTTAGACAGTAGTAAAATCACAATAAAACTCACAAAATTTTGTCATAAATACATTTGTTAGTGATTAATTAATCACTGACAGCTATATTTATATTTATACTTAAATTAATATTGTGATTTATTTCTCATATTCCTAAAATTGCTTTGTCTTTTACTACAAGAAGTTACTTAAGCGCGACCGCTGATAACATAGGGCAATGCTAGGGGAACAAAAAAAATTTACAAAATGATAGATACAAAGTGAGGTGACGATATTTTATTGGTTGCATCGATTGTGAACCCGACAAATTCAAATTAAAAACAGCAACAAAATTCTGACACATCAATTTGTAAGCCACGTTTTGTAGCACTTTTTGTGACACTATATTTAGCCGACGACTAAGTTTTTGTTCGAGTTTACATTCACACGCCTTTAGTTTTCCTTAATATATCCCCTTGGAGGTCCCTGGAGCTATAAATAGGGTTGGAAATTAATCCCAAAATTGGAGGCGAAATTTGTCAATACAAAAACTAGAGAGAGAAGAAAAACTGTAAGAGAGACAAACGTTGGGACTCGTGTAGTGAGGGAGGCGGTGATGCGTGGAAGCAGGTGCCGGAAAATATGACGATTTCGCGGTGGACTAAGCTTTTCCGTAAATGGCGATTTTTAACGCTTTCTTCTTCTGAGCCCTAACGCTGCCGTCGTCGTCATATTCCGTCGTCTCTGACGTTCTCAACCTCATTATTCTTACCAAATTCATTCTCCCTCTCTCGATCTTCGTTCCGGTAAACTTTTTTTCTTTCTCTTTCAGCTTTTATTGACCGGCATTACGGTTCTAATCCGTGTTTTTACTTGTTCTATTTGAATATTATTTTGTTCGTGGTCGAATTGACTGCTGGAGCGTTGAATTTGACAAATATTTGGACTTTTTTGTTTTTGGTGGCTTAGATTGGAGGAATTTGGCCGGGAGAAATGGCGGAGGTGGCTAAATTGCTGTACATAGTGGTGGAAGAAGACGGTGATGAAGAACGGGGAGTAGGTGGTGGAGCAGGAGGATCTTTTAGGTACACGCGTCCGGTTTTGCAGACTACTCTGCAACTCATGGGATGCAAAGCTCGTCATGCATTTAAGGTTTTTTCTCCTTTCTTTTGATTCGGAATTAATTCCGTAAGATCACTCTGCTTACGCTAATTATAGATGCGGTTTAGCATAATTGCCAGGATCATTCTGCTTTTGTTAATGATTTGATTGTGAGGATAAATGAAGACGAGTCATTAACTGATATCATGTGTTCTTTTTGCTGTTTATTTTGGAAATAATATGATTTAAAAGGTTCGATTTGTTGATGGATTTGTTCTTGATGCTGATTTATCTCCTTATTTGTACCGTTTCACCAAGTTGATTAGTATTTACTACTATTTATGACTTTTTGTATGATGTATCCCTTTGCTAGAAGGACCCTTGGTGATTATTTCTCCTAAGATACTGAAATTTGACTTTGGTTCCTATTTTCCCTAGATCTTCATATTTCTCGAGCTTACATTTGTATTAATTTTCTTTTTATTTGATTGGGAGTGCTCCAAGTTGGAATTGCCAGTAGTAAGTGCTCCATTGTATAACATATCAAAATTTGATTCTTTTGCAGAAGTCTTCTGTTAAGCTTTAGTTTTCGTTTCAGTTTTCTTAGACTTTTCCTGTAAGCTATTGGTTGGCTAATACTTTTAAAGACATGTTAGTCTGACTTTGTGTTTGATTTGCTTGTCAATGCCAGCATCTTGCATTATTACTATGAAGTTATTTTCCACATTTGTTTATTTGCTTCAGTTTTGTTTAGTTTTCACTTTTCATAATTCAATTCAATTACATTACATTACATTTTTTGTGATACTTTTTTGCTTGTACGTAGATACATTATAAAGTTCTTTGGAGTAAATTGTTTCGTTGTATATCTCTTGATCATGCTTATTTTAGTTGAAAACCTCACTTGGTAAAGGCCTGAATCATAGGGTGCAGTTTTAGTTTGCCAAGATTCCTTTATTTGGTCATGTTTGTTCCTTTTATTTATTCCCGCCGTGGAATAGTGCTCTTTCATTTCTTTAAATATGTAGTTTTGTCAGTTAGTTGCCCTTATTATGCTCCTTTTTTCGTATCAGATTAGCAAAAGGGTTTTTGAAGTGATGAGAAGTGAATGTTCTGTGGATGCTTCAGCTTCAGTAGGTGTAGTGATACCTGGAACCGATCCTTTAAAAGTTCACGGCGGAAAAGGAAACAATTATGATGATATCGCTTCCACAGGTAAACTGGATTCAGGCAACCATGTTGGTAATGAAGGTAAAACTAGTAGCAAACCGTTTGAATCATACAAAAAGCGTACAACAGTAGTGGTTAAAAGAAGAAGGTTCTTAGATGTGGTTTGCGATGCCTTGGCTGAATACAAGTATGTGGGTCCCAATCAGAGGGCTGATTTGGTATTAGCTTGCAGGTATGTCGTTTTTGCCTTTCGTATTGACTTACATTAGTGACAAATGGTCACGTAGTCACGCATGACAAATAAAACATTGTATATGTATATGCTGATCTTACATTGGCACTTATTCCTTTTTCTATTTTTTTTTTTTTTTGAAAATTAACCGCCCATCTTTTTGCTTAATCTTCCGTCGCTGAAGCAGTTTTACTTACTGTTCATCTCATGGGATACTGTTAATGATGATGAGATTTAAGTCACCCTTTAACTTATACTGTACATGTTTCTGTAGCCTTGTGATTTACTGTTCAAGCAATGCTTTGGTTCTTGGGCGATTTTGGTTTGTGATTTTGAGGGAATTTGATCTGTTGTGAGGATTGCAAAATTGTTACTGACAGTCTTGTTGATTATTTTATTCAAGTGAAGTTAGTGTTCTTTATTTTAGAAGTCATGGTTGAGTACTCTAGAAGGAATACCCTTGTTTGCTATAACTTTATGCCCTTTTTTTGGTATGAATTGAAATAAAATTAGCTAGATGAGCTTGTGTACTGAACTTTCTTGGATAAAAAATATGTTGCAAGTTGAACATCATTCTGCTCAATCGGTTCTATTGTAGATACCATTCTATTCTTACATGATAAGGTCTGTTTTGGGAAGACATAAAAGCATAGTTGGAAAACATACAGGGTTACACACTCGCACATTACATAACAAGGTCAGCTTTTGTCAATGGCACAAAACACTGATTCTTAAATCCATAAATGCTACTCCCTCCGTCCCAAAATGATTCTCTCATTTGCCATTTCTCATTGTCCCGAAAAGTTCGTCACATTTCTACAATTTGGGCATAAAAGTGCATAAACAAAGCATGGCTAGTGAAGCGAGTGTTTATATCCTTAAAACGTTTGAATAGTCAAATGTGAAGATCATTTTGGGACGGAGGGAGTATGTGGATTCTTCATCCACATTTCTGCAGTGAAATCAGAAACTAATATTGAAAGTCATCCTTCTCGTGATGGTGATTGGCGAATGGTGCTTGTAGGACGTGTAACTTCCTTTAGGTAACCGCATTGGGAAAGGTTCCTAAGGTTTTAATATGAGTTAGTAGTTAGGATAAAAAACTATAAACTATTTGCCTGGTAATTTTACCTCTGTAGATTTGGCATTTTATAATTTGGTTGTCCTGTCCTGGCAATCATCATACTCGTAAGTTTTACGTTCTGTCCTAAATTATGCATATGTTTGAGTTGGTATTTATTGTGTTTACTTCCATCTTTGTTTGTGTTACTGCTTGTACTGGGAACATGGTGTCTTGTCCATGTCCTTCCACAGGACATATGCATGTATTGTAGGTTTTTTTATTTAATTGTTCTAAGAAGGGTTTTTAAAAGCACGAGTTTCAATCTCTAGCATACTGTCAACAATGCTTGACGTTGTACAACTAGTTTAAATATGATACTACCTCTGTCCCAAAATGAATGTCCAATATCGCTCTTGATCAAGAGCGATTTCGGTCATTCATTTTGGGACGGAGGGAGTAAATTGTTTTTGTTTTAATACAGTTGTTAACTAATTATGCAGAACCATGAAAGTAATGATCTTTCTATTGTTCTATCTCTAGGATAACCTATTTTGTAAGCATTTATTAATGCCTTTTTTGTGTGTACTTAAATTTGTTTGCTTTTTTCAGAATCCGGGAAAGGAAGGAATCTGTAACCGTGCTGTTGTGTGGCACAAGCGGCTGTGGCAAATCTACGCTGTCTGCGTTGCTGGTATGTTCTACTTACCTCTAGATACAGCCTTCCATTCCTCCACTAAAATTCACTAAAGAGTACCATAACTCTTAATGTCCCAAAGAATTTAGAAAATAAATCCTCAACGCCAGATTTCACCTGTTATCCTTTGTGGTGTTACTCAAAATTGATTGTGTATTTACCATGATAACTTCAATTATCTTCCAGTAAACATCTTCTTATCAAAACTGAAATATTTGTTATGTCAATCATGTCGAGGGAATAAAGTTGATGGTAGAAATCAACAATGAAGCAGGGGCAAGCCTGACCTGCAGCACTTTGCATCTTATTTAATCACTTAAGACATGCTCTTTGAACCTGATTATTTAAGCATACTCACTTCGTCCCGGAAAGATTGTCCCATTTGGTAATGGTAACACAATCGTACTTTGACCCAACATTTATATCAATCTGATCATCCCATTGAAATTCTAAAAATAATTATTGATACATCACTTAATGATTTACCTATGAACAATTTTTAGAGTTTCACTAGGATAATTAGATTGACATTAACATTTGGTCAAAGATTACTTGTACGACCTATGAATAGTTTTCCGGGACGGAGGGAGTATTTCGTATCGCTATCCGGATTCTTAATTTGTTAACATAACAATTTCTTCAGGCTAGCAGGCTAGGGATTACGACTGTTATATCTACCGACTCTATTCGACATATGATGAGAAGTTTTGTTGATGAAAAGCAAAATCCCTTACTTTGGTCATCAACCTACCATGCCGGGGAACATCTTGATCCAGTGGCTGTTTCAGAGGCTAAGGCCAAAAGAAAAGCCAAAAAATCAGGTGGGGTTTCGCCACCTCCATCAAAATTGAGGAATGATGCGTTTGATGGTCCTACAACTGGGAAACTTCCACCACAGGAGGGTTCCAGTACAGCTGATTTGATCAGCCCGAAACAGATGGCTGTTGAAGGATTTAAGGCACAGAGTGAGATGGTCATTGACAGTCTTGATCGGTTAATCACGGCATGGGAAGAACGCAAAGAATCAGTTGTTGTGGAGGGTGTTCACTTAAGCCTAAACTTTGTGGTAAGTAATATTTTACAGTTGTGGATGTTCCTTTTTTCTTGATAGTTCTGATACCATTTCCGTTTGGATATATATGCAGATGGGTCTGATGAAAAAGCATCCTTCAATCATCCCTTTCATGATATACATCACGAATGAGGACAAGCACTTGGAACGATTTGCAGTCCGTGCCAAGTACATGACACTAGACCCGTCCAAGAATAAGTATGTCAAGTATATAAGGAATATCAGAACTATTCAGGAGTACCTTTGCAACCGGGCAGATAAGCACTTGGTGCCAAAGATAAATAATACCAATGTTGACAAGAGCGTTGCAGCAATCCATGCAACGGTCTTCAGCTGCTTAAGAAGGCGTGAGAATGGAGAACAGATTTACGACTCTACCACAAACACAGTCACTGTAGTTGATGAGGAGTACAGGAACCAGTGTGTTGCATCATTGAGCTCCAAAGGAATGTTAAAACTGATTCAAAGACAAGGGTCTTCGAGGCATCTTATGGCTCTTATGAATACTGATGGTTCTGTTGCAAAGGCATGGCCTGTTGGTTCTGTAGACGGAGATGGCAAGCCCATTTCGGGACATGCGTTTGGGAATGGGATAGGGAACCCAATGTATGGGCCGCTGCAGATTGGAAAGGCTGAAACTGTTAATTTACAGTTTGGCCACTTCGGGATTAGTGCTTGGCCAAGTGATATGGGTGGCACTAGTCATGCTAGCAGTGTTGATGAGTCAAGAGGTGACGGGACGGACAACGGGAGTAGATATTATTCCTCATGCTGCAGCTCTCCTAAGTTTTCTGATGTACATGCCAAGGAGGTATGTCTTCTGCAACAACTTTCTTTTCACATCAAAATGAGAAGGAAGAGAGATTTTTTTGTGCTGGAGATGTTTATATTGTTTCCTCATGATTTTGTTTTCCTTTTCACCTTACACTTTCAGCTGAAAGAAGAGCAGTCTGTACATGGGAGCGATGAGGAGGTTGATGATTCACCAGTGGCGGACAGCGATGAGGATGATGATGTTCGGGAGAGAATTCATGGCGAGGTAATAATAAGCTGTGCTCTTGCTCTTTGTAACTATCAGCTAGTTATAGATTAGGATTTTGTTGACAAAATCTTGTTGTTTCAGGCCTCTAATGTTTTTCCTTGCATGTAATTTCTTCACTCTGCAGATGGAAGGTTCAGTGGATGAGGAGTCTACTAAGTCAGATGAAGAGTACGACGATCTTGCAATGGAAGATATTCAAGAGAATGGCTATTGCTCTGATGATGAAGAAGATCCCTTAAATAGGCTCGTGTCTCATAACCAACCAACAGATGAAGTTAATTACACTCGCGGGGAGAAGTATAGGCAAAATCTGGACCGCTTTTTGCAAACTAAATTTGAGCTGATGCCGGAGTCACCATGCTCTTACTCAGCTTTGCGTAAGGAGAGGAGCGAGAGGAGAACCATGTCTTCTGGGAGTGTGAGAATCAGAAGACGTTCTCACAGCATCTCATCGTTTGGGATAGATGGGACTATGTCAAATTTCCGTTCTCTCTCTGAAGTCCCCCAAACTTAGTTCGTTTGTTAGTGTAATTTGGTAATGTCTCCCTGATTTTCTCCTAATTTAAACAATTCTAAT
Source organism: Campanula takesimana (assembly GCA_026119855.1). Lineage (NCBI taxonomy): Eukaryota > Viridiplantae > Streptophyta > Magnoliopsida > Asterales > Campanulaceae > Campanula > Campanula takesimana. The sequence goes on along the minus strand of JAOWBW010000388.1, from coordinate 1,561,511 downwards.
CTTTTATGAATTTTGAAACCTATCTTTTGAAGTTGAGAATAGTGAATTTGCTCGCTTTCTCTTGAGAATTCTGGCATATCATGTTTTGTCCGTTGTTCAACTATAAAAATCTAGGTACTGCATTTTGAGTCTAGTACACCATCACCTACCTGGTTGAACTTTAAAAGTCAACATTTTCATGTTATCAAATGTACATTCATTTGGGGTTGATCTTTTTTTCTTTCTCTTTTCTTTACATCCGTCGGTGTAAACACAGAAAATTACTCTTAGTATGAAACAAAAATCTACCCCTAAAACAAACATTAAAATCTGTTTTCAAGCCAACAGTAAACTAGGAGCCTGAAGTATCAACCACAATAGTTTAAAGGGTTAATGACAATTTAGACCCTGAATTACCATACCACCTTTCCAATCGAGCCTTGCATGTCTTTTTTCGCCAGATCGGACCCTGGGGTGATTCATTTTCGCCAGTTAGGGCTTTTTTGACGGAATTCGTTAAAAAGTCAGTTAAAAGGCATGTGCCGTGCACGTGACTAACGGATTGGGTGACTTTGAATTGATATTAGCTATTAAGGGGTTAAGTGAAATTTTTTGAAACTTAAAGGATTAAAAAGTTATATCTACCACTTTTCTCTTTCTCCCATAAAACCCAGCGCCGCCCCACCCTTTCCTCCCCCTCCATTCTTTATCCCGTTAATTCTCCTCCCTCACACGCAGCCGCCTCCCACCTACGGATCTATCTCTCCCTTTGTTCTATCCTCTCCGGTCCATCTTGCTCACCAGAGGTTGCAATCGCCGCGGATGATGAAGACCGACGGTTATGGAACTTCAAGGGATCAAGATGAAGACCGCCGAAATTTGAAACGATGCTGGCGTTGACGGCGACTACGTAAGCCATGGTGACGGGTGATTTCGACGCCGCCGACGAAGACGGTGGTGGTGGCGGTGACGTTTCTGGTGGATGTGATTGTGCGGCAGCGGTTGTAGGCTAGGGTTTCGATTTTGGTACCGAAAATGGAGCTGTTGCAAGACCTTCAATTGCTAAGATTTCTTTAGAAATTCTTGTTGGTTCGGTTAGATTCTTCCCAATCTGCTTCTCATTCTCGAATTCCAGGTCGTTTATTTCGATTTGGTCCAGATTTTGCTTGGATTTTGTGAATTTTTCTGGTGCAATTTTGCTACAATAATTTGAGTTCCCAGTTTATATGGTGTTTTTGATTTTCGAATATGATTAGTTATATCTGGGTTTTGATTTTTGAGTCTACCCAGATCAAGGTTTGAATGGTGGCCGGTGACAATGATAGTGAGATGGTGGCAGAGGAGTGTTGATGGTGGCTGATCGGTGGTGTCAATGGTGGGTGGTGGGTGGTGGTAGTGGTGGTGGGATGAAGCTTGTGCTTGGAAGGTGGGGAAAAGAGAGAAATTTAATATATAAAATATCTTATCCATTTTGAATTTCATTAACAAATTTGACTGTACTCAAATTTTATATTTGGATAGTTTTTAAGTAAATGATTAGTGCTTAATCATAAATGTTAAATCTTTTAATTCAATTTCATTATCACTTTTCATAATATAATTACTATTATTCTTTAATCCCCATGTCGGGAGAGAAACTCTTAATTCGGATGGGACGGATGGAGTAATGCTTATACGTACCGGTCTATCAAACGATCCAAAAAAAATAAATTAATTGCCAAATAAAAATTATTTGGGAAGAAGAGAGTAATTAAGAAGTAATAAAAAGGAAAATAAAATTGATGAAAGTAATGATAATAAAATTATATTGTATGGTTTTATTTAATATTTTGATAATTGTTTTTTGCTCAAATAAAATTTTTGATAATTGTTTTGATTTCAGCCCTGTTAAGTTTGGAATTTTCATTAAGCCCCTTAAATGAAATATCAACTTCAAACAACCCAATTCTGTTAGTCACGTGCACGGCACATGCTTTTAACTGACTTTTTAACGAATTCCGTCAAAAATGCCCTAACTGGGGAAAATGAATCACCCCAGGGTCCGGTCTGGCGAAAAAAGACATGCAAGGCTCGATTGGAAGGGTGGTATGGTACTTCAAGGTCCAAATTGTCATTAACCCTAGTTTAAACTAGCTCTTACTTTCATTTGGCAAGATTTCTGGCAGTACCATGTTGCAAATCATAATATCAAGCCTATAACAAATTAAACAAGCTGAACATCAAATTGAGTAAAGCTAAAGTTACAAAAAAAAGTGTGAGAAAATTTTGGGTATAAACAACGTTGGTAAAAATGATTGGATGTTGTGTTTGTAGGACTCATCACTTATTAATTCAAATCCAATCATTTTTTGTCAACTGTAATTACAAGTAATTTTATTTTATTTTATTTTGTAATCCTAGCATAGCATTGCTTACAAGTCTTTTCCAATATAAAACATAAAATCTATACTCCCTCCGTCCCAACTCACTTGACGTGAGCACAATAACTAAAGAAAAATAATAAAATAAAAAAAATGTATGGTAGAAAATGAAGAGAGAGAATGATTGGGGTAAATAGTAGTGTTGGTTGAATAAGTTAAGTGGTGTAAAATGAATAGAGAGAATGAGTGGTGGGGGTAGAGTGAATATATAATTATAATCTTCCTTTCTTCTCCGTCTTCTTCTTCCATCTGTTTTCTGATCTTGCAAATTTCATGAAATCAATTACTACTACTTACCCTGAATTACTTAATTAAATGTTGATTTCTCATTGCCAAGACTATGGAATTTGCAAACTGTTTTTTTTTTTTTTTATTCCCCTGAAAGCAACTGATTTTGTTTTAGTCATTGACTTTATATATATATATATATATATATATATATATATATTTAACCTTTAGTTTAGAGGTTTATGGTGTACAATGATTTGCCTTATGGGAGTATCTGCTGGGTTTGAGAACATTGACCCATGTGCAATGTGTGGAAGAGGCTATTTAACATGGATATTATTGAATTATCGTTTGCTTAAAAAAAAAAAAAAAAAAAAAAAATGGATATTTTCTGACTTCAATTTTCGGACCTCCGGTGACAATGAGAGAGAAACGATAAAACGGCAAATAAGTGAGAGAGAAACGATAAAACGGCAAATAAGTAAAACACATTTTAAAAGAGTATGTATATAAAGTGCGTAGGAGATCGGCACTTTATATACATACTCATACTCCCTCCGTTCCAAGTAAGCATTGCCATTTAAGGCATTTAACTTAAGTTGCAACAATTTAAAAATGAAAGCTTTTTATTACTTTTATAATCTTCCACTCATTCTCTCTGTTCCTCCCAACCACTAATTCTTTTTTACTTCCACACTAATTCTCTCTCTCTCTTCCTTACTACCTTTCATTCTTAATATAATATATATCCTTAATTTCTCAACTTTAAAATGAATGTTTTAACTTACTTGGAACGGAGGGAGTATATGTATATGTACACACACGGAGTATTTGATAAATTATACATATACTCCATCCGTCCCACCACAACCGAGACGAATTTCCTTTTCAGTCCATCCCACCACAAGTGAGATTGCTCAAATGGAAATGTTTTAATATACATATTTATATTCAACCAACCCACCATTTAACCCCACTCTTTCACTCTCTTCATTTTCCACCACTCATTTTATTCAACCCAACACTACTATTACCCCACTTATACTCTCTCTCTTTATTTTCTACCACACATACACTACAATTTTTTTTTTAAATAATTATTGTGCCCCACAAGTTGGTCTGGGATGGAGGGATTACATATCATATCATTGATCCGGTGCGATCCATTGATATACAAAGTTTCCCACAATGAAAATGGAGGTATGTGGTTGTAGATGAATGAAATGAAATGAAATGGAAGGAGACAAGGACCACTTGCTATATGACATGTTTTGAATGAAAAGAAAATGAAACTAGAAGGATTTGATTGTAGTGGGAGGGAAGCTCTGTTTCTTTGATATGAGAGGTTTTAGATTTAGAGATTTCCTTTGGGTGGCACGGCACTGCCACTGCCATGCCAATTACTTGTCCGGCCCCTTCCTTTGTACGGCTTCTTTTATATGCACTTTTTAGGACCACACCATTTGCCATATAATGGAATGGACCACTTTTATTACCCCCCCCCCACACCCCCCTACATCTCCACCACCTATATCTTTTGCTATTGAATTTTCCCCCCCCCCCCCGACAACAAATTTAAACATTTATTTTTTTTAGAGCCAAGGGAGTAATTTTTAAAATCAAATCACTTAAAACAAACAAACAAAATATAAGGATCTTCACATGAAATAAATTAGAGAAACATTATTGATTGATCATTCTTAATAGGCAAAACTGCACAAAAAATCACTCAACTATGACCACTTTGGGTATTTGGTCACTAAACTAATTTCCTTTTGAAACAACACATCCAACTTATTTATTTTTGCATCCATAGTCACTATCACTAACCCCGTTAGTTGTTTGGCGTTAAATAGTCATGTGCCAATGCACATGACTTTTTTTTAAAGGGTATTTTACGTAGTTCGCTTTAAACTAGAATATAAAGGTTAAACTTGTTTCAAATAAGTCCCTGACCAATTGTTTTTCACCACTTTAGCTATTGATGTTAAAAAAATTAATTAAGTCATTTTTTCATTTATAATGTTTATTTAATTTGTTAACTTTATCACCAACACACCCACCATCTCCCCATCACCACCACCACTTTCAGCCGCCATTAACAACCACCGGCCTCACTCAATAGATCCATTGCAAAACCACCACCATGGCATTCAAATCAACAGATTCATGACTTCAAATCAACAAACCCACATCCAAAAGAATCAAAGGAGGAGGCAACAGTCAAAATCCGCAATGAAAAAAATCAAGAACCAAAATGTATGAAAAGTCCCAGATCTGAGAACTTGGAGTCGGAAAAAGGATTTCTGAGAACTTGGAGTCGGAAAAAGGGAGGAAGGGAGGAAAAAGGGAGTTATTAGCGGTGGTGGTAAACGAAGGAGCGGTGGTTATGGAGTTCCAGAGCTTGTAGACGGCGGAGGCGGCAACAATGGAGGAAATCGGGAGGTGAGAGAGGATAAGTTCGGTGAGGTCGGAGCTGAGGGAATCAATGGTGATGGGATTGGAAAGGGGGAATTGGGAATTTCCATTGTTGAGAGTTGATTTGTGAAGATGGAAATCGAAAAGGGGGGGGGGGTGACTGTACAAGTCGTCAATGAGTGGTCCGCCCAGTTTTTCTTACTTTTTTTTGTTTTCATTTTAAACCCTAAACTTTGTTTTTTTCACTCATTAAGCCGGACAATTTGTTTCCCATTCTTTTGATCAAACTACCTGAACTACCCTTTAAAAAAAGTCATGTGCATTGGCACATGACTATTTAACGCCAAAAAACTGACGGGGTTAGTGATAGTGACTATGGATGCAAAAATAAATAAGTTGGATGTGTTGTTTCAAAAGGAAATTAGTTTAGTGACCAAATACCCAAAGTGGTCATAGTTGAGTGATTTTTGGTGCAGTTTTGCCTTCTTAATACTACTTCCATTTCATGATAAATGTTATAGTTAACTTGTCAATGCTCTTTAAAATTGTGTTTTACTTATTTGCGCATTGTTTGTAACTTGGTAAAATTAGAGTAAGACTTTTTTTTTTACATGGAAATGCAACACTTATTTTGGACCGAAACAAAAAGAAAGATAAAAAGAGAAAAACAAGTGCTAGGTAGTAAGATGAAACGTACTCCCTCCGTCCCAGCTCACTTGACATTTATTTCATTTTTGGTCTGTCTGAGCTCACTTGACACTCCTCAAAATAGCATATTTTTATAATTTTATATTCACTCTACCCCACCACTCATTCTCTCTCTTCATTTTCTACATCACATAAATCAGTTTTCTTTAATTCTTGTGTCCACACCTTTGATGTCAAGTAAATTGGGATGGAGTGAATACACAGTAATTGAAGGTTTCGACCTAATTGAAAGTAGTTGTATAGTATACTAGCTAGCTAGGGTGGCCGTAGTTGTATGTCGGTAATCTGTATGCAAGTCATATCGTTATATTTTAGCATGATCATATAGCTTGGTAACAAGAAATTCAACATAAATATATAATTTCAAGAAATTAGAAGAAAAATGTATATACATATGCACTAATGCCATAACTCAAATCTGGGATAAGTTTAAGAAAGGAGAAGATGAAGGCGGAAGCGTTAACTGTTGAATCCATCTTCAATGTTGTTTAGGGATAATGAAGAAGAATAAATAGGAAATAGAGTTTTTCTAAATGATGAGTGCCTTTTCTCACTTGATCTTCTTAACACAAATGAAGAGAGTATAGTGAGTAATGAATATATGTAGTAGTTTCTAAGGCTGATGGAAAGGCCTTTATTAGGAAACAAATAGGCACTTCATTTAGGGACTACACCATTTCACATAAGTGGTGTGAAATTACCATTTTGTCCATCATAAATAGGTAATATTCCACCTCAGGAATTCTACACATTATTTGATGTTCTACGCTTTATATTAACATTATAAGTATGATTTCATGTATGGAAATAATAATGACTTGTTATGCAATCCATGTTCTAACAATCTCCCACTTGGGTTGCATAATAATGTCTTTCTTTAATATCATAAGTATAATACAAATGACAACCCTAATGTGCACCTTGTTTTCATTCATAACAATCCCGTCCATTAGTCATACAAGTATAAGGACTAAAGGGGCAGTCGTTGTAATTGATTCGCAACTAAACCCACAATAATCACATATACATATCCAACTGAATGACATAGATCAAATGTAGATGTGTAGCATGGAACATAATGAATATATACACATTCTTCCAACTAGTCCTACTTAGTCAAATGAGATCAAAACTTTAAATAATAATAGAACAATTAATGAAAGAACAACATAAACTCCCACTATATTAAATGTTATCAAAAGTTGTTACACCCATATGAGCAACATGCTCGTGAAACACTAAATGTGATAACGCTTTAGTAAACGGATCCGCTAAGATGGAGTTTGTTCCTATAAGTTGTATTTCTATTTGTTCATTTTGTACTCTTTCTCTTACAACAAGAAACTTAATATCTATATGCTTAGATTTTGATGAACTCTTGTTGTTGTTGGAGTACAAGACTGCTGCCCGATTGTCACACTATAACTTAAGAGGTATTTCGACACTATCGACAATTCGCAGTCCCTCAATAAACTTACGCAGCCATATAGCTTGATTGGATGCCTCGAAACAAGCAACAAACTCGGCTTCCATGGTAGACAAAGTTACGAGTGTTTGTTTGGCACTTCTCCAAGAAACTGCTCCACCGGCTAATGTGAAGACATAACCAGACGTTAATTTACGACTGTCTTGGCATCCAGCAAAATCGGAGTCAGAATGCCCAACGATCTCAAGATGATCCGATTTTGAATATGTAAGCATATAGTCCTTGGTGTTTTGTAAGTATCTCATCTCTCTTTTGGCTGCAACCCAATGTTCTCTCCCCGGATTGCTTTGGTATCTACCAAGCATCCCAACAATAAATGTAAGGTCTGGACGAGTACAGACTTGCGCATACATTAAGCTTCCTACTGCTGATGCATAAGGGATATTTTCCATATACTTGGATTCAAAATTATTTTTAGGACACTGGTTGAGACTAAACTTGTCTCCTTTAGAAACAGGGGTGTCATGTGGTTTACAGTTTTACATGCTAAACCTTTGTCATACCTTTTCTATATAGGCCTTTTGTGATAATCCTAAAATACCTCGTGAGCGATCACGGTGAATTTGGATTCCTAATACAAAAGATGCCTCACCAAGATCTTTCATTTCAAATTTGTTTGAAATAAATTTCTTAGCTTCCTTAAGAAGGTTTAAATCATTAATAGCAAGCAAAATATCATCCACATATAAGATCAAAAATATAAATTTACTTCCACTGAACTTATGGTATACACAATCGTCACCAAGATTCGTTTCAAACCAAATGAAAGAATAACTTGATTAAATTTTAAATACCATTGACGAGAAGCTTGCTTGAGGCCATAAATTGATTTCTTAAGTTTACAAACTAATTGATTAGTTTGATCCAAATCAGTCACCATTTCTGGTTTCTTCATATAGATAGTTTCCTCAATGTCTCCATTGAGAAAAGCTGTCTTTACATCCATTTGATGAAGCTCAAGATCATAATGTGCTACAAGTGCCATAATGATCCTAAAAGAGTTTTTAGAAGATACCGAAGAAAATGTTTTTTTGTAATCAATGTCTTCCTTTTGAGTAAAACCTTTAGCAACAAGACGAGCCTTATATCTTTTTACATTACCTTGTGAATCCCTTTTGGTCTTAAAGACCCATTTACACCCAATATGTTTCACATCTTTAGGTAATGGAACAAGATCCCAAATATCGTTGTCTTTCATAGATTTTAACTCTTCATTTATGGCATTGATCCACTTATGAGAATTAGGACTATTAATGGCTTCATGGAAGGTGAGTGACTCATCTCCCACTAAACCTAAGTGTTCTTCATTCTCGGCAAGATACACTTCATAATTATCCGGAATTGCACTCCTTCTTACTCTATTGGATCTCTCCTTAAGGGCACCGGTTCTTCATGATTTTGAGGTTGATGAATTTCATCCTCATGATCAATATTTTCATGTTGTTCAATCTTTATAGGAGAGTCATTATTTTGAATTGTATGTTCCTCTTGAATTTCAAGTATAAAAATTTGATTTCCAATGGGAACTATGGGAAGAGGTATAGAAATGAATACCTTTTCCTCTTCAAATTCAAAACTATTCCTGATTTCCCCTCTAAATTCAACATCCTCAAAGAACCTAGCATTTCCCGTTTCAAAAAAAGTTTTAGTTTTCGGGTTGTAAAACTTATAGCCCCTAGATCTCTCGGCATACCTTACAAAGTAACTACTAACAGTATTAGCGTCCAGTTTGCCCTCATTAGGCCTATAAGGCCTAGCTTCTGCTGGACAACCCATACATGACGATGATTTTAGGACGGTTTCTTAATCGTCCATAATTCATAAGGGTTTTTATTAGTAGCCTTAGAGGGAGCTCTATTGAGAATATAAGTTGCGGTTTTTAATGCATCGCCCCATAATGAGTGTGGTAAGGAAGTACAAGAAATCATACTTCTTACCATATCCTTAAGGGTTCTATTACATCTCTCAGCTACACCATTCATGCTAGGAGTACCCGGCATAGTGTAGTGAGGGACAATCCCACACTTTTCAAGATAGCGAGCAAAAGGACCTGGACGTTGTTCACCTGAACCGTCATTCCGACCGTAGTATTCACCACCACGATCAGACCTAACGTTCTTAATAGTCTTTCCAAGTTGATTTTCAACTTCGGCCTTATAAGACTTGAAAACGTCCAATGATTGAGTTTCATGAAGTAAAGAAATGTACCTATAAAGAGAGTAGTCGTTTGTGAACGTAATGAAATATTGTTGACCATTCCAAGAAGGGGTAGTGAATGGCCCACAAATATCTGAATGAATTAATTCTAAGACGCTTGATGCTCTCGAGGATACTTTTCTTTTAGTGTTTGTAAACTTTCCTTTAAGGCATTCAATGCAAAAGTTTTTATCTGGAATATCAAGTTTGTTTAAGATTCCCTCCGACACAAGCTTATCAACTCTCCTTTTGGAGATATGGCCCAAACGCCTATGCCATAAGGTATAAGAATTTTCACTTGATAACTTTCGCTTTCTACTTTTGGTTTCATTATTATGGGACTCATTTATTATTTGAATAGTATCAAGCACATAAAGATTATCATTACTTGACAAAGTACTAGTACCGACAACTTTGGAATTGAAATAAAGATCATATTTATTATTACCAAACGAACAAGAATAACCTTCCTTGTCCAATACTGTGATAGATATTAAATTCTGCCTAAAGGACAGTACAATAAATATATTATTTAATACAAAATAATAGCCAACATTTAACAATAATCTAAAAGTCCCTATGCCTATTACTTCAACCGGATTCCCAGCTCCCATATATATGTATTTCTCATCTTCACTGGGTCTTCGGTAATTCAGGCAACCCTGCATAAACATACTTATGTGAGTTGTTGCACCAGAATCCAACCACCATGTATATGTAGGAATTGAAACCAAATTAGCCTCAGTACAAACAAGACCAAATGACATACCTTTCTTAGCACGCCAAGCGTGATATTTCGGGCAGTCGAACTTCATGTGAGTAAGGTCCTTGCAAAAGAAGCATTTCGTAACTTTATGATCTTCAGATGATCCCTTAGGATTCTAATTACTTGCAACCACAATTTCCTTCCCTCTTCTCTTTGTCCCATGAGAAGAGGTAGATGCCAAATAAGCACTTTCGGTTTTCAATTGCTTTAACCTATCTTCCTCTTGTGTCACATGTGAAATTAATTCATTAATATTCCACTTGTCCTTTTGACAATTATAGATCACCTCAAAGTGACCAAATTGAGGAGGAAGCGAGATCAAAACTAAATGCACGAGTAAATCTTCCGATATCTCTAACTTAAGTGCTTTTAGCTTTATCGATAGATGAAGCATTTCCAAAATATACTCCCTTAAATTCCCGGTACCCTTGTACCTCATGGAAACAAGCTTCCTCGAGGAAGCACTTGTTTCTGACTTATCGCTTTTTGCAAAGCGTTCTTCAAGGGTCTCGAGAAAGGTTTTAGAATCAACATCCTCGGAGACACTGTTAAAAAAATCTCCGGGACAACATTCTTCATGATCATTAGGCTCACGCGGTTGGAGCGTTTCCACTTCTCAGCACTTAGGCGATATTCTAGAGTGCTTTGATCAGTGAGAGGAAGAGGAAACGGTTCCCTTAATGCGAGATCTATGTCCATACAGCCTAAGAACATTGTTATTTTGTTTTTCCAAGTTTTAAAGTTTGTCCCATTAAGCATCGGTACGGTACTTATAGCAACAGTTATTGAAGAAGCGTTAAGTAAATCTGTTGAGATTCGAGAACAAAAGTGAATACAAAACATGTATAAGTAACTACATAATGAAGAAATGATTAATTATATCAAATGAAATCCATCTATAAGGTAATCAACATGACATCAAAACTAATCTTTGAATTGCGAGTTGATTCATAAATGATTGCCTTAAGGTAACCAATAATATGAATGACGTTTTAATCAAATACTTAATCTTCCTTTGGGCCAATTTAAGTATCTAACAAAACAACTTAATGTCCACTTTATTTGTTACCACATGAATGTATAAATTTAGTCAAATAGAAAGATCTTCTTTGGAAAATTCATGTTACTCACATATTAACTTTTACATTCAACACTTTAACAATTTTGGATTTAAATAACGTGAATCACTTTGGCGATAATATTATTTTAAAAAATGTATAAATTTGTTTAAGCATATAATTAATCACAAATTTATGGTTTGAAAAATGTATGTTTTGCTCAAAGGGTAAACAAAAATGTGCAAAACTTTGAAAATCTCAAAACCTGTGAACAGTGTATGTACGGCCGAGTATATAAAATAGCACGGCCGTGCAGCAACTTTACAGAAGCATTAATTTTGGCGCATTAGTGCACGGCCGGGTCAAGGATTATGCTCGGCCGTGCATTTCTGCCCGACCGGACTTCCCTTAATACCCGACCGCACCAGTCCACAAGGTCCAACCGGACCAAACCAATGACCCGACCAGACAAAGCATAAGGTCCGACCGGACCGCAGTAAACACCCGCCCGGACCACCTGTTTTCAGGTAGCACCGGTTCATGCACTGATGGTGCACGGCCGAGCAGATCCCAAGACTCGGCCGTGCAGGTCGATTTTCTGCACTTCTGAATTTTGTCCCAAAATGATGAACAACAAGTAGATCCTCATGGGTATACATCATACAATGCATAGCCATGCTATTTAGGGATAATCTTGTTTTTAAAACAATATGATCAGGCAAGTAGATCTACATAGTTATGCATTACACACAACTATGCTATGTAGGGATAATCATGCTTGAACCATTGTGTTCATTGAACAAAACTTCAAACATTTTCATAAATTCTTTATTAGATGATGAATATCAGCACTCTATCAATGAATTAGAGCCTCTAAACAACATCAAAACTTGATGATTCAACAGAATACATGAATCAAAACAAAGCATTAAAGCTTTCAAAAGGAAAACTCAAACTTAAACTAGAATTCGAGCGGGCTCTGATACCAATTGTTGGAACAATCCATATGCACTAATGCCATAACTCAAATCTGGGATAAGTTTAAGAGAAGAGAAGATGAAGGCGGAAGCGTTACCTGTTGAATCCATCTTCAATGTTGTTTAGGGAGAATGATGAAGAATAAGTAGGGAATGGAGTTCTTCTAAATGATGAGTGTCTTTTCTCACTTGATCTTCTTAACACAAATGAAGAGTATATAGAGTAATGAATGTATGTAGTAGTTTCTAAGGCTGATGGAAAGGCCTTTATATAGGAAACAAATAAGCACTTCATTTAGGGACTACACTCTTTCACATAAGTGGTGTGAAATTACCATTTTGTCCATCATAAATAGGTAATATTCCACCCCAGGAATTCTACACATTATTTGATGTTCTACACTTTATATTAACATTATAAGTATGATTTCATGTATGAAAATAATAATGACTTGTTATGCAATCCATATTCTAACAAAATGGTGAATATTCTTAGTTACCATTGTCTAAGGGTGAACGGTGAACCACATGTGCATGGGTCCATGTGTCTCATGTTCAGGGAATTCGATCATCTGATGATCTGAATTCATATAGACTGACATCATGAATATTATTCTACCACTGAGTCAATCTGTTAAAAGAGTAAACTCACTGCTCATGATATGTCCATGCCTCTGTGCATGTGTTTTTCTTAAAAGAGGATGACATGAGTACCATAATTTTAGGAATTTTGATAGATCACATATTAACAACCTTACATTAAACATGATTAATTACCTAAAGTGGAAACAAAGAGTTGGTTTTGAGGGAAACTAGTTTTTCCATAACTTAGAAAAAGTCCACTTTTTAACCCTTAAACTTTACAACCTAAACCCTAAATTGTAAACCCTAAACCTTAAACCCTATAAAAACAAGACTTTTTATAACTTATGGAGAAACTAATTTCCCCCAAAATTTTCTCGGAAAACAAATACTGCTTCTGTCGAATGTCCATTTTTATTCTTAATCAAGTTTTTTTTTTTTTTTTTTTTGGGATCGTAGGGAGTTTATCTTTTACTATTTTGGGCTATACTCCCTCCGTCCCAGGTTAGTGTGAACTTCTTTCCTTTTTCGTCCGTCTCAGGTTAGTGTGGACTACCCTAATAGCAAAGAATCTTTACTATTCCTCCCACCCATTATCTCTCCTACTTTACTTTTACACTCACAAACACCAATCAATTTACTATTCCTCCCACTCATATTTAATTTTTCATACTCACAAACACCTCCTTCCATTATTTATCTCTTTACTTTTTCTTAATTTTTGTGCCCAAAATTTTGGTCCACACTAACGAGACGGAGGGAGTATATATTTCCCTTGCTTTCTAATCCTTGGGCTGCCAATAAGCCCCTTGTGCAGGCAAAACTAGATGAGCACACTGTAGTCGATTTTTTTTTTCCACACATACTATGTCTCTGTCCCAACATGAATGTCCAATATTATTATTGAGTGAGATTTAAGGTAGTTGTGACTTAAGCATTTTTTGTTGCATAAGTACATAAAAACCATTAATGATCTCACCATATTGCACCATGAGTGTGAGTGTAAGTGTAAGTGTAATTTTGAACTTGTTGTTTGATGATGGATGATTTAGTAAATTCTTCAAAAAAAAATATCATTTTGAGACAACATTTTTGAAAAATTGGACATTCATTTTCGGAGATCGAATAATTGTTAAATGAAGTAACAAACTTACCTACAAACTTACCTACAAACTTATGTTTTTAGAAGGAGGCTCAATATATCATACTCCCTCCGTCCCATACTTATCGCTACTTATTTTCTCTCTCCTACCCACTCGCAATACTTACTTTTCCGACATATTTTCTTAATCCCCGTGCACTCCCATTTGGTAGCAATTAGTATGGGACGGATGCACTGAAGCTAGAGCATAGCTAAGGGGGTCACCCCCTTGAATTTTGAAATGTGTCAATTTTAGTACTTTTAAAATTTTAGAAAATGACATTTTACTACTAAAAATAATGAATTTACTCATTTTGACCCCCTTAATTTTGAGAAAAAAAATGCACTAAATTATTATTTTGACCCCCTTGTATATTAATTTTGTAAACCTCAAATATAATGCTTATCCCACGAATAACCTTGACCCCCTTCTCAAAAATTCCTGGCTTTGCCACTGGACGGAGGGATTAGGCTTTAACATTATAACAATGAATGAGAAAGCTATCTATTTAATGTAACAGCATGAAAAAAAATGCAGCAAAAGTTGTTGGATTAGAGAAAGTAGAGATTGTGAATGTGGAGTGGAGGAAGGACAAGTGAGCTGTTGTATTATTACATAAAGAGGGAAACCAAAAAAAGGCTGATTTGGATTGATGGAAATACTATTGAATAGCATCAAACTCAGTTAAATGTGTCAAATTTGAATTGCATCTAACCTTTTCCCCTGAATTTACCCCCATGAAATTTAATTACTAGAAGCATTTCCATAGTTCTCATTCTCACGTAGATAGAGAAGGATGAACAAGAAGAGAAACTTCATCTTTTATTTATGAAATAAACATTTCTTGCTCTTGACTCTATTAAAATGATTACAAGAGACACCTATTTATACTAGGTATACTAAAGACTAAGTATGGTAGGACTCTACCGTATCTTGACAAATAAGAAAACAATATTAGAATATCAACTAAACTAGGAATATGATATGGTAAATCTCAGAAATCCCAAGCATATCTCGGATATCCTAACCGAGATATGATGATATCCTACAGAGAAATAATGGAACAACCAAATGAATCCACCCGATCGAGGATAAATGGCAAATTAATATTCATCTAAAATGATCCAACATGAGTGTAACTGAAAAAGGGCAACATGATGCTGCAAGATGAATACTTCTTAGCACGACAGATAGTATAACATTAGAGCTAGCCTGTATTAACATTTTATATCAACTTTAATTTGTTAAAACTGGCCTTATTGCAGAGATCATATCTCCACTATGTAACCCTGTAACAGATAGTATAACATTAGAGCCTGTATTAGCTACACATATATATTTCAGGATATTATTTATTCATTTTTTTTATTTTTTATTTTTTAGAAAGAATTTATTAACAGATAAGAAATGTAAAATTATATTTTTTTCCATTTTCAGAAAAACTGGCATGTACTTCTGTAATGGATGTAACTATATATAGTTAGTGGAACCAGAAGTAGGAAGGATAGTGATAGAGGCACACAGATTTCCATATATAGAGTTGTAAATGGCATGAACTATCCCTATCATGAATCATGAAGGAAATTTATTTTCAAGATTTTGTTTTTTGGTACATTTAATGGTAGTAAATTTATTTTCAAGATATTTGTGGAACCATTCAATACTATTATTGACACTATATATAAAGATATATGAGTAATATTATGGACACAAAAAAAAGTTTAGATTTTCATCACAAACACTAGTTATAGTTACTGATTGACTACAATTTTTTATTAGCGAAAAGGGTATTGCCCCCTAAAATTTATTAATGATTGGAAATACAGTTTTTACGCCTTGTCACTCATTAATTAAACAACCAATCAATACCTATAAAACTGTTGTCACATAATATATTGGAACCAACATATAAAAAGATTTATAACTTCTTCTTTTTTGTGTATATTGCCTCACTTGAGGGAGACTTACCTAGTGACGGTATATACTCCTCGCATTTCATAGGTTTTGAGGGAAACTAGTTTCTCCATAAGTTATAAAAAGTCCACTTTTTAACCCTTAAACCCTAAACTTTAAACCCAATAAAAACAAGACTTTTTATAACTTATGAAGGAACTAGTTTCCCCCAAAATTTTCTGTTCAGAATAAATGTCATACGAAGTACTTTCGTTTTTGGTTCGTCAGATCCAAAACAAGTAAAACACATTTCTTAAAAGCGTAGAGATATTAAATACAATATTTATTATGAGACGCAGATAGCGTATATATAGGGAGAGAGAAAATGTGTTTTGAAAGGGGACCACCCAAGGAGTAAGGGGGATGAATGTTAAAACAAACCCCAAACCATGGAAGTGAGAATGGGACATGGTGGATGATTTATTTGCACTCAACAGTTTCTAATTTAGAACAGCTAGCATTCCTATTTTCAAAGATTTACTCCCTCTCCCACTGACAAAATTGCATAATTTCTTTATAGAATAATACAACTAGCTCATATGAATTCGATTCATGGTGTATATATAATTTTCAAGAGAGACAAGAAAACAATCAACACAAACTTCAGTGTGGTATAGTATTAACTTAAACTCTATATATTTTCCTCAAAAGAAATAATGAAGAACTCATCAAACCCCATAAAGAATAAAGCATGAAATATCAATATTTTGTGATTTCTAGGTTTACATTATATATTATGCTAAAAAAAAAAAAATTGTGTTTCGATATTCATAATTTTTTCTTGGAGTAATTTATGCTTTCGGTATTTTTTTACTACCGAGAACAACAATGAGTTTGGAAAATGAAAATTTTACAAAGTTATTTACTCGCACGCTTTTTTAAGTGAGTCGGAACTCAAAAGTGTTAGATGCTTATTTTACCGTTGGTATCTGACAACAACAAAAAGTTCTCAACGATTACAAAATGTCCTCCACTTATAATTTTTTTAGTGATTAACAATTCACAAGTGTCAGATGCTTTTATTATCGTTGGTATCTGACAGGATCAAAGTGTCCAAAAAACTACACATGATCCTCTGTTTGTAGCGTCTATCTATATAGAATTTTAATTAGCAACTAACATTACATCAACCACTCATAATAGTACTACTAGACTCCCAAATTTATACGGCGACTAAATTCATATCAAATAAGATTATTTATCTAGACATATGATATTGTCCTTTATTTGATCTCGTAGAATTATCCAAATGAACATGAGCCAGAAAAGCCTTGAGCAAACCTATTTCATAATTTTTTAGTACTCAAAGGACCTTCTTCATCCCTATCTTTCTCTATCTCTTAACTTGAAGTTAGTTTGTGCCCAACGTAGTTTCATATGCAATAACGACGATTTCATTTCATAATATTTTAGTAGTTTCATTCCATATATATAGTGTAAATAGCTTTCATTTCATGATAGACAAAAACTTAGATGAGAACATGGAAAACCCGTCTCATGGTAGAGACGGGTTTTTTGACCAGCCCGATCCAACCCACGAACCGGCTCCATGACTCATGGGGTGACCCTGCCACGTGGCAGCCTCTCACAGACCCTTTTTTTTTATATATATATTATTATTATTTTTTTTTTTTTTTTTCAGTTTGTCAAAAGTAATAGTTACTATAACTAAATGTAACAAACGTGTTACTTATATGTAACAGTTTGTATACATAAAAGTAATACATATATACAGAAAAGTAATAGTGTTTTTTTTTTTTTTTTTTTGTTTTCTTCGTTTGCCAAAAGTAATACTTATTACAACTAAAATGTAACGAACGTGTTACTTATATGTAACAGTGTTTATACATAATTGTAACACATATGTATAGAAAAAGTAATAATTCA
The DNA here is from genome assembly GCA_026119855.1 of Campanula takesimana. NCBI lineage: Eukaryota > Viridiplantae > Streptophyta > Magnoliopsida > Asterales > Campanulaceae > Campanula > Campanula takesimana. The sequence goes on along the minus strand of JAOWBW010000388.1, from coordinate 1,543,711 downwards.
ACCATTTACATTTTTAGAGCTAAAAACACTTTATTTGTATTACATGTAAAAGTATTATATTATCTATAGAAATATGTTATAATATCTTTTATTAAAGTGTTACATTTACTTGTACAAATAATTACATTCATGTATATGAGTTGTTACTTTTCAAATGTTACTTTCTTTCAAAAAATTAAATCAAAATACACAATATTTTACATTTTTGCAAAAGCACTTACATTTCAGTATAAATGATAATTACATTTAGATTTTGTTTGGGTTACATGTAATTATAGTTAGTATTACATTTGAAAAAATGGGTAGAACGAGCTTTTGTTTTTGTAAAACAGGTGTTACGTTTACTTACGAACAATGTTACTTTATATGTATACAGTAATTACATTAAGTTATGATAACTATTACTTTTGGTAAACGACGGAAAAGTCGAAAAAAAATATAAAAACTCAAAAAAAAAAAAAAATTGGCCAATGGGTGGTTGCCACGTAGCAGGTATGCCCCATGGGTCGACCCGTCTCTTCTATGAGACGGATCTAGGTGTTCTCATGGGAGACTAGCTCTTCATGATATATTACCATAAATTACATTCAATATATATACAGTGTAAATAAAATGGCGCGAACGAATTTACGGTTGTTATTAGAACCAAACAAGCACGATCTTTATTTGTATTAAAGATGAATATAACATGTACATATAGATCAGTCAGCCCTCAAGACCCTCTATATTGGGGAAACTGGCAAACAAACAACTAGCAGCAGCAACATAAAATCAAACGGGCGTGTCTCCTGTGCAACCGTCGCATAGCGTGCGACGGCGCCAGGCGCCGACCTTATTTTTTTTTGCCATCCCCAACTTTTTTTCTTCTCAACAAAAGTAACACTTATTATAACGAAATGTAACACTTTTTTTTTCAAAATGTACCACAATTTTGCTGCAATAGATTAAAGATAACATAAAGATTGACAACTAAACCAATGTCACACTTTTTATAAAGGAATATAACACTCTGTTTTTCAAATGTAACACTTTTTTTTCTTCAAAATTAACATAAGATTAACAAACTAAACTAATGTTACATTTTATAAAAAATGAATGTAACATTTTTTATCTCAATTGTAATAGTTTATATTCTTAAATGTAACATTATATCTTAAATGTAACAATTGAAATTGAGAAAGTAACAATTGAAATGCAAACCCATTTTTTTTATAGAACTGCTGTTACATTCAACAGTAGAAAGTGTTTTGAAGATGAAATTATTATTTTTATCAGAACAGAGTGTTACATCTTAGCTGATGAGCAGCTCAAACTTTTTTTGTGTAAAAAAATATTTTTTAAAAAAATAAATAAAACCATATCATGACCTATGTAGTTTTATTCATCTCATCGAGACGAACACAACAGTTTTTTTAAATATTTTTTCTGAGTTATAATATGAAGATATAGCATTTTAAAGTTATTGAGAGTTTTTTTAACAGGAGGACACGTGGCAGTGCGCGGTTGGTGAACCAGCGTGTGACTCACAGCGCGCCACGTGTCGCTCTGGGAGTGGAGGAAAGACGGACGGTTGGGTCGGTCGGGTTTGGCCCGCCGCTCGCCCGTGTATCCGTTGTATGTGAGAATTTGTCAAATCAAATAGCAAATTCTATTTATAGAATTAACAAATTATCACTATTATTAGTAATTTAGTAGGAATCAACCTAATATTTACATACAGGTAAAATAAAAGTGCATTGAAATAGAAACATACCTGATGTTGAGTTTGCAGTAGTACAACAGTATCATCAGCTGACACAAGAGTCAGTCACTTCATAGCAAACTTTCTGTACCATCAGCTTTGAAAGTAGTACCCTTATCAAAACGTAAGGGAATCAGACTGCTGAGTAATCCGACTGATTTAATCCGAGATCAGGAAATATAGTCGTTGATTGCTGATGCAGCATCATCAAGATTCTCATATAAGAAATTAGGAGGTAACATAAGCCACCAGCCACCATAACATTTTGCATGTGAATCTTGATGATGCCACAGCTGCAAACTACGACTTTCAAATCAATTCATTCCTTCCTCCCCCATGCACCAACGGACCAACCCCCACCACCAAACAAATTATTTAGAACAAATTATATGGATATTTGTAATCGATTTACACTATATGGAATGTAATTTATGGCAAAATATAAGATCAAATTTCAATCATCAATTTAGATAATTTTATGATTAGAGAGAAAAATGGATGTTTGAAATCGATTAATTGCCCACAGATGTACAACATACCCATTGATCTAGGAAAAAAAAAAATCAAACTTGGGCTCGAAGTGCCAAAGAGGATTATTCTTAGAAACAAAAAAAAAAAAAAAAAAAAAAAAATGAAATTCTTTCAATTAATTGATAGGGGGAACGGATGACGTGGCATACAAAGACTGGTTGATAGGTAAAGTGACGATTTGAAGGGGTAACCAATCAAAGAATCTACCCAGTTTGATTAACTCACTTTCATACCACAAGATAACAAAACAAAACAAACCCTACCTTATAATATTTCTCTCCAAATAAAAAATACAAATATAAAAAGGGGGGAGAGGTATTTTTTTGTACTGATTGTCCGATACTCAAGGGAGATGTTAATAAAAAAAAAAAAAAAAAAAAAAAAAAGGTTCAATCATCAGATGAAAATGAACATTTCCTGGATTTCGGCCAATAACACAGTTGTTATTGACTGAATCAGATAAGTTATTAATTAGAAGTGATCGGATTTGTAAATCAAATCTTTTCAGATGAGCTAATTCAATAAAAAATGGAAAAATTAAATAAAATAGATACAGTCAAACAGATAGAGGAAGATCAGAGTGTATGCGATGAAGAAAATACCGAAGAGAGTGAGATCTAACTGGAATTTCTCCATAGATGAGAGAGAGAGAGAGAGAGAGAGAGAGAGAGAGAGATGTAAGGAAATAAGAGGGAGGAGAGGAGTAGGGTAATCACGCAAATGGTTACTGTTGGGAGTGGGAATAACGTATGGAAATTGATCTTATATAGCCAGCTAGGGTTAATTAAATTATGACAACGTTACGTCATCATGTAATTAAATAAGAGTCCAGATCTCATGTGCCACATTGTGTGCCCCTTCCTGTGCCACAAGTGATCCAACGGCTTTATGTTGATATTATCAAAGCATGCAAACAGTTGAGATTATAATGGCACAGGGAGGGGCACACAATGTGGCACAGGAGATCTGGACTCATTAAACAAGGTGTCTTTTGTGATGCATAAATTGTATGGGCAAATTGCAATTTGGTTCCTTACATTTACATAAGTTTGCAATGTTGCTCCCAACAGTTCAATTTCGCAATTCGGCATCCTAATATTTACATTTTTTTAGCAATGTGACTACAAAACTAACATCAAATTAAAATTCTAACCAAATAACATCCATGTGAATAGCACATGTTTATAAAATGGACAAAATAGTCATTCTCAAGAGGCCATGTGCCGCTCATGTGAGATTTCTTTTGTTATTTACCTTATTCATTTGGTAGTTTAAAAAATATAGATTAAATTAATATTGGGCATATATATTATTTTATTTTGTATTTATAATTTACGTATTCCTTACAAAGTCATTTATTTTTCTAACCATAATTCAATATTCTATTTTAATAATAAAAAAGAAACCAAAATACTTTAAAAATTATATAATTAGGAATTAGAAATATTTCGTAAAAAAACAATTAAATATATATATAAATACATTTTATGTTAGATTATTACTCAAAATAAATATGCAGGCTCATTTACGATAATTTATTAAGCATTTTTGAAGTGAAATAAATTTTCTTAAATATTTTTCTTCAAGTGAAAGGAAATAAGTAATGATCTTATTGTTGCAAATGGCAGGATAGGAAAGTGATTTTTTCTTTTAAATTTAATTATACAAATTAAAACAGGAAAGAGAGAGAAGACATACATGTTTAGTCTAAATTAAACCAATTAGAATAAGAGAGAACTTTTAAGATTTAGTTTGTTATATTGTTTTGAAAGGAAATTAATATGTAATATAATCAAACTAGCAAGTTCAATAAATTATTTCATAAAATAATTAAGTTAGGAAAGAGAGAGAAGACATATAAATTTAAAACTGAATATTTTATCTTAATTAGAAATTGTATTTATGCCAAAAATAAATAAATAATAATTGTGATAATTTTATTAAAAATGTAGTTCAGTGGCCATTTTATCCATTTAAAAGACATGTGCTAGTCACATGGGTGTCATTTTGTTAGAATTTTAACTGGGTGTTAGTTTTGTAGCCACATTGCAAAAAATGTAAATGTTAGGATACCAAATTGCGAAATTAAATAGTTGGGAGCAACATTGCAAACCTATGTAAATGTCATGAACCAAATTGCAATTTGCCCTTAATTGTATTCCATTGGGTATTTTCACTAATAATAAATACGTTTGCTCTAAAATAAATATTCTCTCTAGCCATAATTACAAGCAATAAAAGATTTTTTGGTTTTAAATATAAGTAATTTTCCCCAGTTTCAATGAAAAAGCTCATGGAATGTAATTTTATTTAATACGGTACTTTTTTTTAATCGAAAATACCCATAATTAATTACTTATTTTCAAATATAATAGATGGAGTATTACTAGTAATTTTAGCATGTTTTGTTTGTAAAATCAGGATAATCAAAGAACTTTAACTACACTCTTGATAAGTACTCCCTCCATCTCAAAATACATGATGTTTTGAAAGTTAATTTTTGTTTCAAAATACTTGTCATTTTACTATTTTCAAGGTTTTTTTTGTTGTTGTATACTAATTACACCCTTATTAATGATACTGAAGTATTTCTTGCTCAAACATATAATTGACTAGGTAATTGTATTTACTTTAGGGGTATATGAGACTTTTTTCACATGCATTAATTGTTTTTCCTTAACAATTGTGCAAATGCTCAAAACGACATTTATTTTGGAATGGATGGAGTATAATTTTAGTTTTTTTTTTAGTTTTTATAACTGTGGCCAGAGAGAGTAGTACAGTAATATATTTTGCATTCAAGTGGCATTCTAAAAAATATTTAAATTTAATATTAATTATGTAAAATATTTTTTTCTCTTTTTTATAACAATGCTATACATATTTTAAACTGTTTATTATAATAGTTAACTATAATAGTTACCCTATATAGTAACTAATACTATTATCTAACTATTAGCTAATAGAAAAAAAATGAAAAGTCACTTATTTATTAGGGTGGAATTGATGTGGCATCACCAAATGCTTCCTTTCACCATGACTTGTCCACATGGCAACACCATGGCTCTCTTCACCAACTTTAATATATATATATATATATATATATATATATATATAAGATTTAAGAAATTAGTTTAATCCCATTAAATAACATTAATACATATGCTAAAGGGCTTGGGCGCAAATGACATCTTGAGCAGGTTTAAGTCTCTTTATCGTAAAGGTCTTGAGTTCAGTACCACCTAATAGCTAGAATTGAATTATGTGGTTTAAAATTTCAAAAAACAAAAAATATAAAAAGAATATTCATATAAAGATGGAGGAAGTACTCCATTAAGCCTGTATATATAAGTAAAGTAAAAAAAAAAAAAAAAAAAAAAGAGAGAGACTTTAAATATAAATATAAGTAAGACTCACAAAATTTAGTATCATTCAGTAATCTTATTTCAAAAATACCACTTAATCCTTTAAAATTTTCTCTCATTTTCAAAACAAGTGCATGTTGCAAGATATAGGAATAATGTTTTTTGTTTTTTTTTAAATTGTTTTTTATTCATAATGTTATATAGGCTACAACTAGGCCTATAAATAGGTTAACACAAATCTCTCTAATGGGATTCGAACTCCTGACTTCCGTATTGAAAGCTAACACCGAATACCACTTGAGCTAGAGCTCTTTGATTATAAAAATAATGTGTTAAAAGACAAACCATTCAATAAAAAAGAGAGTAATATACAGGACTACATCACAAAGATAAATATTTAGAGCAAACTTTTTTTTTTTGCCATCACTAATTTTGGTATACAACATAAGGGGGAGGGGATTCGATCCCTCGACCTTCCCATAGGAAAGCGAAGGACCATGCCAACTGAGCCAAAGCCCATCGGCAATATTTAGAGCAAACTGATATTTTCTTTATCTCATAACAACAAAGTATCAATTTTATTATTCTCATCACTGAGGTACTTTCTTTGTGCCAGAATAAATGTCATAGTTGACAAACTAATGTTTTTAACTTTTTGTTATGTTTTCATAATCGCCCTATCTATTTATATGGGTAGAGTGACACTCTTATAGCATTGCAGTGATTGTGCCTAATAGAATGAGTAGTATAGGAAGATCACCAAATTTTATACCCTATTTTTAGTAAGATGACGTTAATTTTGAGACAAACGAAAATGAAAAGTAGGACATTTGTTCAGGGACAAAGAGAGTGCTATTTTTTCTAAAAATTAAAATACTCCCTCCGTCCCTGAGTATATGTCCACATTTCCTTTTTAGTCTGTCCCAGAGTATATTTCCACTTCCTAAAATGGCAAAAAAATCTTTACTATTTCTCCCACTCATTCTCTCTCCTACTTTACTTTTCATACTCACAACAATTCTAACACTTCCACCATTTCTTAATCTCCGTGCAAATGAGAAGGTGAACATATACACTGGGACGGAATGACGCACAATAACTATATTTTCAGCTCCACTTTCACTTTTAGAACCACACACAACATTTTTAATATAAAAGTGTCTTAATTTTCGTGCTTAAAAATAAACAGAAACTTTGTTGTTGTATTGATTACTCTTTCTGTCCCATTTTAAACTTCAAAAATTATATTTTAGGTGTCCTATTTTAAACTTCAAAACTTAAAATAGGAAGTTTTCTTACATTTATTTATTTGTGGACCTTACATGTCATACTCACTATAATTATCCACCAACTATCTATTACCTCTTTTTTTTTTTCTCTTACCAAATTATTTATACTCGCAACACATTATATTTTTTACATTTTTTATTTTTTTTATATTCAATTATTTTTTAATTTAATATGTGACTGAAAGAGTATTTGATTTTTATGCGAAATGAAAGTGGAAAGGAAAATATCTGGGGCTCGATTCACTCTGGCAAGTGACCCGCCACCTGATAAAACCGGCCATTGTCCGTACAATCTGATGTGTCCATTATGACTTCTTTAAAGGAGTTAGCCCCACCTAATAGTAGAGATCAATGCCACCTCATTTTTCCTACATCCAACGGTTCAGATAGAGCCAAATTTGGTGGGACCCACAAAAGTGGGAGCTATCTTGACCGCTCCCCTGATTTGTGTGTGTATGTGGCCTTCATCTTAGCCATTGGGTGGAGAGGTGTATTAAATTGGGTGGAGCGGTTCCGGGTCCTTGCTTTTGCTAATAATGAAGGGCAATGCTATGGGCACAGAAAACGTTTACAAAATGATGGATACAAAGTGAGGTGACGATATTTTATTAGTTGTATCGATTGTGGACCCGACACACTCTAATAAAAAACACCAATAGAATTTTGACACATTATTTTGTAAGCCACATTTTGTGACATTATATTTACCCAATAATTAAACTCAAAACTCCACAAAAGAAAGTTGTCATAAGGGGATAGGCGCGTAAAATTTGCTACACATTGCTTTTATATCATATCATATGGAAATTAGATATCAATTTCAAATGATCGGTTCATATGAAAATTTCATCTGCAATCTAATATTAGCGGTCGAAATTTACTTTTATCTAACCTTATGGTTTTCAAATAAAAAGTCTCGTGAATCAATTTAGTCGCTCAAAAGAGTGATGCAGCAAATTTGAAATAGAAACGTTTTGATTGTGACATTGCTAACATTACTTGTTTGAATTTTTTTCTGAAAGCAAATAACACATGATTGCATTTACAAAATTCAATAAGACGGCAGTCCACAACTGTCAGAGGCTCGTCCAAAATATAATGATTGCAATTAAGATTTACACATAAAATTCCTAACACATCTCGAGTATTGATGGCTAAACCCGAACCAAATCTAGGTATCCTTAAGAACTATATCTTGTGATGCACAAGTGCTTCTCCAAACAAAATTTGGACACACTACAAAATTAAAGTAAAATAAATGCAAAGAAAAAAGAAAACATTAGTAAAAAATAAATGTGGTCCTTCACATTTACTCCTTCCGTCCCATTTTAAAAATAAAAAAAATGAGTGGGTTCAAGAATTAAGAAAAAGTGATCTGTTGTGACTTGTGAGTGTTGATAATTATGTATGAGAGAGAAAGTGAGGTAGAAAAGAGTTAATAGATAATTCTTATGAGTATGACATATAAGACATACTTTTCATTTTAGGATTTTGACTCTTAAAATGGGACGTCATTTTTTTTTAAAAAAATTGACTCTTAAAATAAAACAGAGGTAGTACATTTTAGAATAAAGCACTAACAACTACGCTATGACAACTTATCACTTTGAACATAATGGTTTACTAGCACCAAAATAAAGTGGAATACCATTAGGGGAAAGGTAGTACCTTTTTCGTCTCAGATTAGCATATTAAATTAAGAGTCATAAGTACATTAGATTTACGCGCATATTTGCGAAAACGATAAAAGAGAGGTCAAGATTACAAGTGAATTAAAATATAGGTTGTGTGGTAGGGATGGCCAACGCCGGTTCCGGTTACCACAATCTGGTTCCGGTCCTGTTCCACGTTTTTTTTTTATCATACAATAATGAATAAACAGGTTAAAAATTATTGAAAAACAAGGGATTTTTGGTCCGATTCGCCATTTATATGAACCGTAACCGGCCCGGATGAATGGCGGTTCCGGTTTATTCGCCGGTTTGCTCCGGTCCGGTTTGGCCATCCCTATTGTGTGATGTTCTTTTTCTGTCCAAAAACACTAGAATTCATTTTTGATTCGCCACAATATTTATTTATATATGTGTGTGTATATATATACACACACATATTATACTATTTGCACAGAATAACATAACAGTAACTTTTTTCATTATACCAGAAAAATAATTACATCTTTGGAATTTAATATCATTTTGATTTCAGTGATCGAAAATTGGTAAATTTGTATAAGCTCCAACAATATTCTGGTCGATGTTTAATCACTTTTTTGGACGATCAATGTTTAATCATTGTTAGAGCAATAAACAAGACTTGATAAGAAAAGCAAGCAATCACAAGAACACAAATTTACGTGGTTCACCAACTTGGCTACGTCCACGGGCGGAAGAAGAATATATTATTAATATGGAGATCACAGATACAAATCACACTAATCTAGATGCACGAATTATTAATCACAATAATTCTTGACTGTGCAAACCCTAGATCTAGAATTACAGATTTTGAACTTCTGTCCAACTTCTTGAACTACTCTCTAGTTCTAGTTCTAGTAGACAAATTTACAAGTTGATTATTATGTTAGGGGAGGGTTGTATTTATAGTCACATAAATAACTAAAACCCTAAAAGGAGAAGGAATCATACTTCTTGTGTACAAAGAAATTCTATTCTCAAGGAAACAACTTTCCTAATTCCTGAACAATTGCTTGTACCAATAAGAAACATAATTAAACCTTAATCTTTGTATCAAAAGGATTTCCTTTTTTATAGAGATAAAGTAATTGTATTCTCATAAGGACACCACAATCCTTATTCTTGAATAAATCCTTAATCATTTTTCAAAAGGAATTCACAATTCTCAGTCCCAGGAATTACCGAACTTGTTACGGATCTATCCTTAACAAATACGCATATTGATTCAAAGGCATATTCCCAACAATCATAATGATTTTTTCATTTTGAAAGCTAATAATAATGATTTTAAAGTTGAAATTATTTTTCATTATTATTAATATAATCATTAATTTCTAAATAAGATGCATCATTAAGAATATGATTGATAATAGTTTTTATACTTTTATTACTCCCTCCGCCCCAGACTTAGGTTCTTAGTTTGACTTTACATGGAGATTAAGAAAAAGAGAAAATAGGAGAGATAAGTGGGTATGGGGTTTTTGTTGTGAGAATGACAAGTGGGTCCCATGGTCCATTTTAAGTAATAAAACAACTAAGAACCTTAGTATGGGACAAACCAAAAAGTAAAGTAAGAACCTTAGTTTGAGATGAAGGGAGTAAATGATTAAAATAATAAATTTTTGAGTTAAAATTTAATAAAAACTAACAGTAAAACTTCAAACGAGATTTATTATCTGGAAGTTTAGGAATGATTTTTTCATTTGTCAATTTTTATTATCTCATATTTTATTTTTATAATTTGAGCTTAGATGTATATAAATGCAACATGATTAGTGAAATACGTGTTTATATTTTTTTAAATATTTAAATAATAAAATGTAAAAATCATTTTATTATTACAGAAAGAGTATTATTTATAGTGAGAAACAAGGAAAAACGTGTTTTCCCTAACTTCGCGTAAAACGTGTTTTTTTAAAATGGCACTGTAGCATTTTTGTAAAAAAGGTGAAGTTGTTTTTAAAGAGACGGTGGTTTTTTTTGTGAATAACTGACGTTTGTCGTAAGTGACAGTGTTAGTGTTAAAAATTGTCAGCCTTTTACACACTACAGAAAAAACCCTTACAGAGGCATTCGATCATGCCACACTTACTCCATTTAGAGGCATTTTTTTGCCAGTGGCACTACTATTCCAATACCACTTCTAAGGTGCCACGGTAGACTTAAATGCCACTAGCCAATTTAATAGTGTCATTATCGTAGTGTCACTCTATCAAGATATACTGTCATGTTATAATGCCAGTTATGTAACTATATTGGCACTCAAGAGTGCCACTATAAAATTTTCCCTACAATGTAATTATTAAATTAAAATTTTGAAAATTTTACAAATGACATTCTTTGAAGAATTAATGGCATCTACTAATGCCACAATCAGAGTTTCGTGATATAACAAATTACTATCAAATGCCACTGAATATAAGCTTTCTGCCAATTGTGAATGGGACAAAAATTATGGCATTACCACCAATCATTTTGATTCTTTTAATTTTTTCAATATTATGAATTCTCAATTAAATAATTTTATTTTAGAAATTTGCAATTTGTAAATCCTATTGCTTTCTTCCAAGAAATCCACAATAAGAATGCAAAACTTAGATACAAACAATAATCAATAACCAATAATAATAAGACAATAACCAAGTGAACAATAATTTTTTATTGCCATAATGAAAGAACAAGTCAAATGTTTAAATATGAAGAAGAAATTTTCAACTATTTGGTAAACATTTTCCTGAAATTATCTGTTCAACTTTCATTACTAAATATATGAAGCCAAGCATCTTGTTCCTTTAAAATCTGCACACACGAAAAAATGAAAACATTATAAGTTAGGGATATAAGACCTAACTTAGGGTAATAATTTAATTTCAATTAGGGTAAGATTGTTACAATGCCTTACTTAAACCACATCAAACCCTAGAAACTTCACAGTGCAAAAGTTAATCCCTCTCCCCTGAATTCTCCTAACCAATTATTATCCAAACCAATACTGAACTTGTGATTCTTGGTTAGATTAGAAGAGCTTTTTCTGTGTAAATTAATGATTGTGTAAACAACAACAACAACAAGAATTTCGAAAGGAAAACATAGAAATAGATAGGTAGGGACAGAGGGAGTAGAAAAAACAATTGAGGGAACAGAGAGAGATGAAATATGAACTCTTACCATGACAGAGGTATTCGAAGGCAATGAAGAACAAGGAGTGCCTCCTAGAAGCCGTCTTAATGGTTGTGTTGTATTGGTGGCGGCGTAAGGCGGAAGCGGTGGTGAGTGGGGCTGGAAAGCCGGAATTGTGTGATAAATGGGAGGTCGGCGTTGAAGGTAGGGAGCTGGAGGGGACGGGTTGCGGTAATTTATAAGATTTGATTTAGGGTTTCTCCTTTTATTTTCAATTTTGAATTTTAACATACTCCTCTCGTCCCATTTGAAGCTTCGCCATTTTGGTGATGGCACGCAAATTATGGCAAGTGATGAGTGTAAAAAAGATTGTGAGAGGGAATAAGTTAGTGGATATGACATGTGGGGCCTCCAATTTAAATATGTGAGAGGAGAAAGTTAGTGTGTGACAAGTGTGCCCCATAATTTAAGTATGTGAGATGAAGAAGTGAGTGAGTATGACAAGTGGGGCCTATATTTTTTACCATTTTAGAAAATGGTGAAGCTTTTAACGGAACATCCATTTGGATAATTGGTGAAGCTTCAAATGGGACGGAGGGAGTACATTTTTTACTCTTTTTTTTTTTTAAAGCAAAACCCAAAATATTTAATGATATTAACAAAGGAGCCCTCTAACTTGTAGTTACGGACAAACTACACTTTGCATCAATGATGATATGGAAACAATGGCACTATCTATAATTGGAATTAGCGCTTTTTTTTTTCCTTTTTACTTTTGTCTCATTATTTTGAACGTGTCATGCCACTAAATTTGAGATAGTGGTGACATTACCAACTAGTGACGCTATTATTTGAATTAGCTACATTTCTTTTAGTGTCACTGTCTGGAATGCCACTAATATCTGTTTTGTAGTGACATTTTCTGTAAATGACACAAAAAATTAGATATACAGCGTCATTTTTCACTAAATGACATTAAATAAGGACTATCCAATGCCACTATAAATCAAATGACACTACATGTAATTATAGAGTCACTTATTAACATAATGCCACTGTATTGATGCCATTAATTGTCATTTTTCTTGTAGTGACACTGACACTTATTATTATTAACACAACCATTGACACTTTTGATAAGTGTCAGTGGCAATGTTGATAAGTGTCAATGTAATGACTGACAATTTTTAACACTACTACTGGCAAAAGTGTCAGTTTCAGTGTTTATAAACGACAGCTTGAATTACTGGCACTTTGTAATATTAACACTGAACATTTACGATATTTGTCAGTCATTTACAAAAATGTCACTGCCTGTTTTAAAACTAACCCCGCTCCCTCCAACCTTAAAAAAAAAAAACATTTTTTGCATAAGACATACTCCCTCCGTCCCATTTGAAGCTTCACCTTTTACCCAAATAGATGTCCCGTTAGAAGCTTCACCCTTTCCTAAAATGGTAATAACTGTAGGTCCCACTTGTCATACCCACTCATCTCTTTCTCTCACACACTTAAATTACGGGGCCCACTTGTCATACCCACTAACTTTCCCCTCTCACATATTTAAATTGTAGCCCCCACTTGTCATACCCATTAACTTTTTCCCTCTCACAACCTTTCTTACACTCATCACTTTTCTTAATATGTGTGCCATCACCAAAATGGTGAAGCTTCAAATGAGACGAAGGGAGTATTCTTATTTACTCCCTCTGTTTCATGTGAATTGAGACAAAAAAAAAGCACAATAATTAAGAGAAAGTAGTGAATGTGTGGTGAGAAATGAAGAGAGATAATGAGTGGGATAAATAGTAGTGTTGGTTGGATAAAATGTGTGGTGGAAAATAAAGAGAGAATTAATGGGGTTAAATGGGTGGGGTTGGGTGAATATAAAATATTAAAAAAATTATCATTTTAAGTAGTCCCAATTTAAGTCAAACGGTCGAAAAGGGAAATAAGTTTCAATTCACATGAAACGGAGGAAGTGTATCGAAGGGAGTAGTAAAATTTAAAATGTGAATGGAAGCCGGGAAAGTTGTTGAAGAATGATGCTCCAGTGGGTCCCAGCACAATGGCCTAGGGGGGTTGATGTAAAAAGGCCAATGGGGCGCCAAACGGGACGATGACACGGTGGAACGGTCACATGGGAACCACGGTAGTTTGTCCCTGTGAGCAACTCTAGTGGGGCCAACCTTGCCACGTGAAGTGTGGGGACAGCCATTCGCCGACCAGACACATTATTTGTCCTCGCCTTCCTGATAAATACAAACCATTTTCCCGGCGTCATGACTGAACACACTAACTCCGTTAAAACTCCGTGCTTCATTTATTTTCTGGACGGATACCCTCAGAAAATATTTGCTCACTCCTTTACAATAAAAATCTACTTCTAGAATAAAATTAAAATTGAACATTTTTTAGGATGAAGGTAATAAAGATTACTCCTTCTGTCCCAAAATGATCTTCATGTTTTTTTCATTTTTATCGCGAAGGAACTTTGAGCAATAATTTTAAGTTGATTTAATTGTCCTAATGAAAATCTAAAACTTGTTATTGATACACCATCAGCAATACTATCAATAATAAGTTTTAGATTTTCATTAGGACAATTAAATCAACTTAAAATTATTGCTCAAAGTTCTTTCGCGATAACAACGAAAAAAGTATGAAGATCATTTTGGGACGGAGGGAGTATTGTATATTTCATTTGTCTGGAAATAAATATTTATTCTTTCTTTTATTTTTATTCATGTTTCATTATATACTTATTCATACTCAGTGGCGGATCTGAGAATGTTGATCACAGGTGCACAATTACACTACCACTACACAACTTAAAAAAAAAAAAAAAAAAAAAAAAAAACGTAGCGCAATTACAATACATTACATAACTTCAACTTCAATTGTCTTACAAAAGGAAAACAATACATTTATCTAAATCAAATTTGTCCCGCACGTGTTTTCATACCATAATAACGATTAATAACATCTTCTTCCTTAACATCTAGAAGCAAATCTTTTTCAATGAAACATAAAAGACAATCATTCATAAATTGATCACAAATTTTGTTTCGTAACTCGCTCTTGATATGTTTCATCCCAGAGAACAATCTTTCCACGCTTGCAGTCGCTACTGGCAAAATCAATGCTAACTTCAACAATCGAAACACCAATGGGTACGACAAGTATTTTCTAGTTCTTACTAGAAGTGAGCACAAATCCGCAAGTCCCTTCAATTGACCAAATCTCTCATCTGATCGCATTTGCATAATATATGTCTCTAGTTCAAATGGAAGAACTCTATAATCATTATTACTAAGTCATCCGGATAAAACTGAGCCAACCTTATCAACTTTGATGAATCAAAATCAATAAATCCATCACTCGGATTCAAACTAGCAACACAAACAAGCAACTCAGTATTTATCTCATTGAACCGATCATTAATCTCAGAAATCTGTGTTGAAGATCATGACTCTTTTGTGTACAGATTCTCCATACCAGTTTGGGATACCTACGTATCAGTTTAGGATACCCATTTATTCTTTCCTTGCTTGGCTTGAGTTAATAGGAGACTGAGATACTAGGATATCTCCTAGTAGTATTGTATTCATTGTATGATTCTTATTACCATAAGTTGTACATGGTAGGAGTCTTGGAGCATACGATAAGTAGGCATCCAGTGTGTATATATAGGGCTGTTAACATATGAGTAATATTATTGCTCCCGTTAATTTTCATGGTACCAGAGCTGGTACATAGATCCAGCATATCACAATCACAAAACCTCTGTCCTCCTTAACCACACACAATGCCAGGTCCTGACGGTGTGGAAGGCTCTAAAAGCACGACCACCGTAGATGTGATGTCACCATATTATATACATGCGTCCGATAACCCCGGACAAATCTTCGTCAGTGAACTACTGAGCGACGGAAACTATGGTGATTGGGTTAACGAGATGAGCAATGCGCTTTTTGCCAAAAACAAAATTGGCTTTGTTGATGGTTCGATCGAGATGCCGAAAGAAGGGGCACCAGAGTTGATGCTTTGGAAGAGGTGTAACGCGATGGTAAAGGGATGGTTGAATAGTGCCATGGATAAAGAAATCCGGAGTAGCGTTAAATACGCCGCCACTGCACAAGAAATCTGGAATGATCTCGAAGAACGGTTTGGGAAAGAAAGTGCTCCGCGGGCTTATGATCTAAAGAGAGCACTTACGCTGACAAGACAGGATGGTCTCTCCGTGTCAGCCTACTACACAAAGCTTAGAGGCTTGTGGGATGAAATACAATCAATCTCACCCATGCCAAAGTGTGATTGCGGGCAATGTTCTTGTGGAATAGCCAAGAAACTCCAAGATCTTGTCGAACGAGAAAGATTGTATGAATTTCTCATGGGACTCGATGAATCCTTTGGGACTCTAAAGACGCAGATACTTAGCACAAAACCAACAGTCAGCCTTGGTATAGCTTATCACTTGGTAGCGGAAGATGAGGCTCAAAAGCAAATTTCTACGGTGCGTAGACCAGGAGTTGAAGCTGCAGCACTTCAAACTACTACACATGGTGGAGACAATTTTGATAAAAGGGGAGCACATCGGTCCAGTGGCGAGACTTATGAAAGAAGGGGAGGACGTCGTGAAAAACCGAGATGCGGCCATTGTGACAAAATTGGTCATCTAAAGGAGAACTTTTTCGAATTGATCGGGTATCCAGCAGACTGGAAGAAAGGGCAACGCCAGACTGGAGAGAGACGAGGAACACAGCAAACTGGACGGGGGCCGAAAGAAGCACAAGTACAAGAAAGCAGATCAATGAATCAACGGGCTCCTGAGCAAAGTCCCATAGCTGGATTGAGCAGCGAGCAGTATGCCAGATTTCTCGAGTTTTTTGGTGGGGAGAAAACAAATACCAGTGAGAATACCAATCCTCCGAATGTCAACATGGCAGGTAAGATTTTCAATGATAATCAACCTTGGGTAATAGACTCCGGGGCCACTGAACACATAACGTGTGAAGCTGATCTTCTTGACAGTAAAAACAATCGTAATGTTAGTATGCCGGTTCAAATACCTAATGGGGATCATATTCCAGTTCGGAGCATTGGAACCACTAACCTCCCAAATGGCTTAAAGCTCGATCGTGTTCTTCATATACCCGATTTTAAATGCAGTTTACTCACTGTTAGCCGATTGACAAAAGAACTCAACTGTGGCCTCACATTTTTCCCTGATTTTTGTGTTATACAGGACTTACGTTCGAGGAACCTGATTGGAGTGGGTAGTCAGCGCAATGGTCTATATCATCTGGAGCCGGCAAAGAGGGGAGGTATGGCCATGTCTGTCAAGGTGGATTCACAAGTTTGGCATCAAAGACTAGGACATGCCTCTAACGCTAAGCTTCAGAATATCCCAGTTTTAAATTTTAGAAATTGTTCAAAATATTGTGACTCTTGTTTGAGAGCAAAACAATCTAGACTTCCTGTTGGGTTTCGATCTAACATGCGCAGCGGAAATTAGCAATTAAAATTTTAATGAAACCCAAAGCCATGGATCCGTTCATATGATTAAATCAAATACAACAAGATGAATAGAGGAATAACTAACCCTTGATGGCTATGAATTTCTAGCTTTTGAACTTGGTGGAGATTTTGAAACTTGATCAAGAACGCGAACCTTGAAGATGATGAGCTTCACCCTCTAGCGGTATCCACACCACGAACGAATATCAAGCAACTTCTTGATCTTGGTTGCTAGACCAATTGTGAAACACACTTTCACAATTGCAAGAACTATATGGAATTATGAATATTCTTGTTCTTCACTTTTGGGATCTTAGAACAAGAAAAATAACCTCTCAAAACCTTATGGAGGCACTCACAATAATATGTCTAATGGCTGCTGAAAGGATCTTTAAATAGGTCCCAATCCTTAACCCTTAAGGACTTAGGAATCCTAAATCCCGTCACCAAATTAGGCAACAAGGAATTCTGGCCGACTTGACTGGCACGGTCGTGCCCTATAAACTGGAACGGTCGTGCCATCAGGTCCGCGTGATTTCCCCTAGTTGACCAATTTCGGCACGGTCGTGCTTGACTTCTTGGCACGGTCGTGCCAAACATGTCGACAGATTTGCCTTGGTTTGGATTTATGGCACGGCCGTGCCATTTTAAGGCGCACGACCGTGCCAGAGCCAAAAACCTGACATTTTTCCATAATTCCAATTTAGTCCTTTATGATTCGTTCTATTTGTGTGTGACCCTCTAGGATTACACTAAGTTGGTAATGGGCTCAAACATGAACCCATAAGATATGATTAGGTTCTAGCAAACCGTCATACCTATCCAAATAGTGTAACTAGATACAATTTCGCATTCCTTTAGAATATGTCACAATCCCTTTGTCCACGATGTCATTGAACACAAGTCATGGTCAAACAGTCAACTTGTTTTGTTCAATACTTTCTCGATTTCGAATATGTTGATGATTCAAATGCTATTGATCCAATCAATCCATTTGAGTCCGGCCGAACATTTCATCAACATCATTCCTTCGAGGGGCCCAAGCTTGACATCTCTCCGTGGAGGGACAAATCCATTTAGCTTATTATTCTTCCCAACGGGAATCCGATTATGCCAATCATACCCTTTATAACTACCGTGTTAAGGTAGCGTTTGAATATGTCAAACACAATGTTCATCAAGTGGAAGACTATAATAACTTCATGTCTAAGGATTCAAATGACATAACTAATATGAGATATATGTACGACATAGACCATGACATAAATCTCATGCAGCGGTCAAGTCCAGTACCTTGTTCCAAACAAGTACCCATAAATCTAACGTGATCATCCCATGATCATTTAGCCTTTATACTAGTGCTTAACAAGCACTAGGGACGGGGATTATTATAAGTAAACATGAACAACAATAATAATCAAAGCATCTCTTTATTGATATGAAATAAATGATAACAATTACAACGTTTATTGGTAGTGGTGCCTAGGGCACCACTACCAACACTTCCGTTTTCTCACAGTTATATTAAAACCAACTCTTGTTTTGAACTCTTGCATTGTGATATTTGGGGTAGCTATAGAACTCCTTCTTCATCTGGAGCACATTATTTCATGTCTATAGTTGATGATTACAGTCGTGCATCTTGGGTGTTTCTTATGAAAAACAAGTTTGAAGTTGCCCATTACTTACCGTCATTTTGTAATATGGTACGAACTCAATTTGAGAAGGAGGTAAAACGCATTAGAGCAGACAATGGGGATGAGTTCCAATCCAACTATATGTTGGATTATTACTTCAAGCATGGGGTTCATTTTGAAACATCATGTACCGATACGCCCCAACAAAATGGAGTTGTAGAAAGAAAGCATAGGCATATACTAGAAGTTGCTAGAGCCCTTAGATTTGAAGCGGGATTACCTATTAAATTTTGGGGGGAATGTGTGCTCACCGCAGTATACATAATAAACCGATTACCATCACCAGTTATATCAAATAAAACCCCATATGAGTTGTTATTAGGAAAGAATCCCACATACGAGCATTTACGAGTTTTTGGATGTCTGGTATATGCAAAAAACAATAAGAAAGGGAAAGACAAGTTTAGCGAAAGGAGGAGAAGGTGTGTGTTTGTAGGTTATCCCAACTCACAAAAGGGATATAGAGTTTATGATTTAGAAACTCACAAAATTTTTACTAGCCGAGATGTGCAGTTTTTTGAATATAAATTTCCCTTCAAAGCCCAGATGGACCCAACGGATCAGGTGCAGTTTAGACGAAATCAGGATTGGGAAGAAGACTTGGATTGTGTGAGGTATAGTGATGAGTCGGATGGTGACCAGGCAGCACAAAACAGGACAGAACAGGCTGCTCAAAATGGGACAGAACAACACCTTGAAGTAGCTGAGCCGGCCGAGCCATTGAAAATAATGACAGACCAGGTGCTGAAGGCTTAATACAAAACTCAGACATTGTTCGAAGGAGTGGTCGACAACACCACAAACCCAGTCATCTCCAAGATTTCGAAGTTTCTTTGCCGCCCTCCGTTGACCATTCGCTGCCCCCTTCCACTTCAGGAACCTCAACGGTACATCCTCTCTCTCATTTTGTTTCTTATAATAAGTTTTCCCATGCTCATAAATGATTTCTAGCGGCCATCACATCCCGTGATGAGCCTAAGTACTTCCATCAGGCAGTTAAGGACCAGGCTTGGTGTGATGCAATGCAAAAGGAGATACTGTTGGGTTTCGATCTAACATCCGCAGCGGAAATTAGCAATTAAAATTTTAATGAAACCGAAAGCCATGGATCCGTTCATATGATTAAATCAAATATAACAAGATGAATAGAGGAATAACTAACCCTTGATGGCTATGAATTTCTAGTTTTTGAACTTGGTGGAGATTTTGAAACTTGATCAAGAACGCGAACCTTGAAGATGATGAGCTTCACCCTCTAGCGGTATCCACACCACGAACGAATATCAAGCAACTTCTTGATCTTGGTTGCTAGACCAAATTGTGAAACACACTTTCACAATTGCAAGAACTATATGGAATTATGAATATTCTTGTTCTTCACTTTTGGGATCTTAGAACAAGAAAAATAACCTCTCAAAACCTTATGGAGGCACTCACAATCATATGTCTAATGGCTGCTGAAAGGATCTTTAAATAGGTCCCAATCCTTAACCCTTAAGGACTTAGGAATCCTAAATCCCGTCACCAAATTAGGCAACAAGGAATTCTGGCCGACTTGACTGGCACGGTCATGCCCTATAAACTGGCACGGTCGTGCCATCAGGTCCGCGTGATTTCCCCCAGTCGACCAATTTCGGCACGGTCGTGCTTGACTTTTTGGCACGGTCGTGTCAAACATGTCGACAGATTTGCCTTGGTTTGGATTTATGGCACGGCCGTGCCATTTTAAGGCGCACGACCGTGCCAGAGCCAAAACCTGACATTTTTCCATAATTCCAATTTATTCCTTTATGATTCGTTCTATTTGTGTGTGACCCTCTAGGATTACACTAAGTTGGTAATGGGCTCAAACATGAACCCATAAGATATGATTAGGTTCTAGCAAACCGTCATACCTATCCAAATAGTGTAACTAGATACAATTTCGCATTCCTTTAGAATATGTCACAATCCCTTTGTCCACGATGTCATTGAACACAAGTCATGGTCAAACAGTCAACTTGTTTTGTTCAATACTTTCTCGATTCCGAATATGTTGATGATTCAAATGCTATTGATCCAATCAATCCATTTGAGTCCGGCCGAACATTTCATCAACATCATTCCTTCGAGGGGCCCAAGCTTGACATCTCTCGTGGAGGGACAAATCCATTTAGCTTATTATTCTTCCCAACGGGAATCCGATTATGCCAATCATACCCTTTATAACTACCGTGTTAAGGTAGCGTTTGAATATGTCAAACACAATGTTCATCAAGTGGAAGACTATAATAACTTCATGTCTAAGGATTCAAATGACATAACTAATATGAGATATATGTACGACATAGACCATGACATAAATCTCATGCAGCGGGTCAAGTCCAGTACCTTGTTCCAAACAAGTACCCATAAATCTAACGTGATCATCCCATGATCATTTAGCCTTTATACTAGTGCTTAACAAGCACTAGGGACGGGGATTATTATAAGTAAACATGAACAACAATAATAATCAAAGCATCTCTTTATTGATATGAAATAAATGATAACAATTACAACGTTTATTAAACGTGCCTAGGGCACCACTACCAACACTTCCGTTTTCTCACAGTTATATTAAAACCAACTCTTGTTTTGAACTCTTGCATTGTGATATTTGGGGTAGCTATAGAACTCCTTCTTCATATGGAGCACATTATTTCATGTCTATAGTTGATGATTACAGTCGTGCATCTTGGGTGTTTCTTATGAAAAACAAGTTTGAAGTTGCCCATTACTTACCGTCATTTTGTAATATGGTACGAACTCAATTTGAGAAGGAGGTAAAACGCATTAGAGCAGACAATGGGGATGAGTTCCAATCCAACTATATGTTGGATTATTACTTCAAGCATTGGGTTCATTTTGAAACATCATGTACCGATACGCCCCAACAAAATGGAGTTGTAGAAAGAAAGCATAGGCATATACTAGAAGTTGCTAGAGCCCTTAGATTTGAAGCGGGATTACCTATTAAATTTTGGGGGAATGTGTGCTCACCGCAGTATACATAATAAACCGATTACCATCACCAGTTATATCAAATAAAACCCCATATGAGTTGTTATTAGGAAAGAATCCCACATACGAGCATTTACGAGTTTTTGGATGTCTGGTATATGCAAAAAAACAATAAGAAAGGAAAGACAAGTTTAGCGAAAGGAGGAGAAGGTGTGTGTTTGTAGGTTATCCCAACTCACAAAAGGGATATAGAGTTTATGATTTAGAAACTCACAAAATTTTTACAGCCGAGATGTGCAGTTTTTTGAATATAAATTTCCCTTCAAAGCCCAGATGGACCCAACGGATCAGGTGCAGTTTAGACGAAATCAGGATTGGGAAGAAGACTTGGATTGTGTGAGGTATAGTGATGAGTCGGATGGTGACCAGGCAGCACAAAACAGGACAGAACAGGCTGCTCAAAATGGGACAGAACAACACCTTGAAGTAGCTGAGCCGGCCGAGCCATTTGAAAATAATGACAGACCAGGTGCTGAAGGCTTAATACAAAACTCAGACATTGTTCGAATGAGTGGTCGACAACAACCACAAACCCAGTCATCTCCAAGATTCGAAGTTTCTTTGCCGCCCTCCGTTTGACCATTCGCTGCCCCCTTCCACTTCAGGAACCTCAACGGTACATCCTCTCTCTCATTTTGTTTCTTATAATAAGGTTTTCCCATGCTCATAAAGCTTTTCTAGCGGCCATCACATCCCGTGGATGAGCCTAAGTACTTCCATCAGGCAGTTAAGGACCAGCTTGGTGTGATGCAATGCAAAAGGAGATATGTTGGGTTTTCGATCTAACATGCGCAGCGGAAATTAGCAATTAAAATTTTAATGAAACCCAAAGCCATGGATCCGTTCATATGATTAAATCAAATATAACATGATGAATAGAGGAATAACTAACCCTTGATGGCTATGAATTTCTAGTTTTTGAACTTGGTGGAGATTTTGAAACTTGATCAAGAACGCGAACCTTGAAGATGATGAGCTTCACCCTCTAGCGGTATCCACACCGAACGAATATCAAGTAACTTCTTGATCTTGGTTGCTAGACCAAATTATGAAACACACTTTCACAATTGCAAGAACTATATGGAATTATGAATATTCTTGTTCTTCACTTTTGGGATCTTAGAACAAGAAAAGTAACCTCTCAAAACCTTATGGAGGCACTCACAATCATATGTCTAATGGCTGCTGAAAGGATCTTTAAATAGGTCCCAATCCTTAACCCTTAAGGACTTAGGAATCCTAAATCCCGTCACCAAATTAGGCAACAAGGAATTCTGGCCGACTTGACTGGCACGGTCGTGCCCTATAAACTGGCACGGTCGTGCCATCAGGTCCGCGTGTGATTTCCCCCAGTCGACCAATTTCGGCACGGTCGTGCTTGACTTTTTGGCACGGTCGTGTCAAACATGTCGACAGATTGCCTTGGTTTGGATTTATGGCACGGCCGTGCCATTTTAAGGCGCACGACCGTGCCAGAGCCAAAACCTGACATTTTTCCATAATTCCAATTTAGTCCTTTATGATTCGTTCTATTTGTGTTGACCCTCTAGGATTACACTAAGTTGGTAATGGGCTCAAACATGAACCCATAAGATATGATTAGGTTCTAGCAAACCGTCATACCTATCCAATAGTGTAACTAGATACAATTTCGCATTCCTTTAGAATATGTCACAATCCCTTTGTCCACGATGTCATTGAACACAAGTCATGGTCAAACAGTCAACTTGTTTTGTTCAATACTTTCTCGATTCCGAATATGTTGATGATTCAAATGCTATTGATCCAATCAATCCATTTGAGTCCGGCCGAACATTTCATCAACATCATTCCTTCGAGGGGCCCAAGCTTGACATCTCTCCGTGGAGGGACAATCCATTTAGCTTATTATTCTTCCAACGGGAATCCGATTATGCCAATCATACCCTTTATAACTACCGTGTTAAGGTAGCGTTTGAATATGTCAAACACAATGTTCATCAAGTGGAAGACTATAATAACTTCATGTCTAAGGATTCAAATGACAAACTAATATGAGATATATGTACGACATAGACCATGACATAAATCTCATGCAGCGGGTCAAGTCCAGTACTTTGTTCCAAACAAGTACCCATAAATCTAACATGATCATCCCATGATCATTTAGCCTTTATACTAGTGCTTAACAAGCACTAGGGACGGGTATTATTATAAGTAAACATGAACAACAATAATAATCAAAGCATCTCCTTATTGATATGAAATAAATGATAACAATTACAACGTTTATTAAACGTGCCTAGGGCACCACTACCACAATCTCCCACTTGCCCTAGGCCCAATCTCCCATGTATCTAATACCCATGGACCTAACATGACCATCATGTTTAGCTTGTGGAAGTCCCTTTGTTAGCGGGTCTGCAACATTGTCATCAGTAGGTACTCTGCATATATTTACGTCTCCCCTATCAACGATCTCTCGAATGATATGAAAACGCCTAAGTATGTGTTTGGATTTCTGATGTGCTCTTGGTTCCTTTGCTTGAGCAATAGCACCATTATTGTCGCAATAAAGGTCTATTGGACTAGCAATACTAGGAACCCACTTCAAGTTCAGTTATGAACTTCTTAATCCAAACAGCTTCCTTTGCAGCATCCGATGCAGCAATATACTCAGCTTCTGTTGTAGAATCAGCGGTTGTACTTTGCTAGGAACTCTTCCAGCTTACAGCTCCACCATTTAACATAAACACAAATCCCGATTGCGATCGGCTATCATCTTTGTCGGTTTGGAAGCTTGCATCCGTGTAAGCATTTACAGCGAGATCATCTTCCATTCCTCCATAGACCAAAACGAGTCTTTAGTTCTTCTCAAGTACTTAAGAATCGCTTTTACAGCTATCCAGTGATTTTCGCCAGGGTCGGATTGGTATCTACTTGTCATGCTCAAAGCATAAGACACATCCGGCCTAGTACAAATCATGGCATACATGATGGACCCAATTGCCGAAGCATATGGAACATCATTCATTTTCTCACACTCATCGTTTGTCTTAGGACATTGAGTCTTGCTTAGAGAAACTCCATGTAACACGGGCAAGGTCCCTCTCTTAGAATTTTCCATACGGAATCTTCTAATGACCTTGTCAATGTATGTACTTTGGCTTAAACCAAGCAGTCTCCTTGATCTATCTCTATAGATCTTAATGCCAAGAATATATGCGGCTTCACCCATATCTTTCATTGCAAAACACTTTCCTAACCAAGTCTTCACAGACTGAAGTGTAGGAATGTCGTTCCAATGAGCAATATGTCATCCACGTATAAACAAGGAATATCACTATGCTCCCACTAATCTTCTTGTATACACAAGGCTCATCTTCGTTCTTGAGGAAACCAAACTCTTTGACCGATTCATCAAAACGAAGATTCCAACTCCTAGAAGCTTGCTTCAATCCATAGATGGATCTCTGCAATTTGTATACCTTAGAATCTTGTTCAAAACCTTCTGGTTGTGTCATATACACATCCTCTTGAAGTTTTCCATTCAGGAAAGCGGTTTTTGACATCCATCTGCCATATTTCATAGTCATGATATGCGGCAATGGCAAGCAAAATTCTTATAGACTTGATCATTGCTACGGTGAAAAGGTCTCATCATAGTCAATACCATGAACTTGCCTATAACCTTTCGCTACAAGCCTAGCTTTGTAAGTTGCACCTTCCCATCCATGGTCAGTCTTCTTCTTGAAGACCCATTTGCATCCTATGGTTTTTACACCTTCGGGCGCATCAATCAAATTCCAAACTTGATTGTCTTGCATGGATTGCAATTCGGATTCCATGGCTCCAAGCCACTTGTCCGAATCAGGAGAAGACATCGCCTCTTGGTAGGTTGACGGATCATCATTCTCAATGATTTCTACCTCATTACTATCCGTTACGAGAAATCCATATCTCTCGGGCTCGGATCGTAACCTACTAGATCTGCGAGATGCTTGTGTATTTTGAACAGGTTCCACAACTCCTTGTGGTTCTTGTTCTTGTTCCACTATTGGTTCAATGTTTTTTCTGGGTCTCGAATTTCTTCAAGATTTATTTTACTCCCACGATTTCTTTGGAGAGAAACTCTTTATCTAGAAGACACCAGTTCGGGCAACAACACTTTGTTGTCCTCACGGTTGTAAAAGTAATATCCTTTAGTTTCCTTAGGATATCCACGAAAATACATTTATCGGATTTGTGTGCTAGTTTGTCAGAGATAAGTCTCTTGACATAAACTTCGCACCCCCAATCCTCATGAAAGATAAACTAGGTTTCTTCCACTCCACATCTCATATGGAGTCTTTGGAACCGATTTAGTTGGAACTTGATTTAGTGTGAAAGCAGCGGTTTCTAGGCGTAACCCAAAAGGATATTGGAAGATCAACTTGACTCATCATTGATCGAACCATGTCTAACAAAGTCCGATTTCTCCTCTCAGACACACCATTCCATTGTGGTGTTCCGGGCGGAGTCAATTGTGAAACTATTCCACAATTCTTTAGATGATCATCAAATTCTTGACTTAAGTATTCTCCACCTCGATCTGATCGAAGTGCTTTTATACTTTTGCCAAGTTGTTTTTCTACTTCATTTTGAATATTCTAAATATCTCAAATGCTTCACTTTTATTTTCATTAGGTAAACATACCCAAATCTACTATAATCATCAGTGAAGGTTATGAAGTATTGAAATCCTCCCCTAGCATTGCTACTTAATGGTCCGCATACATCGGAATGTATCAACTCCAATAAGTCGCTTGCCCTTCCACCCAACTTGATAAAAGGTGTCTTAGTCATTTTTCCAAGAAGACACGACTCACAAGTATCATATGACTCTAAGTCACATGAACCCAAAAGTCCGTCCCCATGGAGTTTTGAGATACGCTTCTCATTAATATAACCAAGACGGCAATGCCACAAATAAGTATGATTTACATCATTAGGTTTAGATTTCTTATTTACATGATAGACATTATTTTCATTCTTGACATCCAAATATAAAGGCCATTAAATGAATTAGCAATACCATAAAGCACATCATTTAAATAAATAGAAAATTTCTTATTCTCAATAAGAAACTTAAAACCTTCATTATCCAAACAAGAAATTGAAATAATATTTCTGCTTAAATCCGGAACATAATAACAATTGTTCAAAACAAGAATTAATCCGGAAGGTAAAGTGACTTCATAAGTCCCTACGGCTAATGCAGCAACTCTTGCTCCATTTCCACGCGTAGATCTAACTTCACCTTCTTTAAGCAGTCTCCTATTCCTTAGTCCCCTGCACATTTAGACAATGTGAGAACCACATCCGGTATCCAATACCCAAGAATCAGTGGTAGAAGGAGAATATCTATCATATAGATACCTGAAGTCGACGCAGCCTTGCTGCTCTTCTTCTTCTTTTTGCTCTTCCAAGAAAGCCTTGCAATTACGTTTCCATGACCAATTTCTTGACAATGGAAACAAATTGCATCCTTTTGTGTATCGGTTTTTGCCTCAGAAGCCTTGGCAACCTTTGCCTTGTTATCTTGGGTTTGACAACTTTTGCCTTACCCTTGCCTTTGGCACCAGGCTTCTTCCCATCGTGAACCAAGAGCACGGAGAACCTTTCTCCACAATTTTCATCTCTGCAGTTTGAGCATCCCATGCAACTCAGAGAGATTCTTATCCATTCCATGCATGTTATAATTCATTACAACTGATTATAACTTTTAGGCAATGAATTAAGAATGAGATCCGTGGCTAGCTCCAATGGGATTGGATAGCCAAGTTTCCAAGGTGCTCTACATAACCTTTCATTTTAAGAAAGTGAGGACTCACTTGTTGCCCTTCATTCATTTTACAAGTAGTGAATGCAACAATGGTCTTGTACCTCTCTTGCCTAGCTTGCTCTTGAAACATGGTTCTCAACTCCACGCCTATCTCATAGGCTTCCAAATGTTCCAAACTTTGTTGGAGTTTTGACACATAGCAGCAAGCATGAGACAACTTACATCTCTAGAATCATTACGATGTTTCTTGTAATTGTCCCTTTCTACCCTAGGGGCAGTAGGCGGTGGTTCAGCAGGGAGAGGCCCATCGAGAATGTACAACTTATCTTCTTGCCTAAGAACGATTCTTATGCTACGGATCCAATCCATAAAGTTAGTACCATTCTCTTCGAGCTTATCTTCTCAAGGATCGATCGCAACGACATTGATTGAGTGTTATTAGTCATTATCTACAAATATGCAAAATTTCCAAATTTAATAAGTACCAATTTTTCATCAAAGAAATAAACAATGTATTTTTCAAAAATACTCCCACTAAATTACATAACCTTCTTATACATCCAATGTATAATATAATTTAAATGGGTTAAGATCCAACTTTAATTTAATTTCAAGTCCGCTAAGGCGGATTACACAAAATTAAACTAATTAGGTAGACAACTCTTGTTAATCATATCTCATATGACTCTTAGTTCCTTTTATGAGATTCTTTAAGAAATCCAATTTCAAAAAGCATGTTAAACCTCATCTTTGCCTAGGCCCAAAACTGTTTTGACGCCCAATTAAGTCTAACCATTTTAAACGCATAGTTAATGTGTCCCGCTAGGGCGTGCCACATTATCTATCTTCTCATACATAAATAAAATTTAATGCACCTCGCTAGGCGAATCTACATTAAAATCACTCATGTACTAACAAGTGTTTTTAATCATGGCATGGCAATAAAAGACTTAAAACTTTCTTTGAAGGTTCATCACATATAGCATATACATATTTATGAGAACATAATATAAACATGTTACACATCAAGTTTAGCCATTAAATTAATCTCCATTAATTTAAGCATAATATTTATGTGTCATTAGTTTCTCTATAATTATGAGGATGAGACTATTTGAACTTTGGTTATCATCTCCAAATCAAGACAACAAGAAGTGCGACCGAAACTAAGCCATATGGCATCCACAATTCCGCACTAATTCAAGAAACCAAGAAAGTAGTCCATGTGCCGAAACTAAGCAATAGATGGTCTCGATGAACGTAGGCCAATTGCATTCACAATTCACCATGGATCTCCAATCTTTGAATCAAGAACTTTGTTTCTTAATTTTAGCAATTATGAACTCTTCATAATTCTAACTTCGTTTTATCTTTGAAACTTCGATTGCGATCAAGTTTGGGAAACACAATCTCGATGAACGTAGATTAGCATCCAAACCTTGAACCAATCTAGACTCACAAGACTAAAACAAATAGGAAATTTAAACCCAAGATCCACCCCAAGACCAAGCCCTACCCCGCGCCAAACCCTAGGTCCGGCCGGGTCAAGGTATGGGTCCGGTCGGACCCTTCCGAAAATCAAAATTTAAAGTTCCAAAATTTGTCTCAAAATTGTTTTTCCGATTCAATAAGGATTTGGTGTTCTTGTGATCCAATCACTATGATCAACAAAACCTTGAATAAACAATTTATTCTTGAATCCCTAGAATATCAAAACTTTGATCCAATCAAAATTGATAATCCAAACAATTTTAAATCCCCCATAATTTTTATTGCGATTGAATAGTGCGATTAAAGTTTCTAAACAATAAACCACATAAAATCATATAACACATAGACATCACGTAATCCAATATTCATATCATGCTAGGCACATAAACAATTTATATACACACAACATGATCTTAGTATTGAAATAATCAACATGAACGGGGCTGATACCACTGTTGGGTTCGATCTAACATGCGCAGCGGAAATTAGCAATTAAATTTTAATGAAACCCAAAGCCATGGATCCGTTCATATGATTAAATCAAATACAACAAGATGAATAGAGGAATAACTAACCCTTGATGGCTATGAATTTCTAGCTTTTGAACTTGGTGGAGATTTTGAAACTTGATCACGAACGCGAACCTTGAAGATGATTAGCTTCACCCTCTAGCGGTATCCACACCACGAACGAATATCAAGCAAACACACTTTCACAATTGCAAGAACTATATGGAATTATGATATTCTTGTTCTTCACTTTTGGGATCTTAGAACAAGAAAATAACCTCTCAAAACCTTATGAGGCACTCACAATAATATGTCTAATGGCTGCTGAAAGGATCTTTAAATATGTCCCAATCCTTAACCCTTAAGGACTTAGGAATCCTAAATCCCGTCACCAAATTAGGCAACAAGGAATTCTGGCCGACTTGACTGGCACGGTCGTGCCCTATAAACTGGCACGGTCGTGCCATCAAGTCCGCGTGATTTCCCTAGTTGACCAATTTCGGCACGGTCGTGCTTGACTTCTTGGCACGGTCGTGCCAAACATGTCGACAGATTTGCCTTGGTTTGGATTTATGGCACGGCCGTGCCATTTTAAGGCGCACGACCGTGCCAGAGCCAAAAACCTGACATTTTTCCATAATTCCAATTTAAGTCCTTTATGATTCGTTCTATTTGTGTGTGACCCTCTAGGATTACACTAAGTTGGTAATGGGCTCAAACATGAACCATAAGATATGATTAGGTTCTAGCAAACCGTCATACCTATCCAAATAGTGTAACTAGATACAATTTCGCATTCCTTTAGAATATGTCACAATCCATTTGTCCACGATGTCATTGAACACAAGTCATGGTCAAAACAGTCAACTTGTTTTGTTCAATACTTTCTCGAT
>JAOWBW010000388.1:1488882-1512916 GCA_026119855.1 Campanula takesimana | reverse complement strand
CAATAATGATGGAGATCATAACTAGCTCAATGGGTATTGGATACGCGTTGATTAGGCCTAGTACAAGTGGGTGACTGTTGGATATTATGCCCTAGCCCTTGAGAAAGGCATATGCGTTACATCATAGCTTCATTGTTATAGAGATAACAACCCGATTATTATATCTTTGGCATGCTATTATAATAATCATTGTCCCTAGCACTTATGAAGGGCTAGCATGAGTTAATAGATAATCATATGATGATTATGGTGCATAGGATGTGGATTAAACTTGTGGGTACTTGTTGGAGAACAAGGTACTGGATAGACCCGTTATGAGATTTATGTCATGGTCAAATGTCATAATTAAATCTCATAATAGTCCTACCATTTCAATTCTTAGACCTGAGATTATCATGTTCTTTCACATGATGAACATTATGTTTGACGTATTCAAACGCTACCCTTAACCGGGTGGTCATAAAGGCTACGATTGGTATACTTGGATTCTTGTAGGGAAGAATGATAAGTCAAGATGAGATTTGTTCCTCTCAAGAGAGATATCGGCTTGGCCACTCGATGAGTGGTATTGATGATAGTGTATGGACATACCCAAATGAATTGATGTGTTCAATGTCATTTGCTCATATCACGTGACAAAGGGATTGTGATATGTTCTATAAGGTAACTTTGGACTTTCAAAGTTATACCAATTGGGTAGTCATAATGGATTTCTAGATTCTGCTTATGACTTACGGGTTCTGAATGGTTCGGACTCGTTGCCAACTTAGTATAATACTATTGGATCACACACAATAGAACGGATTGAAAAGGCTTAAAATATTGGAATTTCTGAATGGCCCCCGTATGGCTTGGAGCCTAGCGTACGGCTCCTGGTGAGCCGTACGGCTGCTCCCCCCGTTTCTGGTAAGTTGATAAGAATTCTTGGTGACAAGGAATCTGATACCAAGCGGAATTAGGTCAAACCCTCATATAAATATATGCAGCCGGGTTTGACAGCCTCGTATGTTGATTGTAGAAATCATAACACATTGTTTTAGAAACAAAATATAAAGAGGCAAGATTATTTATTTGGAGATTGAGAATCATCAAAATACAATAATCAATGGAGAAAAATAATTCCTATAAAGAAATCGTTTCTTCACCAAGCTTGGATCTAGCAATCAATCAATAAGGTGTTCTTCAGTCCGTTCGACGTGTGGATACGTAGAGGGTGTTCGCTTTCAACACCTAAAGTCCGTGTTCATGGATTCGATCTTCAAGGGTATGTTTCTTTCATCTTGTATTTAATTTAATCAACATGGACGGATCCGGGATCATGGGTGTTTGATTTCATATGTTTATTCCGCTACGCATGATGCATCAAAACCCAACAGATAGCTGTTTTAAAATTCTTTCGTACCCTTTTGCAAATCATAGAGTTGCGCATAGCTCTTTATTGGCTAAATATAGTGCATAACAAGAGTGTGAAATGCACAACGGAATTTTATGCAGGAAACTTCTGCGCATAAAAGGTTGTGTCAGGAGTTAAAAATGCACGCTAAGTTTGGCTTAAAGATTGGCGCATAAAATGATTCTAAGGCAATAAGCAATAACAAACACATCAGTAATAAAGTAAAATCTGATAAGATCAAACCAAGAAATAATTCATAAATAAAATAAGCAGGAAATAAATAGCAAGAACAATGAACAAGCTATTTGGAGAGGTTCGATCGATAAAAGATCTACGTCCTCTACCAAGATGGTTAGTCTTGATTTCTAACTATTAGATTTATATTGATATGAGGAGATTTTACAAGATTACAATGAATCAAAACTCAAATCAAAATATATTCTATGAAGAGCAAATCCTAGACTAAACCGGTGTTTCTCAAGAAGTAAGATCTATATGATCAAAGTTTCAAGAGGTGTGTGTGTATGTCGAAAATTCTGGGCTCTATGAATCTGTGAGATGGAGAACACAAAGAATTTGGGTGATATAAGACTTAGGATCTAGGCAGGAGTTTGAAGGTTTGAAGGTTATTCTTGTGAATCTGGGATTTGAGGGGCAATCTTCAGAACTTCAAAGTTTCTTAGAAATCAAAAACTCAAGCAGCTTGAAATTAGAAGAGCGGACTATTTATGGCTAGAAGCTTAAAACTAGCAATTTGGAGCTCTGAGCAAGGACAATGAGCTAGATCAATATAATTGTGCGCAGGTGTCCTTTGTAGTCGTTGGAGACAGAACATGAAGACAAAATTCAAATTTTCTTCTAAAAGGTTGACAGCTGTCTTCATTTGAATCTTCATCTAAGCACATCTCCATCGTTGGATTTGCTGAGTGTCCTTGCTTTGTCATTTCTACACACCTCAACACTTTTGGCTTTTGATAAGCGTACATCATCTTTACGCTTTTCCAAGTTTAAGAATCTGAGAATATTGAAAGCTGAGCAGGAGTAAGTGCTGCACATGGAAGTCATACGTAGAGATGTCCTGCGCAGTGAGCAATGTCCTGCTTAAGAAATCTTTTGTTCTTTTTTGGTCCAAGCCCTATAATCTAAGCCTATACTACAAAGTGGACTTATCTAAAAATTGAAGTTATTAAACTTCTTACATAGGGTCCCAAAGTCCATAAAATAACGATAGGTGATGGTATCAATCAATTCTAACATGTATAGGAGGGTTAAGAAATAAGCATACCCAACAATCTCACCCTAAATGATTGATGCCATTACCTACTATAACAAAGCCAATTCATTGTACTTGATAATAACATGTCCATAGAAATGAAAATGGTAAAACATGCCTCAAGTCAATGCACACACTAGCCAGTGTTATAGATTTCTAGTCTATCCAAAAGATTTAACTTACAATATGGCAAAGACAGAAATATCATTCAGCGCATAAAAATAATATGAGTTTAAGTTTGAGTATGCGTTTAAACTGAATGTTTAAACATCATGCGTAGAAATATGAGCAATTAAGATTATGCATATGAGGTGAAATAATGCATTCATTGTTCCATAATGAATGTATTATTTCACCAATCTGTCGTTTCTGCCCAACGTGAAATCTCTCCGAAATTTTGGTTTGAAAGCCAGCCCGTCTTCTTGATCCTCTTGCCGAACATGCTTCAGAAGGGTTCTCTTTGGGTCCATTATGAAAAAATAAAGGTGAGCTTACGGGTGGTAAAAGGGGGATTGAAAATTCATCGACCCTTGCTGGATCATCAGACTCTTGTTCATTTTGAACTGCTCTCTGCGAGATAACTCTAATTCGAGGTTCAACAATATTTTTGAGTCGAACAAAGGTTGCGGGAATGCATGCTACTGCACCAAATACGAACCCTGTTTCAGGTGCGTGGCAAGGTTTTCTAGGTGAAAAAGGGACAAAGTTAACGAAGGATCGGAGTGCTACAACTTGGAGCTCTTCATTTGATTTTTTGAGCGAGGGTGACATCTCCCTCTCTGACAACCCCCTTGCTTGAACAGGGTTTGTTGTTTGGTGCATATACTTCCTTGATCTGACATATGGCTTCATCTTGAATGAGAATACCTAAAGTTGAAACGTGTTGCATTAACCCAAGTCCCTCATCACGATATTTCGTCGATTGTCGTAACATAGAGGGGAATTGATACGGTGGATTCCTTTGAGACCCATACGTGTCTTCGATTAGGGTTTCCTGTAACTTATCACTTGGTTCTACCGATCTAATTTGTAGGTTCGGTTCTTTCCCTTTAATTGATTTTTGGTACCGGTTAACTTTCTCAGTAGCTTGAGGCTGATCCAAATTTAATTCGGTTTGAGCTAGCAACTTAACCGGTTGTATAAACCAATAATATAAGTACCTGCAGCTTCCGAAACCTCCCTTTGTTGCGTGTGAACATTAACTACTTCCCTCTTTTCTTGTCCCAACTTGCTAAGAAGATTTTTCCTGAGTGAAGCAAGATTTTTTGGATCAGAATTATCCATGTGCACATACATACTTGGCCCACCATTATTTGAAGATTTAACCGGTGAACCCAAGCCCACCTCACGCTCCAGCCTCGAATGCTTTAGAGTCAACTCTCTTGGCTTATACTGTCCAACCCTCACCAGAATCATTTCCGCTATTCTCAACCCCACTATTTGTTTATTTCCCATAATCTGCCCACCACAATCATTCATTTTTATGTCCTAAATAGCCACAACAGAGGCACACGAAATGATTAGTTACATACATAATTTTCTAAATTTGCTCTTATAAATTGATTTTTGAAATAAGTGGTTTCGTAATATCAAATTCCACACAGACCCTAGCGTACCTTGCTCTTTCAACTGAGCCCGTATGCACATAAACCTTGATGGGTTTCCCCACCATTTTTGCAATCCTTTCCAATAGCTCTACGTCATAAAATTCAACAGGAAGTTCCGGCAGCCTAACCCATACTGTTAACTTGGAGAATATTGCCTTTGATGGCCGAAAATTAGAAGTCCATCTCTTGGTTGCAAGATAGTTTCTATTGATGAACCAAGGACCCCCGGCCAACGCCGTGCAATAATCTGAAGCATTATTTAACTTAATAGAAAAACATCCTCCTCCCATATCTATCACAGTAATTCCTTGGTGACTTTTCCAAAAACGCTCTAACCTCTTAGGTAAATTGAAAAATGGTAAATGCCCACCTATTAACTTGATAACAAGCGTTTGAATCCACGGTTGCTTTAGGGAATAAAGTTTGTCTGGATTAAGTTGTAACTCAGGCAAGTCAGCCGTTATTGAATCTAGAATCTCCTGAACTTCCTGATCTTCCTCAACCTCCTCCGAAAACCACGATTGGAAAAACTTGTGTCGGGACTCCGGAACAACACAACTCTTATAGCTCTTACCTTCCATACCAATCTCTATCTATGCATAATGTTTTTTAACTTTTTGTTGTTGTTTTTTCCTACAGAGAAAAGTAGTTTAGTGCGTGTATGTGCTTTTTTTTTTATTTTGAGAAATCTTAAAGAATTAATTACTACTTATGGATTGAAGAAGATTTTTTTAGTCTACAAATCTTTCAAAATTTAGTGTTGTGCATTAGAGATCCCTAAGGGCCTAATACACATCTAAGTTTATTAGAAAACATACACGTACAATTTTAGCACAATACCCCAACCTCCTACCCCTAAAATTAATTTGAATTCTAAAGGACACTTGTAAGTATGGATGAACAATAGCATTGTGTAAATTTTTTTAATCAACGTGCATATTTATATAGAAAAGTCCACAAAAGTGACTGGAAATTGTGTGCATGGCGTTTGTGTGCACAAGTGAATTTGAGGGCAAGAGAAAAGAAAAGAATAAAGAATATTACGAATATTACATTTTCCAGGGTTTACTGAGGGTGGAATGTCGGAAGCAAGTGGTGGAGGTAGGATGAGTCGGCTAGGGTTTTGTCGAAAAGGGTGGGCGGCATAGAGGGTTTTGCCGTGGGCTTTGATTGGAAAAGAGTCCCATTATGGATTGTAATGCTCTGATACCATATATTCTCTCTGTCCCGGTTTAAGCTTCTTACTTTCCTTTTTGGTCTATACCAAATTAAGGTTCTTAGTTGCTTTACTACTTAAAATGGATATTGGACCCACTTGTCATTCTTGTTGGAAAAAAATGTTATTTGTGAAGGAAAATTATGCACGTTTCTTTTATTAAATAATAATTAAAAATTGTGGTTTGTATTTGTCCAAATTGTTATTTGGAAAATAAAGATAGTAATGCTTAATCATGTGGCTTATGGTTGGAATTTTAAGCAAATTTTGTTCTACAAATATTGTTTCTAAAGGTGGACTTCCCATGAAACTTACCGCTTGGGATAAAGACTACTCGAGAGAGGCGGGTTTCATTGGAGGATGTTGACTTCTTAGGAAACATATTTTGTTAAAAAAATGGTTTTGCTAGAAGAAATTTGCTAAAGGAAAATTAGGTGTCCAAAAAGAATTAGTGTTCCACTAATGTTGGGATTGTAACACCAAAACATTCCAGATGTGTTCTTGGTTCACTAAATGTAGACACCCCATTTTGAACATTCATTCATAATCACACTACTTCTGTGTCTTGCCTTTGATTTGAGTCGAAACTCGTTAGTGGACATGTTTCGTTAAGTTTCTGACTGACTCCGTTAGTCAAGGGCCAAAATGAACATTAAAACTGCTGCAGAGGGCAAAAATGTGATTCCAGCACATGGATGTCTCGTACGAGACATTGATGTCTCGTATGAGGTATCCTCCCTTGACAGTCGGGTTTTGGTCAGTTTCCTTATTGATCTTGAACCTTTTTCTTGGCAAACACTTAAGCAATCCGGGAAAAACTAATGGACGATCCTAGAGTCCAAAAATACCTCTGTGGGAATCAAGTCTTGGATTCCCATCACAACTTACCTTCTTGGCCAAAAATCTAGGTCTAGAACTCCTATAAATATAGAGGTTCTTGAACCAAAAAGAGGCTAGAATCCTCATTCACCTAAAAAAAACCACTCCAAATCTGATCAAAGAGGTCCCCATAATCAGTCCCTCTTCCTCACCCATGAAATCTAAGCCTCCACACACACCATTCAAGCAAGTTCATTGGATCATCAAGGCCTTTAGTCAAGGCCATCCATAGGATTCTGGAAGAACGCTTAGGTAAAACTCTTTGTTTTCTACCTTCTCATCTCCTTCTTTGTCTTTGAAGTAGTGTGATTCCATCAAAGGATCAGCCTAGAGCCTCTCCAATCCATGGAGATGGTTTCGAAGCAAATGATCCAACATCCCAAATAAATAAGCAATTATTTATTTATTTGTTTTCCTTTTGCGTACATTTTGCATGATTTTAAAACAATGATGATGATTTCTTAGCAAGACCAATCCTAGATTGGGTGAATTGGGTGCTCCTTGACCTTCCCAATTCAAAACTTAACCCCCTAATCCAGATATCTCGGTCCGTGTTCTGACAACAACATGGTGGCGACTCTCAAAACAATCAAAAAGGTAAATCGAAGGACAAAAACCGCCTCAAAGAAAACCCGCACGCAAACAGTGGCGACTCCGCTGGGGAGAATCACAGTAAGTGGGTTACACTTACGTCGAAAGAAATCATCGTTGTTTCAAAATTCTGCATTCTGTACTGTAATCTGTTCCCTGACTAAGAAGCCTCGTGCGAGGGATCACTTGTCTCGTACGAGACATCTCAGCTCTGCCCGGCTGGTCTGACTCTCTGGTTTGAAAAAGGATTTTCGTTCAGTTTAAACACGTACACAGGGTTTCAGATCCACTCTTCCCTCTGTTTCTGAGTCTTAGGACCTCCCTAACGACGAAGAAACTCCCATATATCATAAAGGCTAACCTTTGTTTTACAGGAGTACTTGCTAATTGTTTTATTACTTGATTTACATGCATTTTCTTTATGTGTGAACTACGACGCCCTGAGTTCCTCCACAAGAGGGAAACGTAGGCAGCCACTTGGCCCGGCCATTGCATGTTTTTGTTTTACCTTTCAAAAAAAAAACTTTCTATTTTATCTTTGACACCTAGATCTTGACTCTCGCACACGTGCACACACGTAGAATAATTACACTACATACCCTATAAACCCGAGTTCCAATAGGAGGACGGATGTCAGTCAGCACCCCCATTCTAATGAATGGCCCTTGCCGGTCTCTCCAAAGATGGTGTACCCACTTCGTGACACGCTCCTAGACTGTGTTCATGGGGAGCCTTAGCCGCAAGCCCTGCATCAACCTCATGCATATATACTAGCTAATAAGACACTCCTCGAGACCGGTCGGTTCGATTCTTAGGGTTGTTTTAATATTTGCCCAAGATAACGCATCTTTACAATCTATAATCCTCCCTTGTGAATATGACGAATGTCCCTTCGGTAAAGTGTTGAACAAAGGATTTTGAAAGAATGGAGAACCTTTCTACGGAAATCCGAGCTTGTGTTTTCCTACTTTCACTATTCTGTGCGGGATTGTGGATGCCATTTTGGCTTAGTTTCGACCGCACCGTTCAACATGTCCCTTTCGGCTGTCCCTTAAAATTCACAAGGTTTGATTGCATCAATGCGTTGTTTAACAAAGTGCAAAACAACTACTGAATCACTTAGGTTTGGTTAATTGAATGGTGGATTCCGTTGAGAATATGGGACCCTTGCCCGAATTGTCCGTTTGGGAGAGTGCAATACAGGTGAAAAACAAGGGGCTCATATTCTAGGGTGACAGAATCCACTGTTCCAGGATGAACTAGATAGTAACCTCTCAAAATGGATTAAATTCCATCCGACCAATAGGATTAAAATCTGCAAATCTGACTGTCAGGTTAGATGTCTCGTACGAGACATCCATTGTCTCGTACGAGACATCTCTCCTTTTCTGTGAGTCTACCGTGTTGGTCAACCCTATTTCGTAAAATCCAACTTGTTGGGACCCCAGCCTGGATTTGACACAATTTCTGCACTCTAGGTTCGTCCGATCAGCAAAGTAGCTCCACACTCCTGACACAATACCCGCCCGCACGGAAATGTCCCTCAGAGAAATCTCACAAAGCCTGCGCTTCAAGATGGAAGCCACCGAAGGTTGGAAGGAAGGCCTGCCCAATGGAGAGGCCCCGGAAATCAATATTATAAAAGAATTTCGCTTCAGAAGGCTCGACCACGCCTTTTATTATGCTCATGACCAAGTCAAAGAGCGTAACGAGCAAAGCGAAAAAGACTGGGCTGAGATCGAGAAAATAATCGACGGCAGTAAGCTTGAGATATTACAAGCTGAATACAATGAAATGAGTAAATGGTACAATGCCGCCATCGAGAGGGCTCAGAATTTGGAAGACAACCAAAAAAAGGTCATCAATGATGAGGTACGTAACTGAATCAGCCTGCTTTATCAAGACCTAAACGACCAAATGGAGGAGGAACATAATCATCACCTCAATATCATGAGGGACCATTACGAAAGCATCATGCAAAGCCTCCAACCTAAGCTACCGAGAGTCTACACAGATTTAAGTCAAATCCGACTTGGGAGAGTGTTCCGTGAGCTTGAGAGGGAAGGCAAGCTAGCACCTATGTAGGGGTACAAACCCAAATATGAGGGGGCCGGAAGGACCTTGCACCTGTATTGCTACTACCATCAGTGCCGCGGTCATCACACCGACAAATGAAACAACTTGAGGGATAAGATCCAAGATCTCATCGACTAAGGCACCCTACAGATAATGGGCAATGGAATTGGCCTCGTGTTGAAGAATGAGGGGTCCAAACCTCAAGCTCCTTTTCCACTACATTAGTTAGTAGCTTAATAGACTAGTTTTTACTTCATTTTCATAGATTAGACGTTTCTTTCTTTCTTTTTAAATAAACTAGTTGTTTTTTTTTTTTTTACTCTTTAAGGGATCCTACTCACCCAAGAAACATTGTGGGTGAGAGCATGCCCTCCTATCAATTTCAACTTTTAGTAATAATTAGTTTCTCTTAAATTTCTCACTTTTTTGTACTTTTTCAAAAGCAAAGTAGTGTAGAGGTGGTAGAAGTACACAATGTAAATGACTATTCTAAGGCGATTCCATTCTTCGGAACACGCCCAGTACTTAACATGATGCTAAAAGAAAGGTACTTCCCCGGTCTTGGACTTGGCAAGCATTTATAAGGGATAAAAGAACCACCACCTGTCGTTCTATAACCCCCAAATATGGTCTAGGGTATGTGTCACCACTCAAGGGCATCCCTATGGAAGAAATGGATTGGACTTCATATATTGTGCCACTAGCACCGACCTATCAAAAGACTAAATGGGTACTTTGTACGCGAAGGAGAAAACTTGCCATACTTCATGTTCCCTGAACCATGGATCGACCATAGGGGGAAGCACCAGCCGGGCTTCGAAATCTTCAGTGACTGTGACCCATACTCACTTAAAACAGAATAGATGCAATTCTCGTGGATACCTCAAGAATTAGGGGGTACCAAGGCCAAAGCATTCAGTGAGTGGGACTTTGTGTTGGGAGAAGACCTACTGCGCCAATTTCTCAACCTTTGCAAGCTAGAGGACACTCAGATCAACGCAATAGACAAGGGGGACGCTCCAAACCAAGACTACACCAAGCTCATCGAGAAGAGTAACGAGCCTATCCAGAATTGGTATACAACTGGGGGACCCATAGCAAGTGAAGACTTCCTGATCAAAGAGTTAGGATGTACTCCCCATCCCCATAGAGAAAGAAAGTTTGTAACTCTTACCTTAGAGTCAGATACCGCTACCGATGAGCTCACCCAAGAGGACTTGGATGCCATCGCGGAACGTGTAGTCCCCTACTTTCTTAATGAAAACATAGATCTTTCCGAGTATCCTGAGATTGCTAGCGTCATAAATGATGAATTAACTAATAACTCTAACGTATTAGATAATAATGAGTCATATGACGAGATAGATCAAGAAAATGAACAAATCTTAAAAGAAATTAATAAGCAAGTAGGTCATCATGGCGGAAATGGCCCTATTGATGCCGAAAAATGCAAACAGTTAATCTGGGGACGGACGATGATCCGAAAGAGACCAAGATTGGCAGTTTCTTCAAGGGGGAAGACCGACAAGCCCTTATAGCGCTTCTCAGAGAATTCGTGGACGTGTTCGCTTGGTCCTACAAAGATATGCCGGGGCTAGCCAACTCGATTGTTGAGCACAAGATACCGCTGCTTCCCGATTCAAAGCCAGTCAAGCAGAAACTCCGCAGAATTAAGCCAGAGTGGTCAATACAAGTCAAACAAGAGATAGAGAAACTCCTGAGTGTTGGGTTCATCAAAGTAATAGAGTATCCAACCTGGTTAGCTAATACTGTGCAGGTTTCCAAGTCAAATGGAAAGGTCCGCGTCTGTGTTGATTTCCGTGATCTCAACAGAACATCTCCGAAAGATGATTTTCCTCTTCCCAACATAGACATGCTCGTTGAAAATACCGTGAAATACGAAGTCCGTTCATTCGTAGACGGATTCGCCGGTTGCAACCAGATCCTCATGGCCGAGGAGGACAAACACAAAACAGCGTTCGCCACACCTTGGGGGACATTCTGTTATACAGTCATGCCATTCGGACTCAAAAATGCTGGAGCCACTTATCAGAGAGCTGTAACTGCATTGTTCCATGACATGATACATAAAGAGATGGAGGTGTATGTTGATGATATGATCATACACTCCAAAGGCTCCGATGGGCAGCACTTCGTCGACCTCAGAAAGTTCTTTGAAACACTACAAGATGAGACTTAATCCGGCAAAGTGCACGTTTGGGGTAGTGAAAGTAAAAGTCCTTGGGTACATGGTCACCGAGCGTGGTATAGAAGAGGATCCCGCTAAGATCAAAGCCATCATTGACATGCCTCTACCTAAGACGCAAAAAGAAGTCAAGGGATTTATGGGTCGCCTTCAGTACATTAGTCGTTTCATTAATTAACTCACGACGATGTGCGAGCCCATTTTTAAGCTCCTCAAGAAGAATGCATCCCTAGCATGGACCGAAGAATGCCAAGAAGCCTTCGAAAAAGTCAAGGAGTACTTAGTGAATCCGCCAGTATTGGTCCCACCACATAAAGAGAAACCGTTGACCTTGTACCTCACAGTCAATGATACTGCATTAGGGGCTATGCTAGCATAAGAGCAACCCGATTCGAAGAAATAAAATGCCGTGTACTTTGTCAGCCGTCGCTTCCAAGGGGATGAATTGAATTATTAGAAAAGTCAAGGAGTACTTAGTGAATCCGCCAGTAC
Organism: Campanula takesimana; assembly: GCA_026119855.1. Lineage (NCBI taxonomy): Eukaryota > Viridiplantae > Streptophyta > Magnoliopsida > Asterales > Campanulaceae > Campanula > Campanula takesimana. The sequence continues at coordinate 1,501,183 of JAOWBW010000388.1, read as the reverse complement.
TGGTATGGGTGGCTGAGAGACTAAAGCCGTACATGGAAGCGTTTCCTATAAAACTGATTGCCCGAATAGACCCAATGAAGTACATCTTCAAGAAGTCGCATGTCTCCTCTAGAATAGCCAAGTGGTACTTTATGCTCGCAGGGTACGATATCACTTAGATCACATAGAAATCCAAGAGGAAGAGTCTTCGCGGATCACTTAGCCGAATTTCCATGTGATAAAGCGAAGGGGGAAGACCCGCGATTCCCTGATGAGGACATCATGACAATAGCAGAAAATAAGTGGCAATTATTTTTCGATGGCGCAACCAATAAACGGGGATATGGCATTGGCATGTTACTAGTAGATCCCTCAGATTTCTGCACTCCACTCGCAATCCTCCTTGATTTTGAGGCCACTAACAATATTACCGAGTACGAAGCTTGCATATCGGGGCTTGAAGCAGCCTTAGAAAGAAATGTGACCGAACTAGATGTTGGGTTTCGTGCAATCATGCGCAGCGGAAAATAGACATGAATAAAACCCAATAGCCTAGATCCGCTATGAACAATAATTCATAATAACAAGATGAAAGAAACTAACCCTTGTAGATCGTTACGTAAAACTTGGATTAAGAGTTAAGACAAACGCCCTCTACCGGTGATCCACACAACGAACAGATTTCAAGAACGCCTTCTTGAACTCGACTGCTAGGTCTTCGGATTGATCAACAATGTTGAAGAACGATTCTTCAAAGCTCCTAATTATTATTATGACTTGATAATTGGAATTAATCAATCACAATAACCTAAGAATATAATGTGTGATTTCTCTCTCTAAGAAAGACTTTTTAATTGATCAAATCAACAACTAGGGAACAATATCCAGATTCATCCGTACGGATCCTTTCAGCAGGATCTGTTTTACTTCGTTTTTAACTCCTTTTAATTATCTATTCTGCGTGTGTGACCCAATAGGATTATACTAAGTTGGCAACGAGTTCGAACCAGTCAAACCTCGTAAGTCATAAGCGGACTCTAGCAAGCCATTACGACTACCCAATTAGTATAACTTTGAACTCCCAAGTTTCCTAAAATAGAACATAACACAATGTCTTTGTTTCACGATGTCTATTGAACGTAAGCCATGGTCAATGGTCAATTTACATTTGTTCAATGCTTTCTCGATCCCGAATGTATTGATAATACAAATCTTATTTGAGCACGGCCATGCATTTCATCAATACCATTCATCGAGTGGCCAAAGCTTGACATCTCTCTTGACGAGGAACAAATCCCATCTTGGCTTATTACTCTTCTCTACATGATTCCGATTATGCCAATCATATTCTTTATAGCTATCCGGTTAGGGATAACGTTTGAATATGTCAAACGTAATGTTCATCATGTGGAAGACTGTAATAACCTCAGGTCTAGAGATTCCAATGATATAACCATATTAGACTTAATTATGACATTGTGACCATGACATAAATCTCATAGGGGTCAGTCCAGTATTTGTTCTCCAACAAATACCCATAAGTCTAATTGTATCCCATACACCATAATCATCATATGATTATCTATTAAACTTATACTAATAATTAATCATAATTATCAGGGACGGGGATTATTATAATAAACATGAAAAAGACATAATAATCAAACATTCAATATCTTTATAAATAATAACATTTGTTTTACAAACAACATGCCTAGGGCATAACACCAACACTAGAAGTGTACGGAGATTCACAACTTATAATCTATCAGTCACTCAAGAAGTGGAAGGTACAAGATCCTACACTCCAGAAATATAATGACCATCTCCAAGACTTGGTCAAACAGTTCAAAGAGGTCACTTTCTACTATCTTCCTAGAGATAAGAACCGCTTGGCAGATTCGCTAGCCATGCTAGCATCACTTGTAGAAATTCCCGAATGGACTGAGGTCAAGACCTTCAAAGTCATGAGGCGAACGACTCCTGCTTATTACTCAATCATAGACCTACACGACAGCAAAGAAGAGTGTGACTCTATTTCCGTAAATACCTTGGACAATAAAATTTGGTATTATGATGTATGGCGTTTCCTCCTAGACGGAACATTCACATCAGACGTGTCACCTAAAGCAAAGATATCCCTCAACCGCCCAATTCGTTATTATAGGCGACCGCCTCTATAAGAAACACCACGAGCAGTGTCTACTCTGTGCTGATGAGCACGAAGCCGTAGAAGTCATGGACCAAGTCCATCCAGGAGTCTGTGGAACCCACATGAATGGCAACATGATAGCAAAGAAAGTCATCCGACTAGGGTACTATTGAACTACAATGGAAGCCGACTGCACCGATATGGTTAAGAAATGCCATAAGTGCCAGATACATGCCAACTTGCAACATGCACCACCGTCTGTGTTATACCCCATGACAACCCCTTGTCCATTTTGTCGCGACCCCGAACCCCGCGGGCCCGGGACCGCGATCTGGACGTCGACTTAAACAATAAACTCTAAAATAATGGAGATAAAAATTTCCTTTTATACCCAAAAGATGATAAACACAAGGTTTTGTAAATCAATTTGAACAACAAAGTAAAACTAGTATAAACTCCATAAGCTTATACACCAAAGTTGCAAAATACACAAATCCTAGTGACGTCAATGTTTGGTACAAATATCCCAAAAGGTTACACATTTATATAATGTAAACCAACCTATAACAACTTTCTCCAAAAGAATGTATCCACACTCGACGTCCTCTTTCTCGTGATCAGCGAGACTAATCCTTAGCACCTGGGGGGGGTTAAGGAAAAACAAAGATAAAAGAAAGGGGGTGAGATAAATCTCAATAAGTTACTAATGCAACTACATGACATGCTAAGATGCGATAATCAATAATAAAACACATAACACATAGCAATTATCATATACCAGATAGCAGCGGAAATAAACACATTACAAAGGATATAGCCAAGGTTTTCCAAACCGATGAACCAAATAAAGGTCGCTGCGCAGCTTCAATAATCAACAAATCATCATCTTCATAATAGCATGAACGCTGAAGAGAAATCCCGGTACGGAACAAATAACAAAGTAATGTGCCACAAAGGGCGGGAGCCATGCCACAAAGTCATGCTCCAAACGTCCCAACCAAGGCCAATCTGGAAGAGGAAAATAAGGGCAAAACAATGGTCGACACCATAATGGACTTGGCCGGTGCCATCACAATATCTCACATCGCCCGACACAACCACAAATACCAGCTGGACTTTCAAATAAATGCTAAGTAATAAATACTAGCTTCATCAAATAACTTAGGGTTCCAAAGTAGGGAACCATACCAAGAAGTCACCAAGAAAGTGAAATGAACCAACAACACACAATTAAAGTGTTCCAACAATCTTAACAATGATAACACAATTCCCATGTCACATTTGATCACAAAGGATCTAGTTATTTCGAGCACTCAACCAAATTCTCTCACTCATCTAGAAGAGCTTAAGGAGAGCTTTAAAACGATAATTTATACGCCTAAAACGGAGTCCGGATGAACAAGATATGGCCCTCGAAAGATTGGACAAAAAAGGGGGAAATAAATTTCACAACAGGGGAGAGGGTGCGCGCGCATCCTATGGGAGGGTGCGCGCGCCTCCTTAGATCAGAAGGAGAATGCACTTAAAGGTAAGTGAGGATGTGCACGCCTCAAAGAAAGGGATGCGTGCGCCTCCCTTCTACAGATGGAAAATCAAGGTTGGAGGAGAGGAGGGTGCGCGCGCCTCCTATGGGAGGGTGCGCGCGTCTCCTAAGGACAGAAGGTCTTGTTTCAAGGAGGGCCTAAGGGTGCGCGCGCCTCCTATGGGAGGGTGCGCGCGCCTCCTTGCCCGGAAGGCAATTTCCGGCCAAAATCTGGGTTTCCACCATTTTCAAACCAAAAACTCAAACCAACCCAATCTTCACCATTCACAAATACTTGGAACCAAGACTTACAATATACCCAACTATGAACCAAAAACACTTATAGACTTGTAAAGGGGCTAAATAACAACATCTAGATACCCAACACAAGCTTCAATTACCAAATTTCACAAAAATGAATAAAAATGCAAATCACTCCCAAATCAACCCAAGATGCAATAAATAGCATTCATAACATCAAATAAACATGGAGTAGCATTTCTAGCATAAAATAGGGGAAAAGCAACTTACTTGAATTTTCTCAAAGATGACGGAATTCAATTCTTTTGGTTCTACGCGATCCTATCGACGATCTAAACACATTTCACGTTTTAAGAATGAGAGAAGATGAGAGGAAGAGGAAGAAAATGAAGAGAGAAGGAAAGGGAGAAAACTTACCCAAAACAAGGAGAGAGAGAGAGGGAGTTGCTGGGAGGAGGAGATGGAGGTGGAGTGTGAGGTGAGGTGAAAGAGTAGGGAAGTGAGGGAGAAGAGATGGAGTAGGGGGAATTATTTTGAAATATTACATCTAGGGCCCCTCCCCTACACTACCCAATATAACAGCTCCCCACTGAATATTAAGACTCAACAATACTACACTAGCCCAAATGACCAATAAAATGCTAGGCAATTATTATGAACATAAAATGCACACATAAATATTTAAATAATTAATAATTTAAATAAGTAAATAAGCAAATAATTAAATAATAATTATTTATTACCAATAAAATAGAGCCTAGATTTAGGGTCGTGACATTCACTCCCCCTTAAAGAAAATTCGACCCGAATTTTAACGAGACTCACCTTAAACAAAAAGCCACGGAAATTTCCTCTCGATCTCATCACGAAGCTCCCACGTCGACTCCTCGATGTTATGATTCCTCCAAAGAACTCTAACCAAAGAAATACTTTTGTTCCTCAACTCTTGGACTTTGGCCTCTAATATCTGAACCGTCGTCTCCTCATAAGTCATATCGGGATCAATATCCTCCGGTATCCTCGGTAACACGTGAGATGGATCATGAACATACTTCCGAAGCATAGAAACGTGGAAAACATTATGCAACCGGTCCAACGATGGCGGTAAAGCAAGACGATATGCTAGAAGTCCAACTTTTCCCAAAATCTCAAATGGACCTATAAACCTCGGAGCAATTTTCCTTTCTTCCCAAACCTACGAATACCCACCTTCGGAGATATTTTCAAGAATACGAAGTCACCGGTCTGAAAACTAAGATCTCGCCTTCGGTTATCTGCATAGCTCTTATGTCGACTCTGGGTTGTTCTCAATCGATCCGGATAACTCTAACCTTTCAACTGAATCCTGAAGCAAATCAATACCCACGATCTTCGCTTCACCAACCTCATCCCAACAGATAGGCGATCTACACTTCCTTCCATACAAGGCCTCAAACGGTGCCATCTCAATACTAGCCTGATAACTGTTGTTGTAAGAGAATTCCACTAACGGTAGGTGCGAATCCCAAGAATCATAGAAGTCTATCGAACAAGCTCGCAACATATCCTCAAGAATCTGAATAGTCCTCTCGGATTGACCATCGGTCTGAGGATGAAAAGCTGTACTGAATCGCAAATCTGTACCCAAAGCTTCCTGAAACGCCTTCCAGAATCTAGAAGTAAACCTCGGGTCTCGATCTGACACAATGCTAACCGGAACCCCATGCAATCTAACGATCTCATCGATATAAAGGGTCGCAAGCTTCTCCATCGAATATCTGATGTCAATAGGCAAGAAATGGGCACTCTTGGTCAATCTATCCACTATTACCCAAACACTGTCATACTTCCTAACGGGTACGAGGTAGTCCCGTAACGAAATCCATAGTCACATGCTCCCATTTCCACTCGGGAATCTCTAACGGCTGAAGTAGTCCCGCGGGTCTCTGATACTCGGCTTTGACCTGCTGACAAGTTAGACACTTCGAAGCATACTCGGCTATTTCCTTTTCATATTAATCCACCAAAATTGTTGCTTCAGATCCTGATACATCTTCGTACTACCGGATGAATAGTATACCTCGATTTGTGACCCTCATCTAAACTTGCCTCTTAATCCACCAACGTCTGGTACGCACAAACGACCATGGAATGTCAACACTCCACTCGAACTCAATGAAAAACCCTCGAAGTTCTTTTCCTTCAATTTGCTCATTATCTTCACCAACTCGAGATCTTCTTTCTGAGCTTCTTTTATTCTAAGATTTAGGGACGGAGACACCCTAATATTCGCAAAAATTTCCCCATGTCTCGATTCACGAGGAGACCAATCTCGAACATCCTCAAGCATTGTCCACTCCCGAACCATCATCGAAGCCACATAAGACTCTCTACTAATCGCATCGGCTACCACATTCGCCTTCCCCGGATGATAAGAATCGAGCAATCATAATCCTTCAACAATTCCATCCATCGGTGCTGCCTATTATTCAACTCTTTCTGGGAGAAAAGGTATCTCAAACTCTTGTGATCCGTGAAAATCTCGAACTTCGCTCCATAAAGGTAGTGCTTCCATTTGTGCAACGCAAATACTATCGCGGCCAACTCCATATCATGAGTGGGGTAATTCTGTTCACTAGGGGTCAACTTCCTCGAAGCATAGGCAATCACTTTTCTGTTCTGCATCAACACACAACCCAAACCCTCTTTCGAAGCATCACTATAAATCACTAGGCCATCGCTCCCATTAGGCAAAGTCAAGATCGGTGCGGTAGTCAACCTCTTCTTCAATTCCTCGAAAACTCTTGTCACATTTCTCGGTCCACACAAACGGGACATTCTTCCGGGTCAACTGAGTCATCGGAGTAGCAATCCTCGAAAAACCCTCAATAAATCTTCGGTAATAACCGGCTAACCAAGAAAGCTTCTAATCTATGTCACTGACTCGGGTCTCTTCCAATCCACTATTGCCTCTATCTTTGAAGGATCCACAGAAATCCCATCTTTTGAAATAACATGACCCAGAAATGACACCTTCTAGAGCCTAAATTCGCATTTACTGAAATTCGCAAATAATTTCTCCCTCGTAAGAACGGATAAAACTGTCCTAAAGTGTTGCTCGTGCTCCTCTCTAGATTTAGAGTAGACGAGTATATCATCAATAAAGACCACCACGAACAAATCAAGATAAGGATGGAAAACTCGGTTCATCAAATCCATAAACACGGCCGACGCGTTAGTTAACCCAAACGGCATAACCAAGAATTCATAATGACCATAACGAGTGCGAAAAGCAGTCTTCGAAATATCTTCCGATCGAATCTTCAACTGATGGTACCCACTCCTCAAGTCAAGTTTAGAGAAAACCACGGACCCTTGAAGTTGATCAAATAAATCGTCAATATGAGGTAGAGGATACTTGTTCTTCACCGTAACCTGATTCAACTTTCTGTAATCGATGCACAATCTCAAGGAACCGTCTTTCTTCGCACAAATAAAACCGGTGCTCCCCACGGGGAACACTAGGGCGGATAAACCCTCGATCCAATAACTCTTGCAACTGAACCTTTAGTTCCTTCAACTCTGCGGGAGCTAACCTATAGGTGCTTTCGAAATTGGAGCCGTATCCGGCAAAAGGTCTATACAAAACTCAATCTCACGATCGGGAGGCATATCATACTCGGTAGAGAAAACATCGGGAAATTCCCGAACTACCTGAACACTATCCAAACTAGGGATTCCTTCCTAGTATCAAGAACACTAGCCAAATACCCCTCACAACCACTATGCACTAATTTTCTCGCTTTCATATAAGAAATTAAGCGAACTTTTCTACTCAGAGGACAAGCCTCAAACACAAATTTAGGCACATCGGGAATAGAAAAAGTAACAGTTTTCTTACGGCAATCAACGGAAGCATGAAACTTGCTCAACCAATCCATACCCAAAATGACATCAAAGTCTTGGATAGGAAGAACTACCAAATCCGCACAAGGACACGACCACAAATACCACACCACAAGCACGAAAGACTCGATCGGAAATCAAGCATTCTCCTATAGGGGTCGATACCTCTAGCACGTACGGTAAAGACTCGAATGCAGCATTTAACATGGAAGCAAATTGCACAGAAATGTATGAATGAGATGATCCTGGATCTACTAACGCTCGTGCGCTCACACTAGATATAGAAATAATACCTCCAATAACTGTGGGATCATCTGTGGCTTGTTGTTGATTCATTGCAAACACTTTCCCTTGGACCTTGGGCTTTCCCGTAGCGTCCCTTTTCTGACCCTGAGGAGCCCCAGCTCCTACCCCAGTTGGTTGAATTCTATTCCTCGGACAATCCCTTGCAAAATGACCCATTTGACCACAATTGGTACACCTTCCCTGTTTCTTCCAACAACGGTCCTCTGAATGACCTTCCCTTTGAAAATACGAACAAAGTCTCCTGTTTTGGTTCCCTTGGTTCCCGGAAGTAGTACCCGGGTTCCTTGGGTTTTGTTGCCCTCGGGACTGAGATTGTCCCCCAAAGTTACCTCGGTTATCAATCCTTGGTTGTGACTTGCTCTGCGCTCCTTGCTTACTCGGGTTGGCTACCTCGGTCTTCCTCTTATGTTCTCCAATATCTTGCTCTATAAGATAGGCACGGTCCACCGCATCCTGGAAGGTCACAATCCGTTGGGCAATAAGTTGAGTACGGATGGAGGTCTTCAATCCCCGAATGAACCTCATAGCTTTTTGTTCCTCGGTCCTCACCAAATAGTCATAATACCGGGCTAATTCTATGAACTTAGCCGAGTATTGTGCTATAGACAACAAACCTATAGGTTGAGCAGCTCGATCTCCTTTCGGTTTTGATCAACAACCGGAATGAAATGCTCCTTAAACTTACGCACAAACAACTCCCACGCATACACCGTGTGAGTGTCATCCCAACTAGCTTTAACACCCTTCCACCAATGCTCGGTGGCTCCCACAAGTTTGTAAGCCGCGAACCGGACCTTGTCCTCATCCATGCAACCAAATACCTCATAAATCTTCTCCATCGACTCAATCCATAACTCAGCTTTCCTTACATCGGGTTCCCCATTGAATTCAACCGGTTTCAACTTCAGAAATTGTTCCAATCCATAGCGGGATGGTGCTTGTTCTACCCTCGGACCTTGATCATGTATGGCCTTCATGGCCGCCTCGAACATGCCTTGAAACATAGCACGTGCTTCTTCCCTTGTGTCATTCTGATTTGCATTACCGGTACTACCTTCACCACTCCTTCTACGAACCATTGTAAACAAGTACCTACATAAAACATCAACCGTTAATCACTCCGCACACTACTACCCTCCTAGGTCATACTAGTCCACCTAGACTTATACTTAGAGCCAAACCATAGCTCTGATACCAACTGTCGCGACCCCGAACCCCGCGGGCCCGGGACCGCGATCTGGACGTCGACTTAACAATAAACTCTAAAATAATGGAGATAAAAATTTCCTTTTACACCCAAAAGATGATAAACACAAGGTTTTGTAAATCAATTTGAACAACAAAGTAAAACTAGTATAAACTCCATAAGCTTATACACCAAAGTTGCAAAATACACAAATCCTAGTGACGTCAATGTTTGGTACAAATATCCCAAAAGGTTACACATTTATATAATGTAAACCAACCTATAACAACTTTCCCCAAAAGAATGTATCCACACTCGACGTCCTCTTTCTCGTGATCAGCGAGACTAATCCTTAGCACCTGGGGGGGTGTTAAGGAAAAACAAAGATAAAAGAAAGGGGGTGAGATAAATCTCAATAAGTTACTAATGCAACTACATGACATGCTAAGATGCGATAATCAATAATAAAACACATAACACATAGCAATTATCATATACCAGATAGCAGCGGAAATAACACATTACAAAGGATATAGCCAAGGTTTTCCAAACCGATGAACCAAATAAAGGTCGCCAAACAGCTTCAATAATCAACAAATCATCATCTTCATAATAGCATGAAAGCTGAAGAGAAATCCCCGGTACCGGAACAAATAACAAAGTAATGTGCCACAAAAGGCGGGAGCCATGCCACAAAGTCATGCTCCAAACGTCCCAACCAAGGCCAATCTGGAAGAGGAAAATAAGGGCAAAACAATGGTCGACACCATAATGGACTTGGCCGGTGCCATCACAATATCTCACTTCGCCCAACACAACCACAAATACCAGCTGGACTTTCAAATAAATGCTAAGTAATAAATACTAGCTTCATCAAACAACTTAGGGTTCCAAAGTAGGGAACCATACCAAGAAGTCACCAAGAAAGTGAAATGAACCAACAACACACAATTAAAGTGTTCCAACAATCTTAACAATGATAACACAATTCCCATGTCACATTGATCACAAAGGATCCAGTTAGTTCGAGCACTCAACCAAATTCACTCACTCATCTAGAAGATCTTAAGGAGAGCTTTAAAACGATAATTTATACGCCTAAACGGAGTCCGATGAACAAGATATGGCCCTCGAAAGATTGGACAAAAAAGGGGAAATAAATTTCACAACAGAGGAGAGGGTGCGCGCGCCCTCCTATGGGAGGGTGCGCGCGCCTCCTAGATCAGAAGGAGAATGCACTCAAAGGTAAGTGAGGATGCGCGCGCCTCAAAGAAAGGGATGCGTGCGCCTCCCTTCTACAGATGGAAAATCAAGGTTGGAGGAGAGGAGGGTGCGCGCGCGCCTATGGAGGGTGCGCGCGCCTCCTAAGGACAGAAGGTCTTGTTCAAGGAGGGACTAAGGGTGTGCGCGCCTCCTATGGGAGGGTGCGCCGCCTCCTTGCCCGGAAAGGCAATTTCCGCCAAAATCTGGGTTTCCACCATTTTCAAACCAAAACTCAAACCAACCCAAATCTTTCACCATTTCACAATAATTGGAACCAAGACTTACAATATACCCAACTATGAACCAAAAACACTTATAGACTTGCAAAGGGGCTAAATAACAACATCTAGATACCCAACACAAGCTTCAATTACCAAATTTCACAAAAATGAATAAAAATGCAAATCACTCCCAAATCAACCCAAGATGCAATAAATAGCATTCATAACATCAAATAAACATGGAGTAGCATTTCTAGCATAAAATAGGGGAAAAGCAACTTACTTGAATTTTTCTCAAAGATGACGGAATTCAATTCTTTTGGTTCTACGCGATCCGTATCGACGATCTAAAACACATTTCACGTTTTAAGAAATGAGAGAGATGAGAGGAGGAGGAAGAAAATGAAGAGAGAAGGAAAGGGAGAAAACTTACCCAAACAAGGAGAGAGAGAGGGAGTTGCTGGGAGGAGGAGATGGAGGTGGGTGTGAGGTGAGGTGAAAGAGTAGGGAGGTGAGGGAGAAGAGATGGAGTAGGGGGAAATATTTTGAAAATGTTACATTTAGGGCCCCCCCCTACTACCCAATATAAACAGCTCCCCACTGAATATTAAGACTCAACAATACTACACTAGCCCAAATGACCCAATAAATGCTAGGCATTATTATGAAACATAAAATGCACACATATATTTTCAATATTAATAATTTAAATAAGTAAATAAGCAAATAATTAAATAATAATATTATTTATTACCAATAATAGAGCCTAGATTTCGGTCTGACACATTTTCTACATGGGAATAGACGTCATTGGCAAAGTCTCACCGACAAGTCATAATGGGCACCCATTCGTATTGGTCGCCGTCGATTACTTCACTAAATGGATCGAGGCTCAATCCTACAAAGTCTTAAATGCAAAAAGGTGGCTGAGTTCAGTAAGACCAACATCATATGCCGATATGGGGCACCTCATGAGATGATATCTGACAATGGCTCATACTTTGAGAAAGAATGCGACCAACTACTTGCAGAGTACAAAATAGAGAGACATCAGTCGTCACCGTACGACCACAACCAATGGAGCCGTCGAAGCTGCTAACAAGACCATTGAGACCATCGTTAGGAAAATGGCTATACTGCAGAGACTGGCCCGACAAGCTACCTTTTGCACTCTGGGGCTACCGTATTTCAATCCGTACCGCCACCGGTGAAACTCCATACGCCTTAGCCTATGGGATGGAAGCAGTGCTACCAATCGAATTAGAAATACCATCACTAAGGGTTCACCTAGAAAACCAAGTGAATGAAGTCGCATGGTTAGACAGCCGTTATGAACAACTAGCCCTGCTAGATGAACGACGACTTCGAGCCGCCGAGCATATCCAACCATATCAACAGAGAATGGCCCGAGCGTTCAATAAGAAGTCAAGTCCAGAAACATCAAAGAAGGGGACCTTGTCCTACGTGAACATCGTCCTGGACCATTCAATCCTATGGGAAAGTGGGGACCAAGATGGATAGGCCCT
>JAOWBW010000388.1:1261792-1488782 GCA_026119855.1 Campanula takesimana | reverse complement strand
GTGCAAGAGCTGATTGATCGTGGTTATGTTCGAGAGAGCCTAAGTCCGTGTGTTTGTACGGTTCTTTTGGTGAAAAATAAGAATGGAACATGGAGCATGTGTGTTGATAGCCGAGCTGTCAACAATATTACAATTAATATCGCTTTCCTATGCCGAGGTTGGATGACATGTTGGATGAGTTGCATGGAGCTCATGTTTTCTCAAAGATTGATCTGAGATCTGGTTATCACCAAATGAGGATTCGTGATGGGGATGAATGGAAGACGGCATTCAAAACAAAGCAAGGCCTTTATGAATGGCTTGTTATGCCATTTGGGTTGTGTAATGCTCCTAGTTCATTCATGCGACTTATGAATGAGGTACTACTCCGACCTTTTCTTAATTTAATTGTTGTGTTTATTTGGATGACATTCTTGTATACAGCAAACAACCCGGAGGAACATCTTATGCATTTGAGAAATGTGTTTGATAAGTTGAGAGAGCAGAAGTTTTATGGGAAACTTAAAAATGCATGTTTATGGTGCCAAGTGTGACCTTCCTTGTTACATAGTTTCCTGGAGATGGTGTTCGTGTGGATCCTTCCAAAGTTGAGGCTATTGAGTTGTGGCCTATCCCAAATAAACAACGGAGGTTAGAAGTTTCCATGGATTGGCATCTTTTTATCGATGTTTCATTCAAATTTTAGTTCTATTGTTGCCCCAATCACCGAGCTTACAAAGAAGGGAGAATTTGTGTGGACTTCAAGTGCTCAAAGGCGTTTGATGAAATCAAAAGTAGCTATGTTCAGCTCCTGTTTTGGCGCTACCAGATTTTGAGAAGTTGTTTGAAGTAGAGTGGCGATGCAAGTGGATTTGGATTGGAGCTGTTTTGGTACCACAAGAAGAGACCAATTTCCTACTTTAGTGAGAAATTAAGTGGAGCAAGGCTGAATTATTCTGTTTATGACAAAGAGTTTATGCTATTGTTCGAGCATTGGATCATTGAGCTCATTATCTCCGTCCCAAGCCATTTGTTCTTTATTCTGACCATGAAGCTCTGAAGTTCATACATGGGCATTAAAGTTGAATGCAAGACATGCCAAAGGGGTAGAATTCTTGCAATCTTTTACTTTTCTTCTAAGTATAATCTGGTGTTTCTAATGTGGTTTGCGGATGCAATTGTCTAGGAGACATTGTTTGCTTGTTACTCTTGATGCAAGGTTGCTTGGCTTTGAGCAAATTAACGAGTATTACAAATCTGATCCAACTTTTTCTCAAGAGATAGAGAGTCCTTCTGGCCTGTTCGTTGTATAAGATGGTTTTCTTTTCAGGGGAATCGGATTTGTATTCCTAAATGCTCCATTAGGGAATTGCTTGTGAGAGAAGCACATGGAGGAGGACTTGCTGATCATTTTGGTGTGCAAAAGACTTACGAGATTCTTGGTGAGCATTTTTATTGGCCTAACATGCTTAAGAATGTGCAGGAGGTATTGCGAGGTGTGCTACTTGTCAAAAATCAAAGAGTTTCTTTCATAAAGGCCTATACACCTTTACGTGTGCCGATCAGCCTTGGGATGATGTTAGCATGGATTTCATTGTTGGGTTACCTGGAACTCAAAGGGGAAGGATGCTTTATGGTGGTGGTTGATCGTTTTTCGAAGATGAGTCATTTTGTTCCATGTCATAAGACGGATGATGCATCTCATATTGCAGATTTATACTAAAGAGATTGTTCGTTGCATGGGATTCCAAAGTCTATTGTTTCTGATCGAGACACTAAGTTCCTTAGCTACTTTTGGAAGACAATATGGCGTTTGGTTGGTACTAAGTTGCTGTTTAGTACTTCCCATCATCCACAGACCGATGGACAAACAGAAGTGACAAATCGGACTCTTGGAAGTTTATTACGTGGTTTGGTGAGTAGAACTACAAAGATTGGGATGTTAAGCTTGCTCATGCTGAATTTGCGTACAATAGAACTCCTTCATCTACTACTGGTCTTTCTCCATTTGAGATTGTTTATGGTTTAATCCGTATATGCCTATTGACTTGATTCCTGTACCAAAAAAGGAAATAGTGAGCTTTGAAGCAAAGGAGAGGCAAGCTGCATTTATGAGGATTTGTGAGAAGTTAAGGCTCAGATTGAGAAGGCAAATGCTAAGTATAAAGAAAGATCCAACAAAGGGAGCACTCAACATGTTTTTAAGGTTGGTGATCTTGTATGGCTTGCATTTTCGCAAGGAGATATTTCCTTCAAAAAGGAAGAGCAAGCTTAGCCGAGAGCTGATGGCCCATTCCGAGTGTTGGAAAAAAGTATGGTGAGAGTGCGTATAAACTTGAGTTACCAGATGAGTTTGGTAATGTGAGTGCTACTTTCAATGTTGGAGATCTGTACCCTTACTTGGATGACAAAAATTTGAGGGAAAATTCTTTTTAAAGGGGAGGAGAATGATGCGGAAGCAAAGGTAGAAGATAATGAAAATGAGCTAATGTTGAGCTCCAAGGGTGTGGATCAGACTTTAGGGGTCAATTGGAGCCCAATCTTTGTTAACATGATTAGTTTGGCTTAAATAAGTGGGCAAAATGTTTGAGCAGTTTCTGGAATAATTTTGTTCGGCTATTATCTACGCAATGACAGTCCAGATGGTGATTATTTCTGCGTTGGGTTGAATATAAGGTTGTGATCTTTCATATGACTACTTATGCATGTTTTTGGACAAGTACTTGAAGAGTTTGTGGTGTTTGAATCTGACTGTTCAGATTGGCCGAATTTACATTGTTTTCTTCGCCTAGTTCTTATCTTTATTTTTCTTATCTCTTACTGTAATAATTAATGTCTAGTTTATCCTAACTGGAAGGATGTTCCAAGAGTAGTATAAATACCCTACAAGATGTAGTTGTAAGTCATGAGTGATTGAATAAAATTTTCCTTTGTGAGTTTGCGAACTTACTTCAATTCTTGCGAGAATTGTTCTTAAGCCTTGCAAGGTTTAAAACCCCTTTAAGCCCTTGCGAGGACAGGCCCTAGTCTTGCGAGATTAGGTTTTTCTAGTTCTAGCTCTTGTTCCTTGCGAGGTTCTTGAGTTAGTCCATATCCTTTTCTTTTATTCTGAAAATACACAAGTTTACGTATCAATTGTTCTATATTGCCACAAAGTGTGAACATGAGGAATGAAATTGCCAAAATTGTTACATTGAAACTTACTTTGCAATTCCGATGATATTTTGAGGCAGTAATGTGCCATAAGCCCCAACTGAAGGAAAAATAATAGAACATGGGTAGATTTTTATTATTTAATAATAAAATAAGGGTTAAATCAGTTTTTTCTTTGACACAAATATAAGTAGGTGGAACTCCATGTTATTCGCCTCGTTGCTTTGGAATGTTGTGTGCTCGTTGTTTTCAGATTATTTTTTGGTGGTGTATGGTTTTTGGTTTTTTTTTTTTTTTTTTTTTTTTTTTTAAGGAGTTTTTTTTTGGAAGGAGTTTTTTTTGGTTTTAATTAAGTAAAAATTCAAGTGTTTGTTTTCATTATACTGCAATAAGTCGATAAATAGAAGCACAAATACATTTTTGCACTAGATAAGTAAAAAAAAAAGATTCAAATTGAGGCTTTTTGTGCTTTTATGAAACCCTCGAACAACACTTAGATACCTACTTTCGACCACTGTACTCTACATTCACTGAAAACTTTGTTTTTTTCTCTCTCCATTCCCTACGTCCATTAAATTTGTTTCTCTTTTGTTTCTCTTTCCTTTTTCTTCTTTTGTTTTTTTTTTCTCCTCTTTCTTATTTATTCTCATGCTTTTTCTATCAAATCATTTTTTCTCCTTTTTAATCTATCTTTGTTAATTTGATTAAATATCAAATTCATCTCTTTATCTTTGCCAAAGTGCTAAGCTCGATATTTTTTGTAAACCAATTTGGTATGGTATCGCTTTTTACCCAAAAATTGTACTATACCGTACATGCACACCCTAATTAGTGTGCTTGCACTAAAAAACATATACACGCGAACACTAACAAAACACATGCATTCACATTTTTATAACTCAAACTGCAGTACCAGTTTAGTGCAAGTTGTAGTGTTTTTTAGTGTGTTAGTGAGAATGTTTTTGAAGTGTCAGTGAAAGTGTTTTTGAGTGCCGGCGATAGTGTTTTTGAGTGTCCATATATTAATAATCTTTGATTATTTACGATACTGGCACCACATGTTTTAAAAGAAGTTTCGCTTACTTTAAAAATAGCATCACGTGCAATGCACAATTTAAATGAGTTTTTCCATTTTTTTTTATAGATCTACTCAAAGAGTAGGTCTTGTGATAAACACGTTATTTTCTAAACGCATAGGAAAACGGTTTTTTGTTTAAAAAAAAGTAACTAATACTTCTTTTAAAACAAAGAGTGACATTTTTTGTAAATAACTTGCAAACGCGTATTTACATCGTAAAAGCCAATGTCAATGATACAAAGTGACATCCATTCATACTAGCCATTCTTATTGGCGTTTATAATAATTAAACTGACACTTTTAATTATTGTTACTGTTAATGTTACAGAATGCCAGTTATATTTACTGGTATTTATAAAAATTAAAACTGACACTTTAAAAAGTGTGAGTGGTAGTGTTTCAAATTTTCTATCATTTAATCATTTACACGAGCATATATAACCATTAACACTAGAAATTTTAAAAAGTGCAAGTGGTAGTGCTAAAAAGTATTAGTGCTAAAAAGTATTAGTCATTTTACATTGACATTTATAAACATTGAAGCTGAAAGTTTTTTTTTTAAATGCTAGTGATAGTGTTAAAAGTGTTAATGTTAAAGAGTGTCAATCGTGTGTTAATAGTCTCAGTGTGTTCAATAAGTTCCAATTATTTACAAATTTGCACCACACGCTTTTAAAGCAAGTGTAAGTTATTTACAAAAGACAATAGATTGTTACAAAACAACTTCCACTTATTTACAAAAATGTCACCACAATTTTCAAACACGTTTCCCGCCTAGCCCACTTTTTAGAAAAAAAGGGTCGAGGCGTTGCGATTTTCCGTTAGGCAAGAAATTTAGGCATTAGATAGCGGGTCTAGGCGGATCTGGGCGGTCTAGGCGGGTTTAGACAGCCCAGGCGAATTTAGACGGATCAGTGAAAAAAAAAATTGTTAATATTTTATCAATATACTAATCCAGTTTTGTCACAAACATAAGCAAAAAAATTAACTTTACACTTATTAAAAGGGTTTTTTACCTATAAGTCCATAGTTGATGCACCTATTTATTAATCAAAACACATATTTTCTAATCTAAGCAATAAATCCTATCTCTAAAATCAAAAACTTAAACATCCTTTCTTAGTTTTAAATAACAAAAATACCCTCCCCTAAGCTAAAATAATTCCTACCCCTATAACTTTGACCTGACCACCACCATCTTTGACCACCAGCTCCGGTCCCCGCCTGCCGCTGCTGACCACCGCCGCCGCCGTCCGCCACCGACTATCAGCCACCGCCGCCTCAACCACCGACCACCGCCGCCTCAACCACCGACCACCGGACTTCCGGCCACCTGCCGGCACCACTTCCGGCCCCCGTCGGCCGCCTGCTACCCCACCTCTGACCAAACCACCCATTCTCACCTATAGTTGACAACAAATACTTAAAAATAATATAGAATGTTGTTGCAAGTGATGCAACCCAATACCTCTTGGTCATAAGTGTTGCTCTTTATCATTATACCAAACCACTTTGTTATTCCTTTTGTAATTTGTTATATACTTAACATAAATAATATGTTATATACTTAACACAAAAAGTAACACTTTTCAATTTGATTTCTTATTTTATGAGTATGAGCATTCTTCATATTGAACAATTTCTTAAGTACTGAATAGAATTAAAAAAATAAGATAAATTAATTTATCATTTGTCTAAAGTGTATATGAGAGCATATTCAATTTTTTGACTTTAAACAACTGCAAAATTGAATTATCAGTTATTTCATAGATAATGCGACATTAGGACATACATGTCTCATTTTGTAGACTAACAAATGAGAAATGAATGTCCCAGATATTATACTGAAATTCATGAGAGAAAAACTGTGAAATGCATGTCTTAATTATTATTTTCAACTCATGTGTGAACAACTGTGAAATACATGTCTCAGTTATTATACTCGATTCATGTGTGAACAATTGTGAAAAACATGTCTCAATTACAACACTCAAACACATGTGTGGACAAATGTGCAATATATGTCTCAATTAGGGGTGTAAATGTTCGGTTTGGGGATATTACGAACCGAACCACTAGTCATCGGCTTGTGAAAATTCCAAACCGAACCGAACTATGAAAAATTTTAAACCGAACCAAACCAAACCGCTATGGTTTGGTTCGGTTTTGGTTTCGAACCGCGGTTTAATTACGTGGTTCAAGCCGCGGTTCAAACCAGAGTTTCAAATCACGATTCAAATCGCAACTCATTATTACATTTGTTTTAATTTTCCGTGATCACGGAGGAAGTGCGAAAGATGTGGATCCTGAAGAGGAAAGTTGGATGAAGAGAGAGACTGTCAGAGAGGCCGAAGGAAAAAAAAACACTTTATAATTAGATTGTGGAGAGAAATTGGTAATTTATGTATCGCAAATCGCAATGAAGATAACAAACGATGAAATTAATATTAAATAAATACAAAATGGGAGTTAGGATTAGTCTATGTAATGATCTAATAATAAATTTTAATAAATATACAAAAATAGTAAATAAAATGTGAAACTGGGGTTAGGATTAGTTTATGTAATGTGGTTTGGTTTGGCGGTTCAGGTTGGTGGTTTGGTCTCGCGGTCTCAAACCGCGGTTTGGTTTGGTTTGGTTTGGTTTGGGAAGGTCAAACCACAAACCAAACCAAACATGTGGTTTGCCAATATTTGAGCCTGAACCGAACCATTGGTGCTTGAAAACCAGTTCGGTCTCAAACCACGGTTTGAACCGAGCCACTTACACCCCTAATAGTTAGTGTCTAGTTTGTATAAATAGTTCCGAGACACATATATCCTGAGACAAATTCTTGCCAACAACCGTTGCACGTGCGGCAACCCAAGGGATGTTCCGCTGCTTCGCGCGCCTGACTGCTCCGCTACTGCCGACGGCCAGATCCAGCCCTTCCTCTTCCCAGATCGCTGCCACGTGTCCACCTTTAAAAAAAAAAAAACCCCCATTAACTTTAAAATGCTATATCTTGAGATTTATAACTCAGGAAAAAAAATTAAAAATACCGTTGTGTTCGTCTCGACGAGATGAATAAAACTACATAGGTCATGATATGGTTTGTTTTTTTTTTTTAATATTTCTTACACACAAAAAGTTTGAGTTGCTTGTCAGCTGAGATGTAACACTCTGTTCTAATAAAAGTAACAGTTTCATATTCAAAAAGTAACACTTTTTACAGTCAAATGTAACAGCAATTTTACAAAAAAAAAAAATTGGGTTTGCATTTCAATTGTTACTTTCTCAATAAAAAATTGTTACATTTCATATATAATGTTACATTTAAGAATATAAACTGTTACAATTGAGAAAAAAAATGTTACATTCATTTTTTATAAAATGTAACACTAGTTTAGTTTGTCAATCTTATGTTAATTTTGAAAAAAAAAAGTGTTACATTCCTTTATAAAAAGTGTGACATTGGTTTAGTTGTCAATCTTTATGTTATCTTTAATCTATTGCAGCAAAATTGTGGTACATTTTGGAAAAAAAAAGTGTTACATTTGAAAAGAAAAAAGTGTTACATTTCGTTATAATAAGTGTTACTTTTGTTGGGAGGAAAAAAAGTTGGGGTTGCAAAAAAAAAAAAATTGAAAAAGTCGCCTGGCCGACGAACTCATATCCTGACGATGGACAAGCTTTATACTCCATTTACAGCAGACCCTTAAGTGTCATTTACAAACCTTTAAGTGTATGGATGTGTCTCAAACCTAAAATATGTGTCGATATCACATTGTATGTTCAAAAATATTTACAAAGAAGCCAACAATTTCAAAACCCAAATTCTAAATCTAGATTTAAAGTAACTGAAATTCGGTCACACATGCGCACGCACACACTCATACGCGCGCAAACCCCCCCCCCCCCCCACACACACAAACCTCACATGTTTAGCTCCTGGATGGGATCTTGTCCAAGAACTCTCGAACCCTGCCTACATTATGTACCATCCTCCACCCACCCACCCACACCACCCTCACCCCACCCCACATGTACTAAAATCAATGTTCTAAAAATCCTTCGCCTAGGTCCCGCCTAGGCGCTAGGCGGTCATAGAAGGTCGCGCCTAATTCAAATCCGCCTAGACAAGATATTAAAAGAAATATTGCATTAAATTTACATTAAAATGCCGCGATTAACTTCAAATTTATCTAAAGCCCCACCTACAATTTTAATATTAGTATTTTCAATGAAAAATTACAGTAACTTTATTATTATATACATTTAAATTAATTGTTTGCATATTCCGGTGACATTTTCAACACTATTTCATAGAAATATTATAAATTGTCTTATTCACGGCTCCGCCTAGGCCCCAACTATGCCTTGCCTAGGCATCTAGACGCTAGGCCCAGCTCTGGCGACTAGCGATTTTTAGAGCATTGACTAAAATATTCATTAGCTCTCCACCACACATGTACTGCTGTGAAAAGTATTTATGTAAAAGTGTATGAAGACTTTATCAAGAAACTGCAAAAAGAATTTATTTTCAATTTGTATGAGACTTATGGTTTGTCAAAAGAGTATGAAATACTGTTGTGAAAAGTATTCATGTAAAAGTGCATGAAGATTGTCGCAAGAAACTGCGAAAAGAAAATTTCCAATTTGTATGAGACTTGAAGGTGTGTCAGAACACTATTCTAGCTCTGGCATATTTGGAGTACGAAATACTAGCTCCGTCCCGAAATAAAATTCTAAATATTTTTTAAATTTACTCTCGATCAAAAGTAAAAGGGTTAATGACAATTTAGACCCTGAAGTATGATACCACCCTTCAAGCGAGCCCTGGATGTCTTTTTTCGCCAGATCAGACCCTGGAGTAATTTATTTTCGCCAGTTATGACCTTTTTGACGGAATCTGTCAAAAATCCCCGTTAAGTCGTCACGTGCTGCTCACGTGACATTTTGTGAGGGCATTTTGGGCAAACGAAGTTGTTAATTGCAATTTAGACCCTGAAGTATGTTACCACACTTCCAATCGAGCCCTGGCTGTCTTTTTTCGCCAGATCACACCTTGGGGTAATTTATTTTCGCCAGTTAGGGCTTTTTTTACGGAATTCGTTAAAAACTCAGTTAAAAAGCATGTGCTAAAACACGTGACTAACGGAATTGGGTAGTTTGAATTGCGATTAGTTTGAAGGGGTTATAAATGACATCTTCAAAAAACAAAGGATGGAAAAAAAACTATATCCCACATTCTTCCTCCTTCGTCACACACACACACGTTCGGTAAGTTTGTTGCCTTTTTAACCGGCGCGAATCTCATGATGGACTACGTCTTCTCCAACGCTGCCATTGCGAGAAGCCTGACTACTTATTTAGGAACCGACATTGGCGTATCGGCGGATACGAAATGGAGAATCATCGTTTCCTCCCTCCCCGACGGTTTCAACCAGATCGATTTCATCGCCGTTCTCATCGTACTTATCCTTACCGTCTTAATCTTTTACAGGTTAAAAAGGCAATAAACTCACCGAATGTGTGCGTGTGTGCGAGTGTGTGTGTGTGTGTGGAACGGAGGAGGAAGAAGGTGGGATATAGTTTTTTTTTTCACCCCTCGTTTTTTTAAGATGTCATTTATAACCCCTTCAAACTTAATCGCAATTCAAACTACCCAATTCTGTTAGTCACGTGATTGGCACATGCTTTTTAACTGAGTTTTTAACGAATTACGTCAAAAAGACCCTAACTGGCGAAAAATAAATTACCCTAAGGTCTGATCTGGCGAAAAAAGACAGCCAGGGCTCGATTGGAAGGGTGGTAACATACTTCAGGGTCTAAATTGTAATTAACAACTTCGTTTGCCCAAAATGCCCTCACAAAAATGTCACGTGAGCAGCACGTGACGACTTAACGGGGATTTTTGACAGATTCCATCAAAAAGGTCCTAACTGGCGAAAATAAATTACCCTAGGGTCTGATCTGGCGAAAAAAGACATCCAAGGCTCGCTTGGAAGGGTGGTATCATACTTCAGGGTCTAAATTGTCATTAACCCAAAGTAAAATTGATTTTTTTTGGACATCTGTGGCTGGACGGAGGGAGTAAAAAAATTATGCCGAGTTTTTTCCTTTTCAAGTAAATACTACACCTTGGTTTGTTAGAAGAGAATAAAGCTTGATGATGTGTGAAAATTGTTCAACTATGTCCAAATACCACTCTGACGTGCAAGAACACTATTCAGACCTCGTTGGAGTATGAAATACTTCCTCACTCCGTTCCAAAATAATTGTCCTTTTTCCTTTTTTTGTTTGTCCTATAAAGTTAATCTCATTTCTATAATAAAAACTTCAAAACCACTGATTTCCAAAACTTATAATGTTTGAAAAGTAGACTATCATTTTTGGACGGTGGGAAATACCAAAAAAAACAAAAAAAAAACATGTAATAAGGACTACGAGTCCATAGAAGTCATGAACAAACTCACATTTGTAGCTGATAAGAAAAAGTTAAATAAGTTGAAATATCCATAAGAGCTTTTCAAACATATTGTAACACATTATTCAGAAAAGATACTTTGAAAAATTAGCAATATAGAAAATCCTCTCTCCAAGCAATAAAATTCAGTTATTTAAATCAAAGTTTCTGACACTGTACTGTTTGGGACGCCGATTTTTACTCCGAGCATGAGCACCACCCCAAGAAATCCCCTCCGTCCCTCTCCTTTGTTCGCTTTTATCTCCTTCACATCTCTTCACTGCTTCGGACTGGCTCTTCTGGATTTGGGCAATAGAGGCTTGAACCTGTCACATAAAAAATAAAAAAAATTAAACAATAAGTTTTTTGACAAATTTTGCAGGACATACTCGCACGTACAAACTTTAGCTTTATATTCAACTACGAGAACGTATAGGCTATTATTATTGTCTTAAAACTTGATGAACAAGGAGGGTGAGTATTTCAGCAAGAAAAAGTACGAATTTTGAAAGAATAAAACGAAATACTAGTTAAAACAAGGGATATCCAACACTCTTAAGAAACAAAATCCTCATATTCATATTTGAATATGCTGACAGTTGCACTTGCTGAGAATGTTATGGCGCTATCTTTCCGGGACGGGGGTAGTAATATATAAGAAACATTTATCAATGTACCGATAAACATTTCCAATGTAATAGCTTTATATAGGTGGATTCTTAACGAGTGATCCCAGATGCTAATCAGCAGAACCTGCAATAACTTTCGTGAAAGATAAATAGATGAAGCATCTTAAAACATCATCTTTATAAGTAGGCAGAATGGACAATAATGACCAAATCACAAAAATAAGAAGCTTTTGCAGACCAGAACAACAGAAGGAAAAGGCAAAAGCAGTAAAAAAGAAAACAAATCTTTTACTACCTCCGCCCCAAAATGAATGTCCAAAATATTTGCAAATTTTCTCTTGATAAACAGTAAATTAAAAATAAAATAAAAAATTGGACATTCATTTGGGACGGAGGTAGTAGCATCTAAGAAATCCCTGCTTCTGACCTGCATATTGATTGTTCTCGCCTCTTCAGAAATAGAAAGATCCTGTGACAACAGTAACAAATAATTCTTAGAAAAATGTAAAGAATCACAAAAACATTGTACAGTGCCATTTAATAAAGCACCCCTGCCCAATAATTTATAAACTCTTACCAGCTCTTCATATTTTTCAATATCTGGAAAAAAGATTGAGACTAATTTATCATAATTTGGATTGTCTCGGAGATCACGTCGGCTGGCACAAGGAACCCGGCAGGTCGGACACTCCTTCTTCCTGTGAGAAACGGTAATCTGAATTCTTACATATTCGTCAACCACAAAATTGCTCACCGGAGTATAAAAAATAGTCCCCTTTTGTTTTGACTAAACAACAAATGAAAGAAACTCATTGCATACCCCATTCTCATGGATTTTTCAATGCACTTTGTGCAGAAGCGATGCATGCATTTCATGAACGCGCAAGTTTTCTTCAATATACCTGTCCACATGGAAGGCCTCGTTAATTTTATAACGAAAACATGTTATTCATCATTGAAACTGGCGACATAAAGCAGGTACGACGATGATTTATAGCATTATGACATACAAATCTTAAAATTCACAAGTCAGATACAAAAAAGCTTAAGAACATGTTTTTTTTAATTGCCTACTATTCTGTACTTGAATAAAGAAGTGCAGGTGTATGAAGCACGGATACGGGTGTGTGATATGGGTATGACATAAAGCAGGTACGACGATGTGTCAAAGTCAAAAAATAGAGTCTGCTAGTACCACAAGGACACGACAAAATAAAAATTGCACTTTCAGCCGGTCGAATCCAAAAAAATATTTGTGTCGTATATGTGCCACATCCATGACGTATCAATAAAAAGATACAATAAAAATGGATCGACACATATTTTCCAGGTTGGATATGACCTAGACGTATCCCACCTACACCCATGCCCTAATTGTGCACGGAATCACCATGAAGACCATTTTTGGAGTATTGATGCTTCATAGGTGCAGGTCTACTGAAGTCGCAAGGACAGAAATCTTTGCTAAGGACGTACATGCCGAGTAGGCTCATATTTAAATGTAATGCCTGCGAAAAGTGTCATGGTTGAAGGTTAATATACTATACTTGAAACTTTTGAAATTTTGAAGGAAATTGTTCTCATTCCTGAAGAAAATAAACTGAAACTGACATTTTTTATAGAATGAAGATGGTATAAATCAACAATATCTGTTGAGAGTTCAGGCTCTTCATAGTTGCCATGGAAATCAGTCCCAAGGCCGTATTTATTTTGCTAAATTGCTAGTGAGTCATAATAGGCGAATGCCTAGTGAATTCTACCCTCCTTCCCAAAATGATATTCCTATTTCTCTTTTTGTTTGTCCCAAAAAGTTAGTCTCATTTCCAGAATGAAGGCTTCAAAATCACAGAATTTCCAAAGCTTATAATGTAACCTTAAAATGATTGAAAAGTCAAACAGGACTACCAACGGCCCATTTTCCTTCTAATTGTGGATTTTGTGTACAACAATTTTCCCATTAACACAAGAGAGAACTCCCGAAGATTGCAGGGTGCAGCAAAATTAGCATATTCTTATGGCCATCCTGAGCTTGTGTGATCAAGAGTATCAAATCAAGGATAAAAAGGCCTAAAATAGGATTAGATATCTTCATATAAAATGAGTAGCCCTAGGGCATATTGATGTTGTTAATAAGGAGGAAATATCATGTACGAAGATAGATTAAAAAAAAAAACACATGACTTGGAGAATGGAGGGGTGCAAATGAATCAAGATCATGAAGAGCTCAAGAAATGGATCCACTAGGCAAAATATGACTGATTTCATGGAATAAAAATTAGACTGCCAAATGTGGATATCCACTACTCGGCATAGACTCCCATTAGCCATTACCAAGGAGCGAAGAATCGACAAATATGCAAGATTGGGCTAGGAATTTGTATTGATTAAAGAAATTGTTGCATATTATGTAAACTATAAAAAATTTGACGGGAAGGTTTGGCACCTCAATGTTGGCTCACGACGTCATCTTCTATACAGAAAGAACGATACCAAAGATCTGAAGTCGTGAAAAACGTCTCATTTAGTTTCCATTTACTAGTTAGAGAAACTATGGTGTTTCAGAATTAATCAGAAATATGCACATAGCTGATAGCACCTTTGGATAATGTGTTTTAAACAAATTAGGGCTAAGCCAAAAAAAATTAAGTCGTTAGAGTACTAAGGGCTCGTTTGGTAGCTAAGGCCGGATAAGTAGTATTATTATGAAGGGTATTATTAGTCCTGGCAATAATATGAAGGGTGTTAATAATCCAACTAAATTTTTAGCATTGTGTTTGGTAAGAGGAATTAAAAATATAGCAATCCTACTTCTAATCCAATACCACATTTGGTGCACCAGTTTCCAACTCAGTACTACCGGCTAATGTACCAAACTACCCAAGACAGGGTCTTCTTAATTCCAAAACCATACTTTCGTTGAAAAGATTGAAACTTAATTTTATTTTATTTTTTGATGAATAATGACATCAAGGAAAAGCAAATTGGATTTATTACACCATCCAGATCCTCTATCATTTCATTCCAAAACCGAATTCCATGAAAGAATTAAACATATTAAATCTTTAAAAAATATATATATATATATTGAGATTGAATAATGGCATCAAGGCGAAATTATGTGTTTTGGGGTTTTAAATGTGAAGAACCCTAAATAAATATTCAAAGAAAATAAAGAGAGAGATGAGTTTTTTAACTGTAAATGACAAGGATAATCAAGGTAGTGATAGCTTTAGAATGGTGGGGAGATGATGGCAAAAAAAAATGGTGACATTACAAGGGCCAACTTGATCTAAGAGCGGAGAGAAGATTTTGCAAAATGGATGAGAGCAATTACATTGTTTCCATATGAGAAAGGGTGTTTTTGGTCCAAAAAAAATTATCCCACACCTGCCTTATATGGTTCTTAATAATACCACTCATCATTTGGGATAAATAAGGAGGGCATATGAGGCTTAATACGGGTAATCAGTCTTAATTATCCAATGCACAAATTACAACCAAACACCCATTTAATATGGCATCAGTATTACTAATCCCTAAGATCAAGCTAGTACTGCAACCAAACGAGGCCTAAAAGTATATGCAAGAAGAATAGAAGATAGTAATTCTGTGGTGCAAAGTTTATCAGTAAGCTTGACCAGTGAACTTTGAACATGAATGTATCATAAATGCTTGACGTTGAATTACAATAGACAGGAAAAATAACCAAAAAAGCAAAGCAGTAAAAAACAGCAATACCTAGGCAGATTGCGCATTGAAAATCTTTTTGAATCTCCTCTAGATCCACAGGGATAAATCTGCAAAATAATAAATTGAATTGTATAGCACAACTAAAGTAAAAACATAAGTCTTAATGAAGCAAAACAGATCTAGCAAAACCACATAAAACAAAATTGATGTTTTTCTGAAGCTATCTCTTGTACTTTCTTCCTACTAAAGCTCCTGTTCCTCTTGTTCTGAATCATACACATTCTTCACTCACCAATAAATTTAGGGCATAATGCAATTTGGTTACCTGAGTTTTGGCCACTTATGCAATTTGGTTATCAAAAGTGTAAATGTGCCGATCTGACTCCCATGTTTCACAATTTGTTGCAAATTGATGTAAAAACTACCTGGGTGTCATTTTTTTTTTTTTTTTGATAACTCACTGTCATGTGCCTTTGTAAACAGCCCCAACCTACTCCTCTTCCCCTTTTGACCAATAGGCGGGTGACACGTGTCACCGGCCGGCCCTTTTGCCTAGCTCTACAACCCCTCCCTCATTAAGGGAAATTCGGTCTTTCCCTTGTTAAGAGCATGACACTCACTCTAACTTAACCCTCTCGCCCACTTTGTGACATGGGAACAATCTCTCGCGAGATCGGCTATCCACTAAGCCGCTTTTGAGTATTTATATCCCCCTTACGTTAGAGGGAGGTAGAGGATCAATGGCAATCAAATCCTTATGTAAACTAGCCAGAAAACTGAGTATTTCCCCAGTGAACTACTCTCCAAAACCTAAATACCTTATTGCAAACACCTTTTTTGGTGAATTCTTAAGCCTACTTTGGCTTATTCTTCACCTCCACTCCATTATCATTTATCATTCCTTATATCAGCATCACCATCTCAAAAGGATCATTCTTCTAGAGATGATCCGCCTATCACTACTGAAGAGGACAACGGGCCTTAGGAACATAGTCTAGACCGAAGCTCAGGAAGTTACTTTCCAATACAAGATACGGGTTACCAGCACGTTATGTCTTCTTAATCCTCTTTTAGGATCACTTGGGATCACAACCATGCTAGAACACACACACATGCACACTGTATCGACCCAAGTCCCGAGACCCAACCCGCTACATAAACGCCACGCACTGGCCCACTGAGCACTTCCTCATTTGGGTTAACCACAGTCCATCACAAACCTCCAAAAGTCCAATGGAAGATTTGATACTCAATGGTAGCTTTTGGGCTAGCCGATGTGGGATGGGGTATTACAAACAACCTCACTTAAATCCTTGCCAACCCCAGCAAGGTCCACTAGGATCGAAACCCCGGGCAGTGTATGATTCAAGAGGTGGCTCGTACCGTCTCTACAATGTAGCAGATTGTTCCGCAGAGCACTTTGTTCCACACTTGTGGCCGGGACCGGCTCTGATACCATTTTTAACGACATGAGTCTGGAAACCTGACCCGCTACATAAGCACCACGCCGTTGCCCACTAAGCACCTCCTCATCTGGGTTAACCACAGCAATCACACTGGCCTCCAAAAGTTCAATGGATGATTATATGCTCAATGGTAGCTTTGTTGGCTTATAAATAGTACACTAAACTCCTACACCTAGCCGATGGGATGGGGTATTACACACCGATGTGGGATGGGGTATTACACACACGCACACTAGAAAGACCGGTATTTCCGAACCGGGTAAATTGGGTGCCTATCTCAACTCCTTCCCAATTCATAACGAGACCCCCGAACTTAAGATCATGCTTAAGTTTTCTATTATTTTCCTTTTAAAAATAGTAGTGGCAACTCTTCTGTTTTGATTTGTGAGTCCATAGCCATTTTGGATGCAAATGGGTCAATCGCGAGAAACACTCCGGCTTTCGTGACGGATCAGGTTATCCATAGCCATGCATATGACTTTCTAAGGGACACTTTTGTCTTTTCACAGGGCAAAAGAAAACAATTGATCTTTGAGCTTCAAATTGACGTTGTTTAACTATGGCCAAAATATCATCCCACTAGAACATAAGAATAAGGATGCAGCAGGCAAAATCACATGCATTGATAACCCGTGAACGCTTCTTTCACTGATCCTCAAAGAGAAGTCATATATCCAACACTATCCCGCAAAAGTGAATGAGACAAGGTCTGAGCCCTGAAGAACTTATAATATCTCTCTCCAAATTTACCATCGCGTAGCAAAACAAAACCCCACACTTTTCCAGCAATATTGCCTCCTTCAAACCATCTGACATGCATTTGAAGGAAATAGGAACCAATAGTAGGACATATCATGCAACTTCAAAAGGCTAAGCCGGGAAAAAAATAACAACCTTATAATAAACCAATAATGGCAAGATTCAGAGGAGTTCTCACACATCACGCACAAGTCTGGAGAAACCTCCTTTTGAGGACCCCCATACTTGCATTAAGACATTAGCGTTAAGAATGTCAAGAACCATAGACCAAACAAAAACCAAAATTGTGAAAGAGACCAGAGTTTCCAATAAAGGAAGAAAGAGAAATTGGAGTAAGATTAGGTAAGACTGAATCAAGTGCGGTAAAAAAGAACACAATGGAACAACGCCCAAGTTTCCAAAACCAGAGAGTGGAATCCTGACATGATGAACACGATAAATCATATCTCAAAGAGTGAAAACTTCTGGGGATGACTAAGGTTCAAAGAAAGTGAAAATTCAGAAATAACAGGCATGCACATTATGTACAGAGGATAAAAGAAACATGCGAGGAAAAAGAAGATTTTTAAAGAAACCTATTTTTGCAAATTTTTCCATAGACAAATATTGTATCAAGACCCCCTTCCCTAAACTCAGTAAGTGGAAGGAGTAATGTGTAGCACTAATGAACGAACTTACTGCAGGTCCAATGAGTAGGGCTCGTAATTGACTCGTTAACACTTTGAGCAAGAGCTCTAACTTGTGGTGTGGCTGCTCATGAGCTCAAGCAAGACTTATTTACGCTCGAACCAATAAGTGATACATATACATACTTAAGTTGCCCACTAAGCTTATTTGTTTAATCATATCTTACGCTAAATTGTCCAGTTAATCAAAATTTATCAAATGAAAAGTCAATAACACACCTAACCATACCCTCCATCGTCAATTCCCCTTTTCTCAAAAGAGGCCTGACACCATGCTCTCATATATGACTACACGTCCAATAATATTCCCTTTTTATAAGAATCAGTGTGAATTGCAAAGCATTCCTGTTCAAGTAAAAAAAAAAAAAAAAACTCTAACTAGGAATCCTCTAAGAATTATTTTTCACATGCAAGCATCCTGTCCATGAACCTGTGCGCATCATAACACCCAAAAAGCACAAAAGCTGCAAGTGAATGCTAACTATTGCAGTTGAGAGACAATAATGCTTCGTGCAGGCATTATATACAAAAAGGTGTAGTGTTAGATCAATATTCTTCTAGTTATCAGCCAACATTGGAACTATGTTTAAGCAAGTAAGAACCAGATCAACCAGCTCAAAACTACAAGACTTAAAGCAGGGTAGAGGAAGAAGAGAAAATTGTGTGGGAGTAAATAAATTTATTATCAAGATAAACTGAAGGAAAACAATCACATGCAAACACCTTTTGCATGCACATTGATCATCATAATGCTTAAAAAAGACAAAAGCTGCAACTAAAGGCTAGTTACTGTGGCAGAGAGACAATGATGTTTCTGCGTATCTTAAAGGGGAATTAGATCAAGATCCTTTCAGTTATCAGTCTGTATAAGAGTTCATATTACTCCGTATAATCTATTTTATTCAACAAATAAATCATAGCATTGAGCATTTCAGAGAATGAAAAGAGAATTTGGATGTATGAACCACAACATACAAATTGAAAAAATATCCATAAATAAAAATCTCCAATCAAAATGGGTAACTTCATAATCTCTACTCATCGGCTCCTGATCAGTACATGCAACATCGGCACAGGCATTAAATCAAGCAGATCAAACATATAAAACCCATTCCCAAAATAAAATTCACTGGAAGCAAGCGATCAAACAAAATTCATCATATCGCTTTTACCAACTTTCTTAAAATTCCCACCAACAACCGGAAACACAAATTAATTCCGATCAGTACATGCAACACCGGCACAGGCAATAAATCAAGCAGATCAAACATATAAAACCCACTCCCAAAATAAAATTCACTAGAAGCAAGCGATCAAACAAAATTCATCATATCGTGTTTACCAACTTTCTTAAAATTCACACCAACACCCAGAAACACAAATTAATTCCGATCAGTACATGCAACACCGGCACAGGCATTAAATCAAGCAGATCAAACGTATAAAATCCACTCCCAAAATAAACTTAATTGGAAGCAAGCGGTCGAATAAAATTCATCAAATCGCGTTTGCCAACGTTCTTAAAATTCCCACCAGCAACACAAATTAATAAACCAAGTTTAGCCCATGGAAACATCACAACTGACAATTTCCATGGGAACGAAAAAACAGCACAAAACCACCATTTGAAACGTCTGTGAGTAGGCGAAAATGGCTAACCAAAGAAAAACCATGTGAACACTCTCAAATTCATCTTTATGTACACATAGATGCGTGCTTTTTGTGTGTTTGTGTGTGCAGATAGAGAGAGGGATGGTGTACTCAGGAAGGTCTGCAGGGTCAATTCCTTCAGAATCTGCACAGAAATAACAATTGATCATCAAAATTGAAGCAATAAATACACACAAGTGTGTGCATGTGTGTTTTGAGTGTTAAAGACAAGGGTACCATCATCATCTCCAAGTGGTTGTAAGGGGGCGGTAAGACGGCTTGGGCGTCCGCGGCGCTGCCTCCGGCGGATGTTGTGCTGCAGAGATGACTCCCCTTCGGGACCGTCATCAAGAATTTCAAGCAACAGACGCTTCTTGGGAGGCATTGATGCTTCTTTTGCTGACCCAACTCCAACAACAACTTTGCTTCTCTGATTTTGGCTCTTCTCTCTAACACGTTTGTTGTTTGCTTTTTGGGTCAGTTTTATGCATGAGAAATTGATGTGTGTGTTTGGCTTCTTGTTTCTCTTTCTTGAAGGAAGAGAGAGAAATGGAACGGAAAGAATGAAGAGTAAGAAGAACAAAAATACATTTTTATAGGGGGGGTTTTTCCAATCTTTTTACAGTGAGATGATACAGAGCACTTGTAGTAAATCTTATGAAAAACTCGTTATTACACAATGGAGAAACTAGTTTTTATATCATTGCAACCGGTTTTTATAGCATTGGAAGAAGTTTTTGTCCTTTAAACGAGGGATCTTAAAGCCTAAAAATCATTTTTTTCCTATTGTTTAGAAAAGCTGGCTTTTATAAGAAATGTTGTGTTTGGATTTATTTTTCTTGTTTTTATTACTAGTATTTTTCTGTTGTTTATGGTAAATGCATTTATGTCGGGTATATCTAGTGTAATCTCTTTATATTCACATAATGGAAAAGCGGATCTTACGAGGCAATGGAATTGTTTTGTGTAAGAATTGTGTTTGGCATACTCACGGATTTGTTAAGGACTTCGCACGCGCTAGATTGAATGCGTACACTTGCACGTGCTAATGTAGTTGTATATGCAAACTTTTGTTTGGTGAAAATAGAATTGTGTAGTCAAATGAAATGAAATGAAATGAAAAATTTCCTCTGAGAGTCATTTTAGTTCTTGATATATACGTGTCACTATAGTTGTACATGTGATATCCTTGTTTTTCTCAATTATTTCTCGCTATTTCGGGTAATGCATTTATATTGGTGAAAATAGAATTGTATCGTGAAATGAAAAAAATGCCTCTAATAGTCATTTGAGTTCTTGATACACGTCTCAGTGTAGTAGTACGTGTGAGCTTATTTTTCATTTTTACGTTTTCTCATTTTCTGTAATACATAATACCTTTATTTCATGTATATCTAATGTAATCTCTTTAGTTTCACATGTTTGAAAAGCGAAATTACAATGCAATGGCTTGCTAGTGTACTTTTACATGTGAACTTATGTTCGTAAGAATATAATTGCGCCGTCAAATCAAATTGTATCTCAAGTACTCATTATAATTCCTGACAGGCTGACACACATTTCAGAGTAGTTACATGTGTAAACTTCTTATCTTTCACTTTCTTATTGATGGTAACACATTACATTGGGTATATATAATTTAATATGTTTGAACGTGTCATTATATACGCTTGCACATAGTAGCGTAGGTGTATATGTGAACTTAAGTTTTTTTAAGAAGAAAATTATCATGTGAAATAAGAAAATGTATTTACTGCTTGTTGTAGTTCTTGACACATGTACTAGTGTAGTTCTAAATTTACTTGTGATTTATGAACTTAATTTTCGTACTTCATTTTTTATGTATACACATATTATATTGGGTGTATCCAGTGTAGTATGTTTACTTTTACATGTTAGGATCCTACGATGCAATGATATGTGTTCTTGTAGTAATAGTGTTTGTATAACTCATGAATCTATCATTGTTTTCATTTACACACCCTATATTAAATTGGTCATTTTAAAGGGACAACTACCCATAAGTCCTAAAATAAGATCAAAACAACTACTCCCTCCGTCCCAGAGTATATGTCCACCTTTCCGTTTTAGTCTGTCCCAGAGTATATGTACACTTCCTAAAATGGCAAAGAATCTTTATTATTCCTCCCACTCATTCTCTCTCCTACTTTACTTTTATACTCACAACACTTACATCACTTCCACCACTTCTTAATCTCCGTGCAAATGAGAGGGTGGACATATACTTTGTGACGGAGGGAGTAATAAGGATAGGTTGAGATTAACTCATTTATTCTCATCAATGAATTACCATTATCCCACTTCATCATGTTTTAAGAGCATGCTCGAATGACTTTCAACAAAAAGGTACTTATATCAGAAACCAACACAAGTGGGTAGGTTGAGAAGAATCTAAAACATAAAAGGGCTACTGTAGACTAAGTTGTTGGAATAAATAAGTTGATAGAAATAAACATATTAATATGTAAACGAGAACTTTTGTGAAAGGAGACGGGATCGAAATAATATTTTCCCTTTCGTGTACCAATATAGGCGGTAAAACTAAAAAAGATAGTTGTAATGAACAAACTTGTACTCACAAATGTACAAGTCCTACTGTATAGGATAAATATTAAGAGAACGAGGGAGTGGGACAGATACAAAATTGTAACCTCATTCACCCTTTAGGATAAATGGAGTATAGTATTAGGTTAAAGTTATGAAGCTGTGAGAGTACACCAGATGTTTGAGACAGAATGTGTAGAAAATATTTTAAGTTTATGTGACAAGGAAACAAGAAAAATGAGTTTAAAACCATAATTGAAGTACTAACAAATTTAGAAAAAGAAAATATTTTCCCAGTCCTGATAACCTTCAACGTAGTCAATAAAGGGGGGAAACTTTCCCCATCATATTGACTCTCTTAATCCAGTCTTACACATCACAACTTAAGTTTATTGAGAAAGATGGAAAACTTAACTTAAATCCAGGGAGCAAAAAACATTTCTGTCTACAATAAATAAAGGATACATCAAGGATAACCTACCTCATTGGCTTCTTGCTTCCAGAACGAGAGAATCTCCCGTCTTTTTAACCTGGTTGCTGTCAACATGCTTCCCGAGTTCATAATCACTAAAATGCCCTCTCGCCGCTTTGGCTCGGATTGTTAGACCAATCGCAATTCATCACCATCATGCCAGGTGTTAGGTGATGACTAGCTATTATATAACTGACAGGTGCTCGTTTGCCTTTGCTCATTCCATCCTTCAACCCTTCACTTATCGGCTTAACATGCCCAGTGGCTCCAGCCAGCCCTAATCTCTCTTGCCTCCCAAAACTCTGCCAAGACACTGCTATCTTATGCACCATCAAAATCCCATTCCTTCCCATCTTCCAAATCTCACAAGGAGAAAACCCATTTTCGCCGCTGACTTCCTCTTTCATCTGAGAAGCAAAAAAATAGGCTTTGCCCCAGCTACTGCTATTCTTGGTATACCAATAGGGGTAGTAAAGGAAATGAATGCACAGTATCCATAAGAGGACAGTGTAGCGTCTCCCTTAGAGGAGAGTGTAGAAAAGAGAACGTCTTTTGCACTACCCGTTTTGGTCCCTTATGTATAATAGGACTCTTCGAAAGGCCGACAAATACAGAAGAAGCCATTTTTCAAGGAGAGAAGGAAGCTACCTTTCCTTGATCCACTTTCCTGGGGAGGGAAGAGAATGAAAATGGACTGAGTGTGATTGTGATAGGTTCAAGGGTCTTATGAGGCGGAATAAGATCGTCTATCGACTTGCAATTCCTCTGGCGGCTTAGATGTACCCCCTTTTGCCATCTTACTAGAGCGATTCAATAAGAACGATTGGGATCATATTCTATCCTTTCCACAATTCCCATAGCTGAAGTGCTTCGTTTCAGATCAATTCTTTGATGCAATCTCTTTGCTCCACCTCCTCGGTGAAAACTCGTAATATGCCCTTGAGAATTCCTACCTGCAGATTTCCCTTGGCCCATAGTGAATGGCCTGAGTGAGTTGTGGTCTGCAATCTGTGACTTTGTACTTTTCCATCTGACCAGGGACAGAGGCTCAAGTTTACGCTCCAGCTTACCTCTAGACACTCCGTGTATCTACAAAAGCAAGAACTTAATTAACGACGTATAAACATACATTCTAGCCGTCCCAAAAGGGGTCTCACATTAATTTTTTAAGCCAGCTTGATTGAACTTTGACAAAAAAAATAAAATGAGTTATCCTCTTGTAAATGTTAATTGATGCACTATTCAACATTTTATAGAATTTCATGAGAATAATTAACATTTCATAAATCTTTGGCCAAATTTGATCAAGTCGACTAAAAAATCAAAATGAGTACGTTTTATGGGACGGATGGAGTATAAAAATGGAAATGATAAATAAGTGAGCAGATAATACCTTCCCAATAACAGAGATGGAAGAAAACGCCTTTACACCGTCCTGGAACTTTGGGGGCAATGCTTTGTAGTCCGACGTGTTTTATATAGGAAAACTCCTGTAAAATGGTGAAACATCAAGCATGGAAAAGATTGAGTAAAGTCCACCCAAAACATAAGAACACAGAAATTTAATTTATTTCAGATTTCCCAATACATATCTTCAGTTACTACACCGAATTCCCACTAATGTGCATATTTTATGCTCCCTACATCACAAAAATAGTCACCTTTGACAAGTCAAAATTTCTAAGGATGCAGCTTTACTTTTTTGTACCACCATGAGATTGCACTACAATGATTTCCTCTTTTAGAAATATGACTAATTCTTTGGGACAGATGAAAATGCTAAGCGCATCTCTGTTTCCCAGATGGAGTATTAGAAAACACCAGTTAACGTCATCAGTAGCCCCAGAAAAATCTCAAAGTATCTCAGGAACATTGAATAAAAGAGTAGGAGTCCCAAAAACTAATCTCAGGGAAGGATCGAATGATAGATTTAAAGTCAAATATCTTATTTTTTTGCTCAGTCACAATGAGAGAATTCTATGAATGTAATACTTCGTCTGTCCCTAAATCAATGTCCAACTTCCAAATTGAGGGAAATCTTTGAAGGTCAAACATAACAAGTGAACTCCCTTCGCTA
The DNA here is from genome assembly GCA_026119855.1 of Campanula takesimana. Taxonomy (NCBI): domain Eukaryota; kingdom Viridiplantae; phylum Streptophyta; class Magnoliopsida; order Asterales; family Campanulaceae; genus Campanula; species Campanula takesimana. The sequence goes on along the minus strand of JAOWBW010000388.1, from coordinate 1,464,129 downwards.
CTCCACCATATATATAAAGCTAGGTGAAATTGGTTGGGAAGCAGGGAAAACTTTTTCAAAAGGAAAAGAAGAAAGAAGGGGACAAATAGCTTAGGAAGTAAAATGTACTCGTGAAAGTCAGCTTAATAAAGCAATGGCTTGAAAAAGCGAGGTTATATTAGTAAATTTACGGGTGTAAATGGTTGACATTTAAAAAATTGACATACGTGTTCAGGACAATTAGAAAATTTGACACTCATTGTGGGACAAAGGGAGTACGTGAGACAGCTAAACCTGAGTAAATGAGGCTTATGGTGCTGACCATATTACTTTGGACTGTCCTGATGCTTATCATTACGCAAGTAAAGAAGACTTGTTATTTTGCCTGGATTTTATGCCTCTAAGCTCAAGCAATAAAGCAAATGTGCAAATTTCTTAGAGTGCCCTTTCGTTGAAAAGAGAGAAAAAGGGTACAGCTTTGATCAAGTGCCGCCTTTTGCTGAAAATAAAATCTTATTACAAATGGTTGGTTGCACAAAGTGCAGCACACTGTTGAAAATTTCCTAGAGTGCCCTTTCCTTAAAAGATAAAATCACATGTTGAGTGATTATCACATGCTTCCCCCAAGATGGGATATGAGAAGACTGAGACCAAAAAGATTGGATCCCGACCACAACTTAAAAGAAAATGTTGCTGATTGCTCCACTTTAAGTGGCAGATCATGCGTTTAAATTAACGAAATCGCATTTCAGGACAAGACTGCGTGAACTAGACCCTTCTGAGACTCCACAATGCAGATGCCACCCGCAATGGGTTCTAAGTTAGTTCATGAATGAGTCTAGTTCATACAGGAATGAGATAGTTCAAATATATAGTTAGTACATGAATGGCTTTGAGAGTAGGATAAGACGATGATTCAAGAATTTATAGCCATGAAATTTAGATGCAAGTCATCAAGTTGTGAAATAAAATACAAAGTTCTCCTTTACCACATTACTTTCCGATTATTATCCTCAAAAGCCCAACAATTTAACTCTGAAGTCACACGATTGAAGCCATAAAATGCATATAGGCCTATCTGAATTTCTCTTTTCTACTCATACTGTTAGATGCCAGCTGAAATGAGGAAAGTTCATAAGCTTATATAAATGTGAAAGCGACGACCATCTTAATGTGAAAACTGTATGCAACCAAAGATTTAACTGAAATTCTATCTTTTTTATCATTCATAAATGATGATGAAAAACTTGTCATTAAATTGTGCGATAGAGACATTTGCCCCGCGATCGTATCTTTGTACTGGTGCCCAGAAATCTGAAGGTTAAAGAGAAAAAACTTGCACTCCCAAGAAGACCAAAGGCTTTTTGAATGCAGTAAGTAGCAGAAGGACCAAAAATGGCATTGCGATTTCCAGTTGCTAGATGCAATTTTGGATAAAGGAAGGGGGGTTGTGTTGGTCCTGTTGGACGTGTGGTTTTTTCATAAACAAGTGACCTGTGCTAATACCCAATCACCCCCAATAAGGTACATGAAACTCAAATTCGAAATGACAGAAAGGAGATCAAAAGTTAGTTCTCATCGAGTTTAGTTGGATATGATAAAGCAAAATGAGTCATGATAGTGATCCACATTTCTCATCCCAATGTGGATCTTCATCACGACCATATTATTGAAAAACTTTGTACAGAATACTGAAATCCAATTCCAAATGATGGTCCCAAGAATGATGGGTTTATTTAGAATACCAAAATCCAAATCCAAATCCAAATAATCATAACCAGTGGCGAAGCCACATATAGGTGATGTGGGGCCAATGTCATTTTAGTCTAAAAAATTTAAATGTAAGCTAAAAATACAATTTTTGTCAATTTCAGCCCTCTTCATTATGGTAAAATTTGCATTATGACATCATTTTGGCCCCTTTTCGTACCAAAAAATTCTATATGAGAATTATAAATTCTGTTCCATAAGCAATCTTGAACCTTTTACATTATTTTTTCTGGCTTCGCCACTGATCATCACCATGGGGTTAGAGTTTAATACAAATCTAAAGAATCAAAACTGAAACAATTACTCGTGTCAAAAATTGGGATAAATAATACTGAAATCTACCATATGTGGATAACCCATGGAGCATAAATACAATCAATTTCATTTATTATACATTGATAGCAGAAACGATAGGCATTTCAACTAAAATAGAAATATAGAAATATCAATGTTGGAAATTAAAGTTCAGTGAGAAATTTGACACCTTCGTATTTCGTTTGAGAGCCGATCGGAATACGTGATTGATCATATTTCAGTTGTGCTGTTGCAGTGTGATTCAAGCGGTCGAAAGGAACAGAGTTTGAAGAGAGAGCGTAAGAGCTACTGTATAGTTCCAAGACATTTTCAATTTTGCTTACCAACGTCGGAGTGAAATTTAGGGTTTATTAATTTAATATCTATGTTAAAGTACTATTATCACCGTAAAATCGTCCCAAAATGAATGTTTTATTTTAAATAACTTTGTCACTAAATGTTTTTTTAAAAAAAAAAAATCACTAGTCGTTTTCTACATGCAAAACTAAATGTTCGAAAAAAAAAATTAAAGGTAAATTAATTCCATTCACATCAAAGATAAAATATGGCACTCCACATAGATCGGAGCCTCATCTCATACAACGTTTGCGAACCGATTAACATACACAATATAGAACCCTGAATCAAATATCCATTGAGCGATCTTCTGAAGCATGACTTGGATTGCACAAATGATTCTCCAAGTATAACTTGGACACTGCCTATCACTAGCATTCACAAAAATTCTACAATAGTAAAATGGAATCATATAGGTCGACAACAAGAGTCAAACCAAGCGTTCCAAGAATTACAACAAAAAGAAACACAAACAATAGACAAAGGCTCTCAATGCAATGGGGAGAATACAAAGGCTCTTGACTATGGAGATAATAAGACTCTCGACTATGGAGAGAATATCAAATTCGCAAACTTATTAAATAAAGATAAAAACAAGTTAAATAAATTGAAAGAGAATAATGATGATAAATTATGATATACCGATGAGAATGATCATGTTCCAACCAAATTTCAAAAGGAAGCCCCATCAAAATGTTAATTGAATACAATTGGCATATTTTGCTCACATCAACAATCATCCTCGTGGCTTCGTGAATCGAGATCATCATCTTGAAAGGACAAAAATACAAAACCAAAACATAAAGAACGAAGAGAAAAACATAAACAACAACACAATTGTTGTAATCTCAATTTTTTGTTGTAATCTCAACAAATTGAGATTACAAAAATTGTGTTGTTGAAGATTATTGATGAAAGAGGATTGAAGTTTTTTGGACTTATATGTAGGGATGGCAACGGGTCGGATACGGGCCGGATATCGCAAAACCCGTATCCCCCGAGGTTGTTGACCCCGTATCCGATTATGGCGAATCCGTATCCGCCCGTAAGATCCGCCCAATTTTTTTTTCTTTTTTTTGATGATGATTTAACAGTGCTTTTTTTATGATGATTTAACAAGAGCATCTAAAGTAAACGCCAAAAAACCCTAGGTTTGACAGATTTGGGGGAATTTGGGAAATCAAACAAAACAAACAAACAAACACTGAAATTCAATGGCTAATAATTGTTAGATTACCTCAATAGAGATGAAATTCGTTGGAGATGTAGTAGTAGTAGACTTCGACGGAACGAAACCATGGCACCGGCAGCACAGGCAACAGGAACGGCGCATAGAGAGTGAGTTGGGAACGGCGCCGGTGCACACAGAGAGAGAGAGTCAGGAACGAGCGTGGAGAGAGTAGGGAACGGCGATTGCGATGGCCGACGAGCGAGAGAGAGAGAGAGAGAGTAGGGAACGACGTGAGCGATGAGAGAGAGAGAGGGGGGGAGTCGGCGTTGTGCCGATCTGAGAAGAAAAATAATCATAAACCTATTTTTTTCTTATATAAGGAGGGTTATGTGTATATTTCTATAACATGAGAGGGGTAGTAGTAAAATTTTATAAACCTAATAGGTTCGGGTCGGATACGGACGGATCTCGGACAGAATCCGAACCCGCCGAATTTTGAAAATCTATTACCACACTCACCCATCCCTGGTCGGATTGTCTCGGATACGGATCAGGTTCGGTAAAATTGCCATCTCTACTTATATGGAGAGAAGTTGGGAGAAGTTGGGAGAGAGAGAGAGAGAGAGGAAGAAGACATATTAAATGTTTAAAAAGTTGATTACAAGAATATATATGAATCTTTCTCACTAAATTGTATAAAAAGTTGAGATTTTCGATTATCTCTTGACTTAAAATTTAGATATTCATTTAAGGATAGAGGGAGTAGTATTTCTAATGGTAAAACAATAAGTATCAAAAATTGGTGTGTTATTAATACACCAAGAGTCGTTCTTATGAAAAACTTGTTTTACACTTAAGAAATGGAAAAATGGGTTTTTCATAATTGTTTGCTCTAATATTATCATATGCATGTTCTAGTATTCGAGAGTAGTCTTTGAAAAGCATTTTGCGCGTTAAAAAAAGGTTCTTTTTGTTTTCAAATAAAAAAGAAAAGTGTGGGGATATACACAACCCATCAAATTTACATCCACACCCACACTCACTACTACGAATTGCTCTCTCTGTTTCACAACAATTGACCCATTTACTTTCAAGAACATAAATTGAGGAGGGGTGCTACTATATACAAGGCACACAATGTACAAGGCAAATTGAAATTACCATAATACCCATATATATACTTTTAAAAAAAAAAAACTTCCCCTCCCTCCCCCATTTCAAACCCGACTGTTCTCTCTCTCTCAAAAACCAACGGCGAACCCCTCTCTCTCTTGACTCGACGAACCTGGCGACCACCACAACACCACCACCGGAAATGAAGACAAACCTCCCTCTCACCGGTGGAAAGTCCGCCTCTTCTACCGCCGCTCCAAAAGTAATATAATCTCTTTTTAACCTAAAATTTAAATTTGAAAACCCAACAACAATTTTATGCCTAAAATCGATTATATAACTGTTAAATGTTGTGTAAACCTATCCAAAATAGTTCTAATTGTGATTTGGTAAAACAAATTAGGGTTTTTCGTTGGAATTGGTTACGAATTTGTGGGGTATAATCTGGCCATGTCGGGGTGTGTTTCGTGTATTACAACACGAAATGGTCACCAACATTTCGTGTAATGGCACACGAAATGTAAACTGATTCATCAGTTTACATTTCGTGTGCCAATACACGAAATGTTGGTGACCATTTCATGTTGTAGTACACGAGATACGTTCCACATTTCGTATATTAGGACACGAAATGTAAATTGATTCATCAGTTTGCATTTCGTGCTCTAATACACGATATGTGGTGAGGTTTCTCGTGTCTTTATACACGAAATGATCACCAACATTTCGGGTATTCCCACACGAAATGTCAACTGATTCTTGAAAATTAATTGTCTCTTATTTAATTTTTGTAGGGACGTAAACCTGCGACCGCCTCTAATAGAAAGAGGAAGGCCGAGGAGGCAGCTGCAGCTAGAGTAGATGCACGGAGCAAAAAGAAGCACGACAAGAATGTCGTGATTGAGCAGATTGTGGATGATGAGACAAATAGTGAGGGTACAGATTCTAGTACGGGGTCGGAGGAGGATTCATCTTCTCGTACTCGTTCCTGAGGTGCATCTGTGCATGAGGCACAGTTATCTAGTGATGAGGAGGAGGAGGAGGTGGAGGTGGAGGAGAGTTTATCTGTGAGGCCTCGCAAGAGGCAGGAGGCACGGGCCAGAAAGGGGAAAGGGGCTAAGGATGAACAGTGGCAGCTTAAGAGTAACCCCGGTGGTGGCCCGGAGGAGGTTGATTTGTTGTACGGGTTTGGTCATCACCGAGCCCGTAAGATATGGGAGAACGCCACTTGTGAGCCGGTGTTGAAGCGCCAAACGAGGCAGCAGATTCTAGATAAGTAAGTATATGATTTGTTTCTTAAATAGCTTTATTATTTGTTGTTATTGTTTTAAACCTCCTCTGTTCCAGAAAAACAGTCTCATTTTGACTTTTTGTTAAAAAAAAAAAAATCAAAATGGGACTGTTTTTCTGCAATAGAGGGAGTATTAATTATAATGTTTTGTTTGGAATCAACAGGTTCTCGCATGCTTCTTTACCGGCGGATGATAGAGCTTGGTGGGCACGTGTTCAGGGTACCGGCCTCCATTACCTACATGATGCTACCATTCGCCGGCCTAGCATGGCGCTCCTAACGGCGTTTGTGGAACGGTGGTCTCCCGAGACTAATACCTTCCACATGCCGTGGGGGAGATGACGATCACTATGCATGACGTCACTCATATCCTAGGTATATTCTTGTTTGTTGTCTATTTTTTATAAATTACATAAATTTTATCAATTTTATTAATTATTTCATTTTCAATTTGTAGGTATCAGCTGTTCAGGTGGCCCTGTTACGAAGGCGGTTCCAGAGCCTAACGTAGCCGGTATCAGGGCACGCCTTGATACATGTCGGAAGGGCACGACGTACTCTTTAGATGGCCTCCGCCGGTCCTTTGAGACCCCTTCCGACATGACTGACGATGAGCGCGCTTCCACGTACATCATGTTCCTCCTCGGCTCCACGCTGTTCGTGGACAAGACTCAGGATAAGATGCCCTCAGACTACCTTTCATTGTGCGTGGATATTGACAGAGTGGGGGCTCTATCCTGGGGGACAGCTGCGTTGGCATATCTATACCGGGAGTTGGGGAAGGCATCTAGATACGGATGCAAGCAGATCGGTGGTTGTTTGAGTCTTTTAGAGGTAATATTTAACAATCATTTAATAATTACAACATGTATTTATGGTTATAACATTGTTAACTTATTTATTTCATACATTTGCAGGCCTGGATATACGAGCACTTTCCGATTTTCCGGAGAGATATTGACCCGTTATGGACGGAGGGCCAGCCGAGGGCTCGTAGATGGGTACGTACTGATACGGCCGGAAGGGATATGCCCCATCTATTGAAGTTCCGGTATACCCTGGACACGATGACGGTTGATAGGGTGAGTTAGTTATATTTAAAGTTTAACAAATTGTTATAATTTATTATTTCTGTTGACGGTGTCTAACAAATTCATTTTTAGGTTTGTTGGACTCCCTACGGTACCACCCCAGATGCGCTTTTGCCGGTCTCATACTTCCGTGGGGTTATACGCTTCCAGGATATCACGGAAGCGTATATGCCTGACCGTGTTACACGGCAGTTTGGGATCCAGCAGAAAATCCCCAGAGACCCCATATCTTGCGGCCGAGATTGTTCATTGATGGCCGGTCAAAAGGGGTACAAGAAGTCCTATGGAACACGTGATGAGGTATGGGAGGATTGGTTAGAGGACGGCTTGGGGGTTTTCGATCCAGTGCGTAGATGGGGGCCGTCCGTGAGCGCATCTGATCCTGTTACTTCCACGTATATGCAGTGGTTCCTGGCTAGGACTCATGTTCGGATTACTAATCCGAATCATGATGCCCTAGTTAACGTTCCATCACCGCCTAGGGTTGAAGAGGCACGAGATATACTACTTCCACTGCTCACGGATGACAGGTTACCCGCGGATGTCATAGATCAGATTAGACGGGCGCACGATCTATTACGAGGTCCCTTTTAGGTACTATTTCCATTTTTATTATCACATTTCAATTTTTATGTTCCTTTTGTATTGTTTTAGTACTTTTGTTTTGGGACGGAGGTTGTAAATTAATGATTTATAACTTTTAATTTCAGGTTGGAGAGGAGTATGCCCCAGGGATATGGACTCGTGACTGCTCTGCTTGAATTTATGATTTGTAATTCTGGTTTGGTAGTTTTCTGATGATGTATGATACATTGATTGGATTTTGGCACTTTGTATTGTTTTAGTACTTTTGTTTTGGGACGGAGTTTTTAGTACTTTTGTTTTGGCACTTTGGTAGTTTATTATGAGTTGGGATACATTGATTGGATTTTGGTGCTAGAACAATTTTAATCCCTGAATGTCATACTCATATTTAAGTAAGAGAAAGAGGAAGAGATGAAGCGGAAGCATATAATAAATGTATACCTGTTGAATCCATCTCGATGTCTTGAAGGGAGAATAAGAATGAAGTAGAAGATAATGTAGGGAGATGATCTTCTAAATGAAAGTGTCTCTTAGTCTCTCAAAAGTTCTTTCAATAATGAAGAGATAATTTAGATGAGAGAAAGTAAGAATCAAGTATGTTTAAGGCTTGATGGAGGGGCCTTTATATAGTAAACATGGTGACACTTCAAATAGGGACCATACCTATTCATTTCCAAAGCAATGTTGATTTACCATCTTGCCCATCAAAGATAGATAAATAACATTTCAGGGATTCTACACATTGACTATTTTGATCATACTTTATATTAATGTCATAGTTATGATTTTATTTATGGAAGGTACCAAATTATTTGTGTTGCAAGCCACATTGATCTAACAATCTCCCACTTGGGTTGCAAAACAAATTTCTTCCTTTAAATCATAAGTACAACATAAATGATAACCCAAATGTGCACTTTGTTATCACTTATAACAATCTCGTCCATTAGCCATACAAGTATAGAACTAAAGGGGCAGTCGTTGTAATTGATTCGCAACTAAACCCACTATAATTACATATACTAATTCAACTAAATGACATAGATCAAAAGTATGGATGTGTAGCATGGATCTTAATGAATATATACATATTCTTCCAACTAGTCCAACTTAACCAAATGAGATCAAACTTTAAATAATAATAGAACAATAAAATTGAAGAAAACAACATAAACTCCCACTATATTAAATGTTATCAAAAGTTGTTACACCCATATGAGCAACATGCTCGTGAAACACTAAAGGTGATAACGCCTTAGTAAACGGATCCGCTAACATAGAGTTTGTACCAATAAGTTGTATTTCTATTTGTTCATTTCGTACCCTCTCTCTTACAACAAGAAATTTAATGTCAATGTGTTTAGACTTTGACGAGCTCTTGTTATTGTTGGAGTACAAGACCGCTGCCCTATTGTCACAATAAAGCTTAATAGGTCTTTCGACACTATCAACAATACGCAGTCCCTCAGTGAATTTACGCAGCCATATAGCTTGATTGGATGCCTCGAAACAAGCAACGAACTCGGCTTCCATGGTGGAGGAAGTAACGAGTGTCTGCTTGGCACTTCTCCAAGAAATGGCTCCACCGGCTAATGTGAAGACATAACCAGACGTTGATTTACGGCTGTCTTGGCATCCAGCAAAGTCGGAATCGGAATACCCAATGATCTCGAGATGATCCGACTTTGAATATGTAAGCATGTAGTCCTTGGTGTTTTGTAAGTACCGCATCACTCTTTTGGCTGCGACCCAATGTTCTCTCCCCGGATTGCTTTGGTATCGACCAAGCATCCCAACAATAAAAGCTAAGTCTGGATGAGTACAGACTTGAGCATACATTAAGCTTCCTACTGCTGATGCATAAGGGATGTTTTCCATATACTTGGTTTCAAAATTGTTTTTGGGACATTGATTAAGACTAAATTTATCTCCTTTAGAGACAGGGGTGTCATGTGGTTTACAGTTTTGCATGCTAAATCTTTGTAATACCTTCTCTATATAGGACTTTTGTGATAATCCTAAAGTACCTCGTGAGAGATCACGGTGTATTTGGATTCCTAATACAAAAGATGCCTCTCCAAGATCTTTCATTTCAAATTTCTTTGAAAGAAATTTCTTAGTGTCTTTAAGAAGGTTCAAGTCATTACTAGCAAGTAAAATATCATCCACATATAAGACTAAGAATATAAATTTATTCCCACTGAACTTATGGTATATACAATCTTCACCAATATTCATTTCAAAGCCAAATGAAAGAATTACTTGGTTAAATTTGAGATACCATTGACGGGAAGCTTGCTTGAGCCCATAAATGGATTTCTTAAGTTTACAAACTAAATGATTAGTTTGTTCCAAATCATCCACCATTTCTGGTTTCTTCATATAAATGGTTTCCTCAATGTCTCCATTTGAGAAAAGCAGTTTTTACATCCATTTGATGAAGCTCAAGGTCATAATGTGCCACTAAAGCCATAATGATCCTAAAGGAGTTTTTAGAAGACACCGGAGAGAATGTTTCTTTGTAGTCAATACCTTCCTTTTGAGTGAAACATTTGGCAACAAGACGAGCCTTATGTCTTTCCACATTACCTTGTGAATCCCTTTTGGTTTTAAATATCCATTTACAACCAATCGGTTTCACATCCTTCGGTAATGAGACAAGATCCCAAACGTCGTTGTCTTTCATAGATTTTAACTCTTCATTAATGGCATTGATCCACTTATGAGAATTAGGACCTTTAATGGCTTCATGGAAGGTGAGAGGCTCATCTCCCACTAAACCTAGGTGTCCTTCATTCTCTGCAAGATACACCTCATAATCATCCGAAATGACACTTCTTCTAACTCTATTGGATCTCCTTAAAGGCACTGGTTCTTCCTCATTTTGAGGTTGTTGAATTTCCTCATTTTGATCAACATTTTCATGTTGTTCAATATTTATAGGGGAGTCAATATTTTGAATTTGTTCCTCTTGAATTTCAGGTACAAGTACTTGATTTTCAATTGGGACTACTAAGGGAAGAGGTATAGAAAAGGATTCCTCTTCCTTAAATTCAAAATTATTATTCCTAATTTCCCCTCTAAATTCAACATCCTCAAAGAACCTAGCATTTCCCGTTTCAAAAAACGTTCTAGTTTTCGGGTTGTAAAATTTATAGCCCCTTGATCTTTCGGCATACCTTACAAAGTAGCAACTAACTGTCTTAGCGTCCAATTTTCCTTCGTTAGGCCTATAAGGCCTAGCTTCTGCTGGACAACCCCATACGTGAAGATGATTTAGGGACGGTTTCTTATTCGTCCATAATTCATAAGGGATTTTATTGTTAGTGGCCTTAGAGGGAGCCCTATTTAGAAGATAAGTTGCGGTTTTTAATGCATCGCCCCATAATGAGTGAGGTAAAGAAGTATTAGAAACCATACTTCTTACCATATCCTGAAGGGTTCTATTACGTCTCTCAGCTACACCATTCATGCTAGGTGAACCCGGCATAGTGTAGTGAGGGACAATCCCACACTCTTCAAGATAGCGAGCAAAAGGACCCGGACGTTGTTCTCCCGAACCATCATTCCGACTATAGTATTCACCACCACGATCGGATCTAACGTTCTTAATAGTCTTACCTAGTTGATTTTCAACTTCGGTTTTAAAAGACTTGAAAACGTCCAAAGATTGAGACTTTTCATGAAGCAAATAAATGTATCCATATCGAGAGTAGTCGTCTATGAACGTAATAAAATATTGTTGACCATTCCAAGAAGGAGAAGGGAATGGCCCACAAATATCCGTATGTATTAGTTCTAAGATGCTCGAGGCTCTCGAGGATACCTTTCTTTTCGAGTTTGTAAACTTTCCTTTTAGGCATTCAATGCAAAAGTCCTTTTCAGGAACATCAAGTTTATTTATGATTCCTTCTGACACAAGCTTATCAATTCTCCTTTTGGAGATATGACCCAAACGCCTATGCCATAAGGTATAAGAATTTTCACTTGAAAACTTTCGCTTCTTAGATTTAGTTTCATTATTATGGGACTCATTGATTGTTTGAGTAGTGTTAAGCAAATAAAGATTATCACTACTTGATAAAGTACTAGTACCAACAATAATGGAATTGAAATATAAATCACATCTATTATTACCAAATGAACAAGAGTAACCCTCTTTGTCCAAAACAGTGATAGATATTAAATTCCTTCTAAACGAAGGTACAATAAAAGTATTATTTAATACAAAATAATATCCTGTACTTAACAACAATCTAAAGGTTCCAATGCCTATGACTTCTACCGGGTTCCCAGCTCCCATATAGATGAATCTTTCATCTTCACTGGGTCTTCGGTAATTCAGGCAACCCTGCATAGACATACTAATGTGAGTTGTTGCACCAGAATCCAACCACCATGTATATGTAGGAATTGAAACTAAATTAGCCTCAGTACAAACAAGACCAAATGACATACCTTTCTTAGCACGCCAAGCGTGATACGTAGGGCAGTCGTACTTCATATGACTCGGGTCCTTGCAAAAGAAGCACTTCTTTTCCTTACGATCATCAGATGATCCTTTAGGCTTCTTATTTATTGTTACCGCAATTTCCTTCCCTCTTCTCTTAGTCCCATGAGAAGAGGTAGATGCTAAGTGAGCACTTTCAATTTTAGATTGCTTCAACCTATCTTCCTCTTGTGTCAGATGTGAGATTAATTCATTAATATCCCACTTGTCTTTCTGACAATTATAGGTCACCTCAAAGTGACCAAACTGAGGAGGAAGAGAAATCAACACTAAATGGACGAGAAGATCTTCCGATATCTCTAACTTAAGTCCTTTTAGTTTAGTTGATAAGTGAAGCATTTCTAAAATATACTCCCTTAAGTTCCCGGTACCCTTGTACTTCATGGAAACAAGTTTCCTTAGGGTAGAACTTGTTTCCGACTTTTCGCTTTTAGCAAAGCGCCGCTCAAGGGTTTCCAGAAAGGTCTTAGCATCAACGTCCTCGGGGACACTGTTGAGAAATGCCTCCGGGACAACATTTTTCATGATCATAAGACTTACGCGATTAGAGCGTTTCCACTTCTCAAAGTTCAAGCGATCCTCAGCGGTGCTATCTTCACTAAGAGGAAGAGGAATTGGCTCCCTAAATGCGAGGTCTATGTCCATGCAGCCCAAGATCATAGTAATTTTGTTTTTCCAAGTTTTAAAGTTTGTCCCATTAAGCATTGGAATTGTGCTCATCACAGCAGTAATAGAAGAAGCGTTAAGTAAATCTGGGAATCGAGAACAAGAATGAATACAAAACAATAATAAGTAACTACATTATGAATTAAAAGATTAATTATATCAAATGAAATCCATCAATAAAGCAATTAACATGACATCAAAACTAATCTTTGGATTGCGAATTGACTCATAAATAATTACTTTAGATGACAAGTAATTTGAACAATATTTGATTAAATGCTTAATCTTCCTTTGGGTAGTCTTAAGCATTTAATAAAATTACCAAATGTTCATTTTATATGTCATCACAAGAATGCTTAAGACTTTCTTAGTACGTGGCGTTGTTCAACCTTAGTCGTTCCACCAATCCGTTCGGATGGTTGAGGAGACCAGTCAAGGTTTCCAGCCTGATATACCATCGTTAGTCAAATGTCAAGATCTTCTTTGGAAAATTCAAGTCATTCATATCTTAAAAATTCAACACTTTAATAATTTTGCATTTAAATAACGTTAATCACTTAGGTGATAATATTATTTAAATAATGAATAAAATTATTTAAGCATATAATTAATCAGGGCTTTAAGGTTTGAAAAATTAATGTTTTGTCCAAGGGAAACAAAAGTTGTACAGAAAATAAGAATTTTTCCAAAAAATCTGTGAACAGTGACTGCTCGGCCGAGTCAAGGAAAGTGCTCGGCCGAGCACTTTAAATCAGATTGTTTGAAAATTGATCTGCTCGGCCGAGCAGAACAAAGGACACGGCCGAGCACTTTTAATCAGAACATTTTGCCTTTGTTGACATACAATGCGCGGCCGAGCAAATCCAAACGCTCGGCCGTGCAAGTCTTGGTCCGACCGGGTAAAGCCAAAAACCCGACCGGATTATCAAGAGAACCGAACCGGACTCGACCAAAGATCCAACCGGTTTATGTCAATTTTGGCACCTGTTCATCTGCTCGGCCGAGCAAAACAAAGGACTCGGTCGAGCAGTTCGCGCCTTTTCATATGCTCGGCCGAGCAGAACAAAGGACTCGGCCGAGCAAGGCGAATTCTGCACTTCTGAATTTTGTTTTAAAAATTTCCCAAAACAATGAATTGCAAGTAGATCCACATGGTATATACTTAAAACATAAAACCACGTTATATAGGGATAATCTTGCTTTAAATTAGTTGAATCAAGTGAGTAGATCCTTATGGTATGTTCATTACAACATAAACCATGCTTTTAAGGGATAGTCTCACATGAACCATTTTAAAGAACAAAACTTTTCAAACCATTTACTTAATTTAGATGAAGATCATCAGTACTCTATGAATGAATTAGAGTCCTTAATCAATCATAAAATACCTTAAGATTCAACAGGGAAAATGAATCATAGTCAAAGCATAAAGCTTTAAAACAAGAACTCAAACTCAAACTAAATAATGAGCGGGGCTCTGATACCAATTGCTAGAAAAATTTTAATCCCTGAATGCCATACTCATATTTAAGTAAGAGAAAGAGGAAGAGATGAAGCGGAAGCATATAATAAATGTATACATGTTGAATCCATCTTGATGTCTTGAAGGGAGAATAAGAATGAAGTAGAAGATAATGTAGGGAGATGATCTTCTAAATGAAAGTGTCTCTTAGTCTCTCAAAAGTTCTTTCAATAATGAAGAGATAATTTAGATGAGAGAAAGTAAGAATCAAGTATGTTTAAGGCTTGATGGAGGGGCCTCTATATAGTAAACATGGTGACACTTCAAATAGGGACCATACCTATTTATTTCCAAAGCAATGTTGATTTACCATCTTCCCCATCAAAGATAGATAAATAACATTTCAGGGATTCTACACATTGACTATTTTGACCATACTTTATATTAATGTCATAGTTATGATTTTATTTATGGAAGGTACCAAATTATTTGTGTTGCAAGCCACATTGATCTAACATTTGGCACTTTGTAAATTAATGTTTTGTAAACTTTTGATGTTTGGCACTTTGGGTAAATTTTGCTGAAATTCTGGTTTAGTGTTATTGAAATTTTGGGTATGTTTTTGTCACTTTTAAGCTTCTGTTTTTTTCCAGTAAAAAGACCATCTCGTGTGCTAATACACGACATGTCTTCATTCATGTCGTGTATACACACACGAAATTCATTTATACCCAGAAAACAAATCATTTCGTGTTTCTATATACGACTTGTTTAATTCAACTCGTGTAAAGTTCATACGACCAGAACAACTACATCTCGTGTATGTTCACACGAGATACAAAGAACCCAGAAAAAAAAACATGATTACATAACCTAAAACCCACAATTTCATACATCATTTAATACCAGAAATTCAAAACCCAAAAACCAATAACACAATCATACTAAAGTCAACTAATGTATCCATACATCACAACAACCAATATCAAAACAAGAATTTCAAGGCATAACTCCTGTTCCTTGTGGTACAGTCACTGGTAGGCATGTGAAGCCAGCGGTTTGCGAGTACGAGACAAACACCACATTATACACCGTGGCTATGATGTGCCCTATCTCTGGGAGTATCAACCAATAATATTCCGAACAAGGGGATGCATAGTGAGTAATGCGACTATAGAGCTTGTCCATATCTCTCCAAGGCATAACTCTCTCATAAACCTTTCGGCGATGAAGCAGCTCCTTGGCACAATCTGAGCGCACTCTTTGCCACATCTCCTCTGTTCCGTATATTTGCGCTGCTACTGCTCTATATCCACAATTTCCATCACCCATCACATCTGTGAAGCCATCAATAAATGGGACAATGAGAGGGGTAAGCAACATCCTATGCACAGAAGTATGTATATCATTGACTTGTCCATTTCCACGACCCCGTCCCCGTCCCCGTCCCCGACCTCGACCTCTCCCAGGACCTGAAGCAGCTAGTGGTGGAAGAGATGTAGGAGTAGTAGGGCTAGATGGTGTAGTGTTTGAAGCTGATTTCGGATTTGGTGACTCCCGCGACATCAAACCTGATTGGGTTGATGCAATAAATGAAGATCTAGACCTGCTGCTAGTGGAGGGTGGTGTAGTGGGGACTCCAAAATGTCTGTCGGTACGCTCCCAATCTGACAGTACTCTACAACTGGTGGTCCGGGGTTTATTTGCCTTTGAAATATGATCCGGCTCAGAAGCATCTCCGGTTTATTGATGTAGCCCTTCATTTATCGTTTGAAATAACCTTCTCTTTACCGGTCCAGGTGCGTTCTGCAGTTCATTCAACACAACTTCAAAATCAGGTCCAGTGGGACAGTATTCTACTTCAATGTCCAACTTCTTCCAAAAATCATGAATCGAGGACAACTCAATCCGGCCCCCAGAGTTTTGTATGCATGCAATCTCGTGACTACATGGAAGTCCATGTGTTCGCCTCAGGTAACACCCACAGCCTGAAGGATCCATGACATTATCCCCACAACGACTCCGCTCTTCTTTGATGATGTCCAAAGCTGCCTTTGACACTCGCCCCAATATGTCGTGATACAGATCACATGTCTTCATATCATTTGGAATTCTACTCTTTGATTGCTCCATCGTAGCTTTGATTGTTGTTATTTGGATTTCCATAATCTCATGAGCCTTTTTGAATAATGTGTCAAAAGTAGAAGAAGCACTCCCCAAGGCCTTCTTCAACCTGTTATGCTCACTCTCAGCCCTGTTCGTGGTGTGGGTTCCGAAGTGCAGTAACTGATCTGTGTGCATCGACAAAATATTCGTAGAGTATGGAGCAATCCAAGTCTCGCGGAGGTAGGTCAATAAATCAGGATAAGATCTGTAACGATCGCAAAACAATTGCCAACGGGTGTCCCACTCTTCGCGAGTAGCGGCTGATATTGCTTCATTAAATCTCCTCATGAATGATAGTGCAAACTGATTGCTACCAGTTTTAGCCAACGCTCTCTTTTTAACATTGACTTCGATATGCCTTCGACACAAATGGTGTGCGGTCTCGGGAAATACCATTTGGACAGCATTAATGAAAGCCAAGTCACGATCAGTTAAGAAAACAGTTGGCATGTGGGGAGTATGAAAAAGACTTTGCAAATTCCTGAGTGCCCACGTGTAATTCTCAGTCTTCTCATTTTGGAGGAACGCATATGCAATTGTGAAATTCTTCCCCGTTGAAGTAAATCCTATAATCTCAAGTAATGCCATTCCATAGCAGTTGGTCTTATAAGTGCAGTCACCTTGTATCATTTAAAGAGAAATAAAGTTAGAAATGAATAAAATTGCAATTTAAAAAAAAATGCATACGACTTGTGGAAAACAGATTCAAAAAACAGATTCAAAAAAATCAAAAATTTACCTTGTACTACATATGGAAAAC
The DNA here is from genome assembly GCA_026119855.1 of Campanula takesimana. Taxonomy (NCBI): domain Eukaryota; kingdom Viridiplantae; phylum Streptophyta; class Magnoliopsida; order Asterales; family Campanulaceae; genus Campanula; species Campanula takesimana. The sequence goes on along the minus strand of JAOWBW010000388.1, from coordinate 1,446,914 downwards.
AGTTAAGCATATCCGATGCTCGTGGGTGAGAGAAGAATATGTCACCGATCATGTCACTCTCGTTAGCTTTCCTCATGAAGACGGTATATTGCTTATCCTCGAGTGCTTTCATGAACTGTTGAAGCGAGGATCTCCCTTGTCGTTCTTGTGACTTGCATTTTGTGAGGGCATTGTGGACGTGTTTCGGAGTACTCACGTTCTTCTCATCCTTCCTCTTTAACATTGTTAGAATGTTATTTGGACGCACCGAAGACTGACTTGCGCTACACACCTCCTCATATTCAGAACTAGTTAATTTACCCAACGGATGACCTTCGGGATACGTTGGAAAGTCATGATTATGAGAACCATGCTTCACAACGTAACCCCATACCCCATCACCCCTATCTTTGGCCCGGATTTCAAAATTGCACCCAATCTTCTCCGTACTAGTCAACCTCACATCTTTAGTTTTTCCGGACCTGTACTTGCCACCAAAATGGCATACAATCTTCGCGTAGCCTAGGATCTTGCCACTTGTCTTCCTCGAATCTCCTATAGAAAGGCTTATATTTTGACGGGCCGCGATATCCCGTACGTGTTTAACAAGATCATCCCTATTTGAAAATAATAGGGATGTATCGAATTGATCACTGACATCCGGTCCCTATAAATTGTATTACCATCAATTAGAAATTTGCACAATAAACAACAGGCTGTATGACATTTCGTGTAACATTATACGAGATGGTCTGGCACATCTCGTGTAACTATACACGACTTAAACACATTTATCTCGTGTGACATAATACGAGGTAATACACCATAACTCGTGTATACACACACGACAACTAGCATAAAACTCGTATAATCTCACACGAAATAGAGTAATATCAGAATTTAAAAATCCAATCTTGAAAAACAATTTCGTTTCAACATTGGATTTTTATTGCGATTTTGATCAAAACACCAAATATAACTTTAAAAACTTACTTCATTGCTGCTTGGATTTTGATTTTGATGTGGAGAATTTGGTGGCAAACCTTCTTCTTCAAAAATATATTCCACAAGATCAAGATCAATATGATCATAAAAACTTGGAGAATGTTGTGGAGAATCCATACTATGGTGTTAGATGATTTGAGAATTAATGAAAATAATGGGTATAAATTTATGGGTGTTAAGACTTGGACAATGTTGTGGAGTATATCAATGCTGCATGGGTGTACAGCAATGGTGTTTCTCTGTAGGGTTAAGTTGTCTGCGTGTATATCGTGTTTTATGTAGGGGTTCAGGGTGTATCTCGTGTGTATATACACGAGATACTATGGTACATATCGTGTAAAACCACACGATATAGTCTTTGTTTCTGGTAATTATCTCGTATGAACAATACACGAGATATAATGTTTCATTTCGTGTATTGTTCATACGATATGTCTTACTAAATGTCGTGTATTTCAACACGACACACCATATAATAAAATAAAAATTAATTATAAATAAATGTGGTAGGTTATATGATATTGTATGATGTTGGTTCAATCTTATATGTAATCATTGTTTGTTTTCCAACTTATTATAACAATAAACATATAATCTTGATTAACAAATATGATAATTTCAAATATATAATCTTGAGTAGTTGGTATTCCTCTAATGTACAACTTATCATTAACCCCGTTTGGCAAATCATCGAAACAACTTAACTCGTTATATAACATGTTTAATTAACTCATTATATATAATCTTGATTAGAAATATAACACATAATTCATTAATTTAACATAGTACATGCACATCATAACATCGGTTGTTAGTTGATAAATAAAGTGGTATCACATTAACCTAATGAATGTGGTAGCTTATATATGATATTGTATGATGCATTATAACATGTTTAATTACCTCTTTAAATATATTATTGATTAGAAACATAACACCACAATCATTTGTTAGGTGATTATAAATAAAGTGGTATCACTTAAATGTGATAGGTTATATGATATTGTATGATCCAATATGACGTTTGTTCCTTGTCATGTATAAGTGTATAAATTTTGCTCAATTAACAACACAATTCAATAATATAACATAGCATATGCGTATCATTAACATCGTGTTGCAAATCATCGAAGAACACCTTCATTTTGATATGTCGTATGCATACACACGAGAATATAGACTTATATCGTGTTATTATATACGACATGTATGACACGGACTGTCTTATAAAATATACACGACTTGTTTACATTTATTTCGTGTGCCTATGTACGACAGAGTATTGTACAACTCGTATAATTGAACACGACTTAATATCTTATACATTTGGTATATCTCGTGTGTTTTCACACGACACGAAGCCTTCAAGTCGTCCTTTTGCACACGACACGCGAGGGTAGTTTTGCCATTATTGGTACCTTGTATGTAATATGCGTTGTATATAGAATTTACCCTATATTACAATAGGAGTCATTAATAACTGAAAGATAAAGAGTTGTCATGATTGCTTTGTAACCACTATAAAAAGGAGGTTGAGATTAAATGGTGTAATCTACTTATGGCTGCACGGTTGCACAGGATCGATCTTTCTCAAATCCTTCTCACGATTCGACATCAACGGCCTCATCGCTCTTTCTCAAACCAGAAACTGAACACCGACTTCTTCTCCTAACCTTAACCACCTAAGTAGTAAGCAGTTCCTGTTCTCGGTTTCTCCCTCATCGTCTCTTCTCTGCTCTTTCTGACGATGGTTCTCGATTCCACCCGCTTCAAAGTTCAATACCTTATTTGAAGCCTACAATTGACACCATCCAACACAGTCTTGATTTTATTTCCGAAAAAAAAACCACTGGTTGGTTCTTACTCTCTTCATCCAGTATCTGCCAATAAGGCTGCATGTGATTCTTTCTCGCCATTGCCGCCATCGACAAAAGCCCCAAATTGAAGTAGGGTTTCTTACGAATGCTGCTTGGAAAAATCACTTTGCTATTACTGCTGTCATTTAGGTACTCTCTCTATTGGTGTGATGAACGACAATTAGTTTATTTTTCACCCGTCCCATTTCGACCTTCTTCTCTCTTTGCTGTCAATCCCCCAGAAATCCTCAAATTTAAATTATGGGTTTGAAGTTGATTTTGGTGGCAGGAATGGGAAGGTGGTGATGTAGTTCATTAGATAAATTTCTAAATTTTGGGTTTCAAAGCTCAGTTTGTGTGTCTACCTGCGTAATTGAAATTGGGGTTCCATAATTTTACTGGATTAATTACTTCGGGGGAGGGATTCTTCTCAATTCTCTCTGCCTTTTCCACCATTAATTGATTGAGTTGTTAAAAATTCGATTTTGAAAGCCAGTTTGTGTGTGCGATTCATCCATAATTTGATAGGAGCAGAGTTGACTACAAGAACATTTTGTGCATTTTTATTTATTTCACTGCAATGTTAAGGTAATGAGTTTATGTCCATAGCTAATATTGAAGATCAACTAACAAGTTGTTAAATAGAAGGAGCAGATCTTGCATTTTAAAATTTAAGACTTTTCTTGAATAAATGAATGAAATAGAAGGCTATTAATAGTAAATGACAAACCCCTACCATAGACATCCCACTTCTTTGTGAGTGATTTTTCTGAGAACAGAACACTGTATAAACTCTCTTCCATCGTCTATTAACAATGTAACATTATTTTAGTCCATTAGGTCTCTTCTATTGGATCAACCCAATCTATCCAAAAAATGCAGATAGTGTTCTCAGATTACAGGGATTATCTTTTAATTCATGACAATTACTTTCTTTCAGAAAGCAAACACTCTCTTGGGGGCTGGATTACATGGCTTGGTCGATAGATAAAAACTTATGAACTGTTTTGTTCTTCTCTCTCTTTGAGAAGTCAGAAACTCATGGGGTCGTGTTGTATTCTTTCGGCATGTATTTTTTGACGATTATGATGTTAATACTGTGTTTCCATTTGTATCAGGGACATTTTTTTCTTTCAATGGTTAATGGTTTTACTAAAGAGCAGAAAAGAAAGAAGGCCGCCTCTGTTTAATTCAACAGTCAACACCTAGAACCACCGTTTCCTTTTTCCTCTTCTGCAAATGTCCCTGGGCAACCAATCCAATTTGCCGAAGCATTTCAAGTAACAACAAAGAGAAGATCTCCGAAGCAGCTGGGAACGGTGGCGGTGTTGTTATTGGCTTATGAAATGCGCGCTCTTGGTGTCTCGCTCCTTAGAACAACATCAAAGATGCCCTTTCCTACCTAGCGAAGACTTCTCCTCCACTCAGGTAGCTAAGTAGCTCTCTGCCCTCCCCCTCCTCTTTATTTGCATACTTTATCGTACATGTAAAGCCTATAGCAAATACATGCTTGGCAGAGTTGATTATTAAGACTGAGAGGCTGCATTTTCGTAATGTGGCAAGTTATGGACTTAGAACTTATGTTGCCATAAGTGAAGTTAGTATGTATAAGTAAAGTTAGTATGTGCTGTGGAAGTTTGACTTCTTAAAATTTGCATATTGTTTATAGAAGCTTGAACAGCATTAGTCACCTTAGTGCCACAAGATTTCTTTGAAAATTTTGAATATTAAAGCTTTAAAATATAATTGTGCATGCATTGGGGCTTTAAGTATGGCAAATAAGTTATTTCAATAGAAAGCTATAATGTGTGGTGTATTATCTGTTATGGGGAATGATTTGACAGAAAATAGAGAAAGAGATATTTCATAGAGAAAAGAGAGGTAATATAAGATTTATTATATTTTTTGAAGTTAGATTTGTACTTAATATGGGACGGAGGGAGTAGTACTGAATACTAAATAGATGTCGTTTTGGAGTGTTTCACACATACTAAGAAATGTCATTGATGCATATGAAGAAGTCTCAAATACCCCTAAAGTAATTCAACTACATAGGTAATTAAATGGTTAGGTAAGAAATAGTTCACTGTCATTGTTTATTCTGTCACTACTGTTCCATACTTTCACCGTTTCATACTGTCACCACTTCATACCGGCACCATGCCATCCGGCACGGGCATAGTACTAGTAGTATTTCAATTTGGAAGACAGTACTTCTCCACTGGACACCACTATGGCGAACTGAGAATTTTTAAATGAGACGGTATGAGTATGTCTTAAGCTTAGCTTGAGTGTGATTATTTATCGAACTTGAGTCTTAACGAATGAGTTCAGGCTTCGCTCCTTTTTTTCTTAAAATTTTGCCTTGAGCTATTTGGGCAACATTTTTTTCCATATACTCCTTCCCTCCGATAACAAATCATTTTGACATTCTAAGCGTTTAATTAAAAAAAAAAAAAACTTCGCAAAAAGAATAGTACGTGAATAGTTGTTACGAGTATGAGAAGTGTGATCCATAATTGTCATTCCTAAAAGCAAATTGGTGTTTTGTTATGAGACGGAGGGAGTATTTTAAAATTTCTATTTCAAGTAATGTGAGTATGAAAAGTGAAGTAGGAAAGAGAAAGTAATGGAGATAATAGTATGTGAATAGTTGTTATGAGTATGACAAGTAGGTTCCATTGAATAAATAGATATCTTAAAATTTCTATTTTAGGGTAATGTGATTTAACAAATAGGACAACCAATTTTTTTTTTCTGCCCCTTATTATAGGACACAATGAGTATATCATATTGCCTTATTATTATAATACTTCATCGGTCCCGGTTTGAGGTTCTTAATTTGACTTTACACGCTTATTAAGGAGTCAATACAAATTTGAGTCAAGAATAATTGCGTGTGGAGGATATAATTGTCAATTTATAAATTAAGTGAGTGAAAAGTAGACGTGTAAATGATGGTTCATTTGTAGTATATAAACTTTATGAGGACAAAGATGTCCAAAACACTATTCATCCGTTGCCATTTAAGGAATAAAGCAACTAAGAACCTTAAACTGAACTGAGACATACAAAAAAGGAAAGTAAGAACCTTAAATTGAGACGGAGGGAGTATATGCATATTTTTCAATATTTCATTGTAATTTAAATACATTTTTAGATAAAAAAAATTCTTTAAAAAGTTAAACACAAATAAATGAAATCAGAAAACCACCGGAACCGTCGATTCGGAACCACCCCTTCACGTCTAAGTTCCGGTACTATTGATCATGGAACCGGCAATTTGAAACCGAGAATCGGATCCGTTTGCCAATATGTGGGTTAGAGTACTATATTCATCCAAATTTACATTCATTAAAAGGAAAATATTAAGTGTTCATTTTGGGACGGAGAGTGGAGATTGCTTTCAAGAAAAAATATTATACATAAAAAAAATTATTTTTGTGGCTAGATGATCCAGATCGACTTTTCAGATATTTGTTCCAAGTATGGTTAAATTCATTGGCCCAATAAATTGATCGAACGTCATGCTCCAAAAAGGCAAATATAGAATTAAAGATGGAATCTTAATTAGAGATAATTATCCAATTAATTACCCCAGACAAATACAATAATAAACTTACTTATTTTTCTCCCACAAACAACTGTTTTAATGTACAATGTTCCACCAGCTAAGCACTTCCCTGTAATTAATTAAGACCATAACAATTAAACCATGCATCTAACAACAAAAATTAATTCCGTTACCGTTAAATCTCATCCCTAGTGTCAAGTGTAAACAAACTTAACCCACAAAATTAATTTTGTCCTTTCAATAGTAACGCCTTCACATTTATCTCACCAAAAACTTTTCATGTACTTCAATCCGTTCAGATTTGGAACGGCTACAATCTGCGGTTCAGATGTTACTTCTTTTTTTCAGATGAACGTGTGAAATTTATTGAGTTTATATGGGACCCACTTCAGATTTAATTAATTTCAACCATTTATATAAAAATGAAGGGCATGACTGCAACTGAACTGCACGTTGCGGCAAAGTAGCGGAAACAGTAGTGATCCATTGTCCACATCCATCCCCCTTCACACATATTAACAGTAACTTGATAACATTTCTGGCTCTATATATATCATTCCTAATTAGCCTTGATTTTTTCAATCTCTCTCTCTATATATATATACATATTTATATATACCCATTATTGTTCTATATTGTTGTACAAAATTCTACTTTGTTGTTGTTGTTTATTGAGTTTACAAGAAGAATGGGTTCTTGTTCTTGTGTATGGTTTGGTTTGTTTTTGGTGTTGATGGGGTTCATTTGGAGATGTGATGGTTACAATACATTTTATGTTGGTGGTAAACATGGATGGCTTTTGAAGACTAAAGAACCTTATAATCAATGGGCTGGAAGGAACCGCTTTCAAGTCAATGATACTCTAGGTCAGCACCCTCTCTATCTCTCTTTCTATCTATATATATATATATATATATATATATATATATATATATACACACATATATATATACATATATACATATACTCCCTCCGTCCCATCTCATTTGAGATTTATTTTCATTTTGGTCCGTCTCACTTCACTTGAGACTCCCTAAAATGGTAATCATTTTATAATTTTATATTCAATCTTCACCCACTCATTCTCTCTCTTCATTTTCCACCACACAATTTATTCAACCAACTTACTATTAACCCCACTCATTCTCTCTCTTCATTTTCTACCACACATTTTTCTTATTTTATTCTTTTTCCTTAGTTATTGTGCCCACCTTTAATGTCTCAAGTGAGGTGGGACGGAGGGAGTATATAAACACACAAAGGTATGCGCGTGTGTGCTTTTCTGTGTGGATAACCGGGGGGAGGGGGGAGTTTGTCAAAAATGGTTTTTGCTTAAACTCAAAACGTACAACATTTCTTTTGAAGAAATTAAACAAAAAAACTATTCGGATCGAAAGTTCCTAAAGATTGTCAAAAGTGTTCGATGTATAGTGTGTATATACTAGTTCAGAGCAGTCCGATTGCATACAGTTGGATTTTTTTTCTTTATATCTCAAATTTTGATTTTGAAATCTACACAGAACATTTTCATCCCAAATCTGTCTCCATGGTCATACAAATTATGCTGTTAGACTGTTTGTGCTCTAATCCGTACGTGTATACTCCCTCCGTCCCTCTTTAACTTATAAAAAATGAGTTGGGCACATTAGTTAAGGAAAAAGTGAAAAAGGTGATGTGTTGTGAGTGTAGATGGTTGGGTGGGAGAGGGAGAAAGTGAGATAAAAAATAGTTAGTAGATAGTTATTGTGAGTATGACAAGTGGGTCCCACCATTTTAAAAGTATTAAAACATTTCCATTTTAGGATTTTGTAAGTTAAAGTGGGACAACCAAATAGGTAATTTTTGTAGATTAAAAGAGGGACGGAGGGAGTATATGTATATATATATATATATATATATATATATATATATATATATATACTCCAGTATGACAAATTAGGGTTTTACATTAGATACTCCGTATGTCTCAAAATGAGTGTTCAAATTTACTTTTGATTACGAATAAATTCAGATATTCATTTTTGTACGGAGGTAATAATTATAATTTAGTAATTAATCCCTTTTTTTTATTTCTAGTTTTCAAGTACAGGAAAGGACACAACTCAGTTTTGTTAGTGACAGAAGACAACTACAACAAGTGCAACAAATCCCATCCAATTCAAAAACTAGAACACCATTATGGACACTCAGAATTCAAGTTTGATAGATCAGGTCCATTTTTCTTCATCAGTGGAAAAAACCACAACTGCAACAACGGTCAGAAACTCATAGTCGTCATCTTAGCCGTCAGAAACCACTCTCCGGCGACTCCGTTACCAGCTCCGGTCACGCCGGCCCCTTCAATGATTCCCCCTTCTCCGATGATATCCCCGGAACTCCTTGCTCCGGCACCGGCGCCTCATGCTAATTCAAAGGCTGTTGGGGTTTCATTTAGCTTGTTTTGGGGTTTGACTTTGGTTTTGGGTAGCTTTGTTGGGTTGATGTAGTTTAGTAGCTTGATTCTTGTTTGGGGTTTGTGGGTAATTATGGATTTATTATAGTAAGTTGTATGAACATTTTTAGTTTCTTTTCTTAATCATGGATTTACAGTTCATTTGTTTTTTGTTAGGAAAGGATTCTTTTTATATGTGTTATACTTCATACTCCCTCTGTCCCAGACCAATGGTCACATTTTGATTTTTTGGTCAACTGAGTCAATCTTTGACCATAATTTTATGAATATCTAAATATCTCTATGAAATTCTAAAAACTGTTATTGTTTTCACTATTAAAAATACTTCATTAACAATTTTTAGAATTGTATAGAGATATCTAGATATTCATAAAATTATTGTCTAGGACGGAGGGAGTACATGCTTTGCTAGTTTGAATATTAGTTGTGCAGTGAAATTGCACCTTGATTGTTTTCTTATCTAAAATGACAAAATCTTTACTATTCTTCTCACTCATTCCCCTCTTTATTTTTATACTCACAACACCAATCAATTTACTATCCGTACCTCATCTTCTCTTTCATACCCCAATTTTCATACTCTCAACAATTACATCATTTGCACCATTATTTAATCTCACTGCAAATAAAAGAGTGGACACTTACTCTGAGACGAATGATTTTTTTTTGAGACAGACTAAAAAACAGATTAAACATTTATTATGAGACATAGAGGGCATTACCTTAGAATAATAATAATAAAAAAAAACGAAAATATTGAAATATAAACATGAACGAGTACCATAAAAGCATAGTTTGCAAACAATATTACATTTAAAAGGAAAAAAAAAAGAAAATTTCTATAAGTCCCTATGGTAACTATGATTGGGGACAAATAAATGGGGTGGTAAAAAAATTATCTCTGAAAATTTGAAGCTCTCATGGGAGTAAGGAAGGGGGAATCAATGCTTCCTCAAGATCAAGTTTAGTAACATCAACAACCAAGGAAGGTGACAGAAGTGAATACAACAAATAACCACAAAATCTAAAACCACCATAAAACCCTAAAACCGCCATAAGAATATAGTAATTGTTGCTTTTCGCCGCCTCGTAAACCGCAACCTGCAATCCCGATCCTACCGCAATATCCATCACAACGTCATACTCACGCACGACATGCAAGACGTGGGTCCACGCGTGATAAGTAGTCGTGAAACAGATCAAAGCCAGTAAAAACCACCAACCGGGCAGATAAAACCCACAGTCACCTGGACTGGTCGACCGATTCAACTGGCCAACGAAACGATGCAGCATAATAGGAGCAATCACAATGTTGATCATATCCACCGCCGTCTTTTTCAACGGCCCGGTTGAAATTTTGGGTCCGTTGGCGCGCTTTTTATGCCAATAATGCATGAAACAAAGGTGAATGAGCGTAGTCGCGGTAGCGGTTGTCATGAATGTCAAGTACTGAAAAAATGTCAAGGCTAAGGCTAAGTGGCAAGGGTAGTGTGAGGTATAATAAACGATTTTGCACCAATTGAAGGGGAAAACAAGACCAATGACTAGTGCGAAAGAAATTGATCCAAATATAACCCACAATCCGCTTGCCATTGTTGTTTCTTGATTTTTCTATGATTAGGGTTACATTAAATAATCTTGAGTTGGGACAACCTTATTTATCGAAGTTGTTATAGGGATCATTGTATTTTATTTGTACAAGGTTTTGATTGCTGAATTAGAATCCTATGGGGATATTGCAACTTCAAGGGGCATAACTTATGCACTAGCCGGTTTTTTTACTCTTGGTATATACGGAGTAATTAATATATTTAATTTTAATAGCAAATTACATACTATTATAAATTAGACAGTTTATTTTTCAACAAACATAAACCGATATGACTAAAACTCATGTGCGAACATGAGAACCCGTCTCACCCATGAGACGGGTTTTTTGATCCGACCCGACCCACGAACCGGCTCCAGGACCCATGGGGGGGCGATCCTGCCACATGGCAGCCTCTCATAGGTCTTTTTTTTTTTTTAGTTTTTATATATATATTTTTTGTTTTTTTTTTTCGGTTTGTCAAAAGTAATAGTTACTATAACTAAATGTAACAAACGTGTTACTTATATGTAATAATAGTTTGTATACATAAAAGTAATACATATATATACAGAAAAGTAACAGTGTTTTTTCTATGTTTTCTTCATTTGCTAAAAGTAATATTTATTATAACTAAAATGTAACGAACGTGTTACTTATATGTAACTGTATTTATACATAATTTGTAACATATATGTATAGAAAAGTAATAGTATATCTGTTAGTACCTCACTATGCTTAACTCACAATTAATCATAGTAAATATGTTTTGATAAATAAATAATCAATCCATTGATTATATGATGTATACAAGACCTGAGCACATGCAGCCCAAGACAGACGCTCAACAGCTAAGCTTCTCTGTTTTCCATTCAAGATAACAGTCAAGTCATTACATGATCTACCTATCATCTACACACCCAACAAACTGAAGAACACCTTCTATAGACTCCCTTACACTTACATTAATTATCAAAGTGCTAATAACATACAAGCTTCAACAGATCAAGCCTTAAACGCCCAACAGCTAAGACTGTTCTTCACCAACAGCTAAGCTCCCCTGTCTCAACAGCTAAGACTGTTCTTCACCAACAGTTGACCCATCTTCATCAGATCTTTGAAGAATGATTATTCCAATATAGTCAACCATTGGAATAACTCATATTGAAGCTTGATCAAGTGTGAATACACTCTCCCCTTCCTTGACAAACTGCAAAGAAGAAACAAGTGCTTTAGTCAACTCAGTCAAAGACAAATCATTTATTCCTCTGTACCTTTGGTTCCCCAAACGGCTACTCCTGTACCTTTGTCCCCCAACGGCTATATGCCCTCCCATATATAAAGGAACATACTGTAATTTTTGCAACCCTTTCTCCCTTTGAAAAATGTTCAAAACTCCCCTGCATTCACACTACAGTTCTAAATATTTGCATAAATCCCCTGCAAATATTGTGCCATTTTGCACCCAGTTTGTCACGACCCGAAAACTAGGCTCTATTTTATTAGTAATAAATAATTATTATTTATTTATTTGCTTATTTATTTATTTAAATTATTATCTAATTAAATATTTATGTGTGCATTTATGTTTCATAATAATTATGCCTAGCATTTTATTTGGGCCATTTGTGCTAGTGTAGAAGAGTTGAGTCTTATTTGTTAGTGGAGAGTTTATTAGTAAAGGGGGTAGTAGGGGAGGGGTCTTAGTGTAACATTTCAAATAATTCTCCCTACTCCCTCTCTTCTCCCTTACCTCCCTCACCCTATCACCCTCACTCACACTCCACCTCCATTTCCCAGCAAATCTCTCTCTCTCTCCATGTTTGTGGGTAAGTTTTTCTTCTCTCCCTTCTCTCTTCATTTTCTTCATCTTCCTCTTGTTATTGCTCATTTCTTAAAACATGAAACTTGTTTAGATCGTCGATAGGATCGTAGGAAGCTAAAAATATTTGAAATCCGTCAACTTTGAGAAAATCCGGGTAAGTTACTTTTCCCCCATTGATGCTAAAAATGTTCATCCTATGCTTAGATGATACTATGATTTCCATTTATTGCTTCTTTGGTTGATTTTGTGATGATTTACATTTTTGTTCATTTTGTGAAATTTTGGTATTTGAATCACCCTTGATTGAGGTTCCTTAGATGATGTTGTTGGAGTCCCTTTTGGTTCAAAATGGTGTAGGTACCTTAGTTCGCATCTTGGTAGTGTTAGAAATGGTGAAGATTGGGTTGGTTTTGGATTTGGGGTTGTTAATGGTAGAAACCCAGATTTTTGGCCGGAATTTGCCTTTCCGGGCAAGGAGGCGCGCGCACCCTCCCATAGGAGGCGCGCGCACCCTCCCATAGGAGGCGCGCGCACCCTTATGCCCCTCTAGAACAAAAGACCTTCTGTTTCTGGGAGGCGCGCGCACCCTCCCCTCCTCCAATCTTGATTTCCCCTTCTGATCTAGGAGGCGCGCGCACCCTCCCATAAGAGGCGCGCGCACCCTCTCCCCTATTGTGAAATTTATTTCCCCTTTTTGTCCAATCTTTCGAGGGCCATATCTTGTTCATCCGGACTCCGTTTTAGGCGTATAAATTATCGTTTTAAAGCTCTCCTTAAGCTCTTCGAGATGAGTGAGTAAATTTGGTTGAGTGCTCGAATTAACTGTTTCTTTCCTCCCTTCCTGCTCCTACCACAACCTGCTTTTCTATCTCTTACCTTGCTCTCGCCCTGTTATTCGCTTCCTTTCCTTATCGAGAGTGAGCCATCGTACCAAGTGGCTCCCTCTCTTGTTTCCTTCCCTATCTTTCTTTCCCGCCTCCAGGCGGGTTTACCCTCCGCTCTTCAAGGAGCTCCGGGGATTCACACTACCACTCTAACAATTCATCTCAATCGGCGATGCCTCACATCAACTTCAAAATTCAATAATTTCATAGAAGATCGCAGAAACATGGCAGCGACCATGACAAGACGGCTGCGATTGTGCCGGGAGATAGAGCTGCTGCAATCGCTTACCGGACGGGGCTCCATAAGCAGCCCCTCGCTATACCTATACCTATACTTCGGCTCCATACTGTGTAAGCATGGATAGAACACGAAGCAAAAAAAAGCTTCGTGTTCTCTCCATACACAGGAGGTGAGCAGGAAGGGAAGGGTTGCCCTCGTAGCTACGCAACGTTACGCGCGCACGCGTTAATAGTACGCGTGCGTATACACGCACACGTACACACACACGCGCGTATGCATACGCATACGCACACACACGCATACACGCACGCGTACGTATGCACGTACGCTAGTGTACAAACATCAACACAGAGACCAAGTTATGGGCATCAAAACACGTGTTGAACCTAGCTCTTTGTGGTCATATGTGATATGGGAATTGTGTTATCATTGTGAAAATTATTAGAGCACCTTAATTGGTTATTGTTGGTTCATTTCACTTTCTTGGTGACTACTTGGTATGGTTCCCTACTTTGGAACCCTAAATTGTTTAATTAAGCTAGTATTTATTACTTAGCATTTATTTGAAAGCCCAGCTGGTATTTGTGGTTGTGTCGGGCGATGTGGATATTGTGATGGCACCGGCCAAGTCCATTATGGTGTCGACCATTGTTTTGCCCTTATTTTCCTCTTCCAGATCTGTCTTGGTTGAGACGTTTGGAGCATGACTTTGTGGCATGGCTCTCGCTCTTTGTGGCATATTACTTTGTTATTGGTTCCGGTACCGGGGATTTCTCTTCGGCTTTCATGCTATTATGAAGATGTTGATGGTTGATTAAGCTGCGCAGCGACCTTTATTTGGTTTATCAGTTTGGGAAAACCTTGGCTATATCCTTTGTTATGTGTTTATTTCCACTGCTATCTGGTATATGATAATTGCTATGTGTTATGTGATTTATTATTGATTATTGCATCATAGCATGTCATGTAGTTGCATTAGTAACTTATTGAGATTTATCTCACCCCCTTTTCCTTTATCTTTGTTTTTCCTTAACCCCCCCAGGTGGAAAGGATTAGACTCGCTGATCACGAGACATGACGTCGCGAGGGTTGAGCTTTTGGGGCAATTGTATATTGGTGGGTTTACATTATATAAATGTGTAACTCTTTTGGGGATAGTTGTACCACACTTTGACGTCACTAAGATTTGTATATTTTATTATTTTGTAGTGTGAGCTTATGGGTCTTACACTAGTTCATTGTCGTTGTTAAATTATTTTCCAAAACTTTGTGTTATCCTCTTTTGGTATAAAAGGAAATTTTTATCTCCATTATTTTAGAGTTTATTGTTTAAGTCGACGTCCAGCTCGCGATCTCGGGCCCGCGGGGTTCGGGGTCGCGACAGTTGGTATCAGAGCTATGGTTTGGCTCTAAGTATAAGTCTAGGTGGACTAGTATGACCTAGGTGGGTAGTTGTGTTCGGAGTGAGTAAAGGTTGATGTCTTATGCAGGTAATTGTTTGAAATGGCTAGAAGGAGAGCAGGCGAAGGCTCTAGTGGAGCACAGAATCAGAATGACTTAAGGGAAGAGAACCGGGCAATGTTCCAAGGAATGTTTGAGGCCGCTATGAAGGCCATTCATGATCAAGGGCCACGAGAAGAGCATGTGGCACCACCGAGATATGGGCTGGAGCAATTTCTGAAATTGAAACCAAGAGAGTTTGATGGTGAGCCCGATGTGAAGAAGGCCGAGCTATGGATTGAGTCTATGGAGAAAATTTATGATGTGTTTGGGTGCACGGACGAGGATAGGGTCCGGTTCGCGGCTTATAAGCTTGTGGGTGCCGCCGAGCATTGGTGGAAAGGAGTTAAGGCTAGTTGGGATGACACTCACACCGTGTATGCATGGGATTTGTTTGTGCGGAAGTTCAAGGAGCATTTCATTCCGGTAGTGTATCAGAACCGAAAGGAGATCGAGCTTCTCAACTTGGAGCAAGGTTTGTTGTCTATAGCTCAGTACTCGGCTAAGTTCACAGAATTAGCCCGGTATTGTGACTATCTTGTGAGGACCGAAGAACAGAAAGCTATGAGATTCATCCGGGGTTTGAAGACTTCTATCCGTACTCAGCTCATAGCCCAGAGAATTGTGACGTTCCAGGATGCGGTGGACCGTGCCTATCTTATAGAGCAAGATATTGGGGAACATAAGAGGAAGACCGAGGTAGCTAACCCGGGCAAGCCGGGAGGGCAAGGCAAGTCACCATGGGTTGATAACCGAGGTAACTTTGGGGGACAATCTCAGTCCCGAGGGCAACAAAACCCAAGGAACCCGGGCACTACTTCCGGGAACCAAGGGAACCAAAATAGGAGGCTTTGTTCCTATTGGCAAAAGGAAGGCCATTCAGAGGACCGTTGTTGGAAGAAAAAGGGCAAGTGCACTAATTGTGGTCAAATAGGGCATTATGTGAGGGATTGTCCGAGGAATAGAATTCAACCGTCTGGGGTAGGAGCTGGTGCTCCACAGGGACAGAAAAGAGACGCTACGGGAAAGCCCAAGGTCCAAGGGAAAGTGTTTGCAATGAATCAACAACAAGCCACAGATGATCCCACAGTTATTGGAGGTATTATTTCTATATCTAGTGTGAGCGCACGAGCGTTAGTAGATCCAGGATCATCTCATTCTTACATTTCTGTGCAATTTGCTTCTCTGTTAAATGCTGCATCTGAGTCATTGCCTTATGTGCTAGAGGTGTCGACCCCTATAGGAGAGTGTTTGGTGACTGATAGAGTCTTTCGTGCTTGTGATGTGGTTATATGTGGTCGTGTCTTATATGCGGACTTGGTAGTCCTTCCTATTCAGGACTTTGATGTTATTTTGGGTATGGATTGGTTGAGCAAGTTTCATGCTTCTGTTGATTGTCGTAGGAAAGTTGTTACTTTTTCTATTCCCGATGTGCCTAAATTTACTTTTGAGGCTATGCCTATTGGTAGAAATTTCCGTATCATTTCTTATGTGAAAGCGAGAAAATTATTGCACCGCGGTTGTGAGGGGTACTTGGCTAGTGTGCTTGATACTAGGAAAGAATCCCCTAGTTTGGAGAGTGTTCGGGTAGTTAGAGAATTTCCCGATGTTTTCTCTTCTGAATATGATATGCCTCCAGACCGTGAGATAGAATTTTGTATAGATCTTTTGCCGGGTACGGCTCCGATTTCGAAAGCACCGTATAGGTTGGCTCCCGCAGAATTGAAGGAATTAAAGGTTCAGTTGCAAGAGTTGCTTGATCGAGGGTTTATCCGTCCTAGTGTTTCCCCGTGGGGAGCACCGGTTTTGTTTGTGCGGAAGAAAGATGGTTCTTTGAGATTGTGTATCGATTACCGAAAGTTGAATCAGGTTACAGTGAAGAACAAGTATCCTCTACCTCACATCGATGATTTGTTTGATCAGCTTTAAGGGTCCGTGGTGTTTTCTAAACTTGATTTGAGGAGTGGGTACCATCAGTTGAAGATTCGATCTGAGGATATTCCGAAGACTGCCTTTCGCACCCGTTATGGTCATTATGAGTCTTGGTTATGCCGTTTGGGTTGACCAATGCACCTGCAGTGTTTATGGATTTGATGAACCGGATTTTCCATCCTTATCTTGATTCGTTCGTGGTGGTCTTTATTGATGATATTCTCGTCTACTCTAAATCTAGAGAGGATCACGAGCAACACTTGAGGACCGTTTTATCCGTTCTTGCGAGGGAGCAGTTGTTTGCGAAGTTTAGTAAATGCGAATTTTGGCTCGAGAAGGTGTCATTTCTGGGTCATGTGATTTCTAAAGACGGGATTTCTGTAGATCCTTCAAAGATAGAAGCCATAGTGGATTGGAAGAGACCCGAGTCAGTAACCGAGATCAGAAGTTTTCTGGGGTTGGCCGGGTATTACAGAAGATTTATAGAAGGGTTTTCGATGATTGCTACTCCGATGACTCAGTTGACCCGGAAGGATGTGCCGTTTGTGTGGAGTGAAAAATGTCAAAGTAGCTTCGATGAATTAAAGAAGAGATTAACTACGGCTCCTATTCTTGCGTTACCGAATGGAAATGATGATTTAGTAATTTACAGTGATGCTTCGAAAGAAGGTTTGGGTTGTGTTTTGATGCAGAACAGGAAGGTGATTGCGTATGCTTCGAGGAAGTTGACCCCGAGTGAACAGAATTATCCTACTCATGATATGGAGTTGGCGGCGATAGTCTTTGCGTTGCACAAATGGAAGCATTACCTTTATGGAGCGAAGTTCGAGATTTTCACGGATCACAAGAGTTTAAAGTATCTTTTCTCGCAGAAGGAACTTAATAACCGACAGCGTCGATGGATGGAATTGTTGAAGGATTATGATTGTACGATTTCCTATCACCCGGGGAAGGCGAATATGGTCGCCGATGCGATTAGTAGGAAGTCTTATGTGGCTTCGATGATGGTCCGTGAATGGAAAATGCTTGAGGATGTTCGAGATTGGTCTCCTCGTGAATCGAGACATGGGGATATTTTTGCGAATATTAGGGTATCTCCGACCCTAATTCAGAGGATAAAGGAAGCTCAGAAAGAAGATCCCGAGTTGGTAAAGGTAATGGGTAAATTGAAGGAAAAGAACTTCGAGGATTTTTCTTTGAGTTCGGGTGGAGTTTTGACTTTCCATGGTCGTTTGTGCGTACCCGATGTTGGTGGAATAAAGAAGCAAGTTTTAGATGAGGGTCACAAATCGAGATATACTATTCATCCGGGTAGCACGAAGATGTACCAGAATCTGAAGCAACATTTTTGGTGGAATAATATGAAGAGGGAAATAGCTGAGTATGTTTCGAAATGTTTAACTTGTCAGCAGGTCAAAGCCGAGCATCAGAGACCAGCGGGACTACTTCAGCCGTTAGAGATTCCCGAGTGGAAATGGGAGCATGTGACTATGGATTTCGTTACGGGACTACCTCGTACCCGTAAGAAGTATGATAGTGTTTGGGTAATAGTGGATAGATTGACCAAGAGTGCCCATTTCTTGCCTATTGACATAAGATATTCGTTGGAGAAGCTTGTGACCCTTTACATTGATGAGATTGTGAGATTGCATGGGGTTCCGGTTAGCATTGTGTCAGATCGAGACCCGAGGTTTACTTCTAGATTCTGGAAGGCGTTTCAGGAAGCTTTGGGTACAAATTTGCGATTCAGCACAGCTTTTCACCCTCAGACCGACGGTCAATCCGAGAGGACTATTCAGATTCTTGAGGATATGTTGCGAGCTTGTGCGATAGACTTTTCCGATTCTTGGGATAGACATTTACCGTTAGTGGAGTTCTCTTACAACAACAGTTATCAGGCTAGTATCGAGATGGCACCGTATGAGGCCTTGTATGGAAGAAAATGTAGATCGCCTATCTGTTGGGATGAAGTCGGTGAAGCGAAGATCGTGGGTATTGATTTGCTTCGGGATTCGGTTGAAAAGGTTAGAGTTATCCGGGATCGATTGAAAACAGCCCAGAGTCGACATAAGAGCTATGCAGATAACCGAAGGCGAGATCTTAGTTTTCAGACCGGTGACTTTGTGTTCTTGAAAGTATCTCCGAAGGTGGGTATTCGTAGGTTTGGGAAGAAAGGCAAATTGGCTCCGAGGTTTATTGGCCCGTTTGAGATTTTGGGAAAGGTTGGACTTCTTGCGTATCGACTTGCGTTGCCGCCGTCTTTGGACATGTTGCATAATGTTTTTCACGTTTCTATGCTTCGGAAGTATGTTCATGATCCATCGCACGTGTTACCGAGGGTACCGGAGGATATAGAGCCCGATATGACTTATGAGGAACGACCGGTTCGGATTTTAGATTCCAAAGTCCAAGAGTTGAGGAACAAAAGCATTGCGTTGGTTAGAGTCCTTTGGAAGAATCATAATATCGAGGAATCGATTTGGGAGCTTCGAGAGGAGATGGAGCGTAGATATCCGTGGCTTTTAATTCGGGTAAGTCTCGTTAAAATTCGGGTCGAATTTTCTTTAAGGGGGAGTGAATGTCACGACCCGAAAACTAGGCTCTATTTTATTAGTAATAAATAATTATTATTTATTTATTTGCTTATTTATTTATTTAAATTATTATCTAATTAAATATTTATGTGTGCATTTATGTTTCATAATAATTATGCCTAGCATTTTATTTGGGCCATTTGTGCTAGTGTAGAAGAGTTGAGTCTTATTTGTTAGTGGGGAGTTTATTAGTAAAGGGGGTAGTAGGGGAGGGGTCTTAGTGTAACATTTCAAATAATTCTCCCTACTCCCTCTCTTCTCCCTCACCTCCCTCACCCTATCACCCTCACTCACACTCCACATCCATTTCCCAGCAAATCTCTCTCTCTCTCCATGTTTGTGGGTAAGTTTTTCTTCTCTCCCTTCTCTCTTCATTTTCTTCATCTTCCTCTTGTTATTGCTCATTTCTTAAAACATGAAACTTGTTTAGATCGTCGATAGGATCGTAGGAAGCTAAAAATATTTGAAATCCGTCAACTTTGAGAAAATCCGGGTAAGTTACTTTTCCCCCATTGATGCTAAAAATGTTCATCCTATGCTTAGATGATACTATGATTTCCATTTATTGCTTCTTTGGTTGATTTTGTGATGATTTACATTTTTGTTCATTTTGTGAAATTTTGGTATTTGAATCACCCTTGATTGAGGTTCCTTAGATGATGTTGTTGGAGTCCCTTTTGGTTCAAAATGGTGTAGGTACCTTAGTTCGCATCTTGGTAGTGTTAGAAATGGTGAAGATTGGGTTGGTTTTGGATTTGGGGTTGTTAATGGTAGAAACCCAGATTTTTGGCCGGAATTTGCCTTTCCGGGCAAGGAGGCGCGCGCACCCTCCCATAGGAGGCGCACGCACCCTTATGCCCCTCTTGAACAAAAGACCTTCTGTTTCTGGGAGGCGCGCGCACCCTCCCCTCCTCCAATCTTGATTTCCCCTTCTGATCTAGAAGGCGCGCGCACCCTCCCTTAGGAGGCGCGCGGACCCTCTCCCCTGTTGTGAAATTTATTTCCCCTTTTTGTCCAATCTTTCGAGGGCCATATCTTGTTCATCCGGACTCCGTTTTAGGCGTATAAATTATCGTTTTAAAGCTCTCCTTAAGCTCTTCGAGATGAGTGAGTAAATTTGGTTGAGTGCTCGAATTAACTGGATCCTTTGTGGTCGAATGTGATATAGGAATTGTGTTATCATTGTGGAAATTATTAGAGCACCTTAATTGGTTATTGTTGGTTCATTTCACTTTCTTGGTGACTACTTGGTATGGTTCCCTACTTTGGAACCCTAAATTGTTTAATTAAGCTAGTATTTATTACTTAGCATTTATTTGAAAGCCCAGCTGGTATTTGTGGTTGTGTCGGGCGATGTGAGATATTGTGATGGCACCGGCCAAGTCCATTATGGTGTCGACCATTGTTTTGCCCTTATTTTCCTCTTCCAGATCGGCCTTGGTTGAGACGTTTGGAGCATGACTTTGTGGCATGGCTCCCGCTCTTTGTGGCATATTACTTTGTTATTGGTTCCGGTACCGGGGATTTCTCTTCGGATTTCATGCTATTATGAAGATGTTGATGGTTGATTAAGCTGCGCAGCGACCTTTATTTGGTTTATCAGTTTGGGAAAACCTTAGCTATATCCTTTGTTATGTGTTTATTTCCGCTGCTATCTGGTATATGATAATTGCTATGTGTTATGTGATTTATTATTGATTATTGCATCATAGCATGTCATGTAGTTGCATTAGTAACTTATTGAGATTTATCTCACCCCTTTTCCTTTGTCTTTGTTTTTCCTTAACCCCCCCCCCAGGTGGAAAGGATTAGACTCGCTGATCACGAGACAGGACGTCGCGAGGGTTGAGCTTTTGGGGCAAGTGTATATTGGTGGGTTTACATTATATAAATGTGTAACTCTTTTGGGGATAGTTGTACCACACTTTGACGTCACTAAGATTTGTATATTTTATTATTTTGCAGTGTGAGCTTATGTGTCTTACACTATTTCATTGTCGTTGTTAAATTATTTTCCAAAACTTTGTGTTATCCTCTTTTGGTATAAAAGGAAATTTTTATCTCCATTATTTTAGAGTTTATTGTTTAAGTCGACGTCCAGCTCGCGATCTCGGGCCCGCGGGGTTCGGGGTCGCGACACAGTTACAACCCAATTCCAGCCAGCTAATAGCCAAGCTACCTCTGTAAACACTCTTGTGTATTTTATTTTCTTTTTCTTTTTCTCGCTTTGAAAGAAGCAACCTTAATTGAAGTGTCAATTAAGTAGAGGGAGTTCAAAGGAACTTGCCTTATCAATTCTTGTAACTCTTATTGAAGAGAATATTATAGTGAATTGGTCTCACTGTCCCAACAGTGGGTGTGGATGTAAGAGAAGGGTTTTGCCTCTGAACCACTTTAAAATACTGTGTACACTCTTGTCTTTACACTTAAACACACACTACACTTGTCCTTTCATTTATTCATTCATTTATATTCCGCTGCACATTTCTTTTTATTATTATCTCTCAACAGTTAACCTCAAACAGCTAACTTCAAATTCTACCCTGGAGAGAAAGTGAGTGCTGCAATACCAAGATTTGAAGATCTTGTAAGAGCCATTTCAGACCATGGCAAAACTTTTGAACAATCTGACCTTTGCTTAAAGATCTACTCTAATCTTCCTCAAGAGTATGAGAAAGTAGCCCTTCCCATTAGAGAAGGAGCTGAATGGAGTAGTATGACCATAGAACAATATTTTGGTAAACTTGAAGCTTATGAACTGGAAGGAATGATTAAAATTCAACCAGCATCCACCATATCTCAAACCCTTGCCCTTGTAGCTCAAGAGCAAACCCAGAAACAATTTTCTCAACAGGACATTGACACTCTTGTTATTAATGCTCTACAAAAGCTGAACATAACTACTGAACAAGAATCAAAGCCTATCTTTCAAGAAGACATCCCAAGTCTCATCTCCATGGCTGTCAGAAATGCCATGAAGCATCAAAAGAAAGCCTTTGATAGAAGATACAGTCCTTCACCATCCAACTCAACCCAATAAGTTATCAAGAAGAACATTGAGTGTTACAACTATGGTAAACCAGATCATTATGCTGCAGATTGTAAAGAACCTAAGAAACCAAGGGAAAACTCAAAAAGAATGACCTATTCTAAAGATGTCATTCATAGTTCTAGGTGAAATTGTTTTAATTATGTCAAGGCTAATAATGATAAAAATAAAGAACAAGTCATGCTTGCTGACTCTTCTAGGTTTAGTGATGAAGAATTTGAATCATCAGACTCAGATAGTGATGAAGAAGAAGCATTACTGTGTTTAGTTGCACAGGAATGTGATGACTCAGATAATGAAGAAGACCTTAAATCCTTAGCTACTGCTGAAGAACTTAAAGAGGTACATAATTTTAATTCTCTTAACATTGATGGCTTAAAAAATTTAGTTTGCACCCTTTTGATTCAAAAGAAGAAACAAGACTCTAGCTTTGCTTCCCTCATCACAGAAAACCTTGAGCAATAAAAAACCATTGAAAATCTCAAATCCCTAAACACTAACCTTGAAACAACCAAAAAGGATCTAGAAGAAAAATGTCAAAAATTTGAAAATGACATACTTAGCTCAACAGCTGAGACTGACTGCTCTAAGTCCCAAAAGGATAATGAACATGAAATGTGTATCTTGAAGGAAGAAAACATTGCTTTAAAAGGCAAAATTGATTCCTGGAACAAATCAAGCAATGCTCTATCCATGTATCACTTTAATCAAAGACATCTTGGGGACAGATCTGGAATATGAGCTAAAAATCCTACACTCAAAATCTACACTCCACCTGTTGGTGATAGAGCTGTTGAAACTATGATTTTACAAAGTCTCAACACATTCTCTACCAAGAAACCATCTTACCCCATTAAAACAAAGGAAGATGTGTACAAACAGAGGAGTGAAGAGAGTAAATTAAAAGAGGATTCTCCCACAATTCCTAACTCTAAAGCTTCCACCAGTACTGATGATATTAAATCTCAGAAAAGAAAGCAAGAACAGAAGCCTAGAAAGCCTAGACAAGCCAGACAGCCAAAGCAAACTAGACAGCCAAGACATGCTAGGCAGCAGAGGCACTCTAGGCAACCTAGACAAAACTGGCAATATTCCAATGGGAAAAGCCATCAGTCACAAAGCTCCTCTCCTAAATCATCATACCACTCACAAAACCCCAGATAGCAATCTCACTTTCATCAACCAAACTACAGAAATCAAAGCCCTTACAACACTGGACACCTATATAACTCTCCTCAACCCTTCACATTGATACCCTACATGATGCAAATCATGTCCTACTATAACACCCTTAACCAATTCTTCAAGAGAAGATCAGGTGGCAAGGCTAGGGCACCAAAGAAAGTCTAATCCTTTGGACCCAAAAAGTATAAAGGGTACCATAATTTATATTCTGTTTTATAGGTATCTAGCAAAAGAATCTGGTATTTAGATAGTGGATGCAGCAGACACATGACCTATAACAAGGAATGACTTCAACAGCTAACACCAAAGAATGGTCCCAATGTTACATTTGGTGACAATTCTCAAGCAAGAGTCAAATGATCAGGCAACCTAGTGACCAAGGAAATCATCTTTACAGATGTATCTTATATTGAAGGCCTTAAACACAATTTGATCAGCATTAGTCAAATCTGTGACAAAGGTTACCATGTTATCTGCACAAAAGAACAGTGCCAAGTCAAAGACAAGAACAACAAGGTTATTCTAATAGGAGTTAGAAAGAAGAACCTCTACTGCCTCCACCTGGAAGTAGTTCAATCGTCGGCTTCTCATTGTCTTTTATCATATAGCCAATCAGATATGTCTTGGTTGTGGCATAAGATACTTGCTCATTTGAACCTCAAAACTATTTCAAAATTGTCTATCTCCAAACTTGTTAAAGGCCTCCCCAAAATACCTTTCAAGAAGGACAAGCTTTGAAAAGCCTGTCAATGTGGAAAACAAAAGAAGACCTCATTTTCTGCAAAAACAAGACTTGACACTTCCAAACCTCTTGATCTCCTTCACATGGATTTATTTGGTCATTAGAACCAGATCTCTAGGTGGAAAGAGATACTCGCTTGTAGTTGTTGATGACTACACAAGATTCACTTGGATCATCCTTCTTGAATCCAAAGGTGATACTCTTCAAAATCTCACTCAGCTGTTCAACATATTACAGAACTTTAAAGGCTTGTCTATCAAAAAGATAGACAAGCCTTTAAAGAATAGAGCTGCAGAAAGAAAGAATAGGACCATTTGTGAAGCAGCAAGAGCAATGTTGTCTGAACACAATCTTCCTAAATACTTTTGGGGTGAAGCTGTTATAACTGCTGTCTATGTACAGAACAAAACTCTCATCAACAAGTATCATATGAAGACCCCATATGAGTTGTGGAATGGACAGGTCCCTACCATATCCTATTTTCATGGATTTGGAAGCAAATGCTAATTCATAACAATGGGAAGAACAACCTGGATAAATTTGATTCCAAGAGTGATGAAGGAATCTTTTTAGGCTAATCCAACACTAGCAAAGCCTACAGAGTATATAAAAAGAGAAGACCAGTTGTACAAGAATCAATTCATGTTGACTTTGATGAAAATAATGATCAAAGCAACACTGACCTGTGTGATTTTGATGAAAGTATTGGAAACTCTGACAACCTTCCAGAACCTTCACCAACAACCAATAATCCCTCATCTTCATATGATAATAACTTTATTCTTCCATATGTTCTGCCCAAAGACACTCCCAACAGCTTACCTACTCCCAACAGCTTTCCTCTTCCCAACAGCCAAGATGAAACTGTTAGCTGTCAAATTGTCCCTTCTCAAATCTCCACTCCTATCCCCATTGTCCATGATGAGAACCTTATTATCTCCATTACTATACAAAAGGAAACCATTCCTGAAGGCATCCCTCACTATGATATCTTCATGAGTGCCTTCATCTCTCAAATGGAACCCAAAAAGATCCATGAAGCTCTTTAAGATGCAGACTGGATAGAAGCAATGGAAGAAGAACTGGAACAGTTTGAAAGGAATAAAGTATGGAAACTTGTTCCCAAACTAAGAAATCAAACTGTCATAGGTACCAGATGGGTATTTAGAAATAAAATTAGTGAAGATGGTATTGTAGTTATAAACAAAGCCAGACTTGTAGCTCAGGGATACAGACAAGAAGAAGGAATAGACTATGATGAAACATTTGCCTCTGTAGCAAGACTTGAAGCCATAAGACTATTTCTAGCCTTTGCATCTTTCAAAAAGGTGAAAATATTCCAAATGGATGTCAAGAGTGCATTCTTGAATGGAGTACTAAATGAAAAAGTGTTTGTTTCTCAACCTCCTGGATTTGAACATCCTAAATTCCCAGATCATGTATACAAGTTGAACAAAGCCTTATATGGTCTCAAACAAGCCCCTAGAGCCTGGTATGACACTCTGTCTAACTTTCTTCTTGATAAAGGATTTACCAAAGGTCATATTGACAACACACTGTTCATTAAAAAATATGGAGATGACACACTACTCATTCAGGTCTATGTTGATGATATAATATTTGGATCATCAAATGAGGACCTTTGCAAAGAATTTGGAGATCTTATGCAAAAACAGTTTGAAATGAGTATGATTGGAGAACTTACCTACTTCCTGGGTCTCCAAGTCAAACAAATGAAGGATGGGATCTTCATTAACCAAGCCAAGTACACAAGAGACATGATAAAGAAGCTTGATATGCAGAATGCCTCAACAGCTAAGACACCCCTGTCTACCACAACCAAACTTCATGCTGACACTGATGGTCAAAATGTTGATCAAACACTCTACAGAAGCTATATAGGATCTCTCCTATATGTGACTGCCTCAAGACCAGACATCATGTTCAGTGTATGTCTCTGTGCAAGATTTCAAGTCAATCCCAAAGAATCTCATCTTGCTACCGTTAAGAGGATTTTGAGATATCTAAAATGAACTCCTGATTATGGCTTGTGGTATCCAAATGAATCCCCATTCTCACTAATTGGCTTTACTGACTCATACTATGCTAGATGCAATCTAGACAGAAAGTCAACAATTGGTGGATGTCAATTCATTGGATCAAGAATTGTGTCCTGGTCTAGCAAAAAGCAAACCTCTGTAGCAACCTCAACAGCTGAGGCTGAATATGTTGCAGCTGCTCTCAACTCTTCACAAATATTTTACTTAAAAAGTCAACTTCAAGACTTTGGTATGAATGTTACTAATATTCCTATATTTTGTGATAATTCAAGTACAATAGCTATGACTGAGAATCCTGTTCAACACTATAAAACTAAACACATTGAAGTCAGACACCACTTCATTAGAGACCATGTTGAAAAAGGAAATATCAACTTAGCCAAAGTTGGTACTGAGGATAATGTCTCTGACATACTAACTAAAGCTATGGATGAAAAGAGGTTTGAACTTTTGAGAGCAATGTTAGGAATGATTAACTTGCTTAAGTAAAAGGGATTAACTGAAATTTCATTTCATAAACTTTAAACCAGTACAAAGAACATAGTTAGCTGTTTACTTGCTAACCTAAACAGATCTCTATTCAAGGACAACAATATGATGGCCTATTTACATCATATGGTTTGAATATATTTCTTAACCTTTCTACCCCTATAGAACTTGGTAGCCTTCCCTCCTCATAATACCTCCCCAAAAACCAAAAATAACAAAATCTTTCCCCAACAGCTAACCAACTTCCTTAGCTGTTCAAATATATTCTCCTTCTTACAAGATCTGTTTCCAACAACATCCAGATCCCTTGTACTGCTCATCTCCTCCTTCATATGCCCTAGCTGGTATAGACTGACCTGACCCCAAATACCTTTCCAACCATATTGGATGCCTCTCCATAACAGGATCAATGAAAGAAACTGAATGCTGAAGAGGTGGACCCATGGTTATTGGCCACCACTCCTCCACAGCATCATAGGGTGGGAAATCATCCAAGGGAGAAACAAAGATAAAAGTCCCTGAGGTCTGCATGCTCTCAGCAGCTATCATTGCCATGTGGGAAGAAGGACATCCATTATCCTCTCCCTTGACTTGAACTGGACTACAACACCTCAAATACTGCCTAAATAGTTGAGTGTGAGTAGTTGATGGTGACTGCTGGACCCCATGAAAATTATCTCCCCCTCCTTCAAGCACTGCCATGCTTATTGACAAAGAATCCCTTGTCACTGGGGTATAATCTCTTAGCTGTTCAGCAACAGGCACATTCTTGGCCTGAACAGCTAAGATACTTCCTGACTCATTATCTCCCTCAATGTAAATGGCCTCAACACCTGATTTCCCTCAACAGCTATCATTCCGATATCCTTCTCATAGACCTTTAAACCCTCCTTTCTTATCAAATCTCTAAGAGAATGAACCTTTTGAACTTCTGTTTGTGCAGCACTTGCATTGCTGCTCTCTCCTTTCCCTACCCTCATGTTCTGTCCAAACAACTTTATACTTCCTCTCTCCTCCTCCTGTTTCTCTTTTCCCTTACCTTTAACCTCATTCAGATGTTCCAATCTCTCTCTCTCAAACTTCTCCAAAACTTCCCTTTCATACTCCCAATCTCTCTTTCTCTTCTCCCTTTCTCTCATTTCTCTATACTTAAAGAGGGTGATCAAAGGGAAGCTGTTAAACTTCCTCCTGCAACTTATGATCACTCTGTATAGTGTATGATCTGTACTCTCTCTCAAACTTTTCTCACTCAGTCTCTTCTCCTACAGGGATTGAAAAGATTAACTTTTTAGCTGTCTGAGCCATCTTTTTGGGACTAAACTTAGATGACAGTCTTCCCATTTTCAAGAATTGAACTAAGAATGCCCTCAACAGCTAAGGCTAAAGAGAATAAACTTAGTGTGTATTCATCAGCTAAGTCCATATTCCTTATATACACAAGGAATTTATGACTATTCATAAAAGAGTAAGATTATAGACTTAGCTGATAAATTTTAATGTTGGTCCAAAATATCAACTGATTTGACCATCAAATCTGTACTATTGGTTCAAAATTGTGGCAAAAACTGAGAATGTGATGGTCAATATTAATGTTGTAGAGTGAAAGGTTATATTTGTCCCTTACTTTCCATAAATAGCCGCCCGCTATTTCTGGGAATAAATGGCCTCTCATTTAATTCTATTCTATTTACTGTTCACTTGAACAGTGAAAGAGGATATCTGTCATATCGTCTTAACGGCTATTCTAAATCCCCACGTCGCCTCGATCTTCCAAAATATAACCGTTATCCCCACCATCTACCACGATCTATCTACTTTTTACTCTCTTTAAACCTTGAATCAGTTAAAACTCCTCACTTTTTCTCTTCGATTTCGCATCCTCTGTTTTCAAACCCTAACCTTCTCTGTTTTCAAACCTCTCCTTATTCCCCTTCTTGTAAAACAAAATCATGTCTTCTCCCATAATTAGACAACCTCTTGTACCCGAAGATGTACATGGGTACTACATCGAAGAAGATTTCTTCCAAGGAGAAACGGGTCAATGCATAAAAGGCCTCTTTGAAAACAATAGGTTGCTCACTATGCTCACAGTGAAAGCCCCCATTCTTGACCATGCTTGCCTCCACCTCTACAACACTGGTGTGAGGAATCATGACCACTCTATCACTACTGTGTTTGGAGAAGAAGAAATTGTCATCTCCTATCTAGATGTCAGTATCTGCTTAGGTCTTGAAATAAATGAGTATTTCCTAACAGATATATGGGATTCTGCCTTAGATATGGACTTTGCCCCTCTCTACTGAACCTTCACAGGACAATCCAACTTCCTAGGCCTCAAGAACCAGCCTGTCCACAAAAGGCATCTCTCCAAGAGACACTCTGTCCTGTGTGACATTGTTCTCAAAGGAATCTATGGCAAAAGATCATCATTTGATTAAATGAGTGTCTCAGAGTGGAAACAAGCATTGGCTCTTCTCAGAGGTAGGATCAACTGGGGTCCCATCCTTCTGGAGAACTTCAATCGGAGGAACTACCCCTCCACCATCATAGGAATTAAAAAGGCTGGGCAACCTAACCTCTTTAGGTTCATGACCCTAGTCTTGCTTCAAAAATTTCATGAGGTAATTCCCCACTGGAACTTATAAAATGAATGGTACCTCTGCTGTGATGGAAGCAAAACAAGGAAGTTTGATAAGAAGACTTCCAAACTCAAAAATAAAAAGGGGCTAGCAGCTGAGGGGGAACCAAGCAATCAACAGCCAATAGCTGAGGGGGAACAACATCAAGGGCCGCAAATCATTGAGTTGTCCTCTGATTCATCCTCATCCCCAGACTCTGACTAGAACACTTGTATAGGTGCCTAGGTCATAGATGTTTGAAATATGTTTTCCCCTGTTCCCTATTTTACTTATGTTTGAACAGTTTTCTCTATAAACCTCATCCCATTAACCATTTACCAAAATTAGTACCTCTCTATGTTTAAAATCAATCATAGTAAATATGTTTTGGCAAATATTTAATCTATAAACATCCTTCTGCACAAAGGCAGTATCAAACAGTCCAACAGCTAAGATACTCATGCAACATCTAAGCTAACTATTTTGATCATTGTCAAGCACCTCTTTCCCGTCTCCCATGTCTATCCCCAACAGCTTTCTCCACCTCCTCATGTTTTCCATAAGAAAGCTAGATCAAAGCTTGCCAATCTCCCTACAAACTTTGACCCATTAAAATACACCCCTCCATATTACCTCACCTTCACTGATTTCAACCAATTCTCAGCCTCCCTCATCAAACAACTCAAGTCCTCCCTACTAAAAAAACTTGATGATGTGTCTGAATTTATTCTTCAAAGAGGTGATGTTCCAATCATTCCATCTCCTGAACAGCCAACACCATCAGCCTTTCCTCATCCCCCTCCCAGCAGCCATCATATGCCTCCAAGACCTTCTCAGGCATCCATCTACTCATATTTTCAAGCTCTTCCAACTAAATTCACCAAAAAGAGACCTGCCTCTCTTTACAAGGAGTACTCTATGGGGGTTTCACCTTCTGATGAGACTATGACCTCTCAACAGCTTCAATCATGGATTGGCAAAAGACTTCTCTCCAACTTACCAGTTCTTACCAAGGAGCAGCTGCTAAACAAACAAGATCAGCACTTCCAGTACAATTACATGATGGGTCTTGATTGGAACAATGAATGGTTCTACAGAAGAAATGAACCATTAAGAAAAGCTTCTCTCATTCAAGAACAGAAAGAAGTGGAGAAAAGACAGAATACCTAGTATAGGTTAAAGACTTTGGTTTGTTTTTCTTGTTTTGAATAGCTGTTCAGAACAATCTTATCTTTTTCAATTATGTCTTTCAGTACATTTTTAGCTTGTATTAACAGTTTGTTTGCCAAGAATTATTATCAAGAAGTATTTCTCTTCATTGGTTTTCTATTTTCTTAGCACTGAAAATTGCAGGTATATAATCAAAGTCTTTATTTATTTACCAAAAAGGGGGAAATTGTTAGCACCTCACTATGCTTAACTCACAATTAATCATAGTAAATATGTTTTGATAAATAAATAATCAATCCATTGATTATATGATGTATACAAGACCTGAGCACAGGCAGTCCAAGACAGACGCTCAACAGCTAAGCTTCTCTGTTTTCCATTCAAGACAACAGTTAAGTCATTACATGATCTACCTATTATCTACACACCCAACAAACAGAAGAACCACCTTCTACAGACTCCCTTACACTTACATTAATTATCAAAGTGCTAATAACATACAAGCTTCAACAGATCAAGCCTTAAAAGCCCAACAGCTAAGACTGTTCTTCACCAACAGCTAAGCTCCCCTGTCTTAACAGCTAAGACTGTTCTTCACCAACAGCTGACCCATCTTCATCAGATCTTTGAAGAATGATTATTCCAATATAGTCAACCATTGGAATAACTCATATTGAAGCTTGATCAAGTGTGAATACACTCTCCCCTTCCTTGACAAACTGCAAAGAAGAAACAAGTGCTTTAGTCAACTCAGTCAAAGACAAATCATTTATTCCTCTGTACCTTTGGTTCCACAAACGGCTACTCCTGTACCTTTGTCCCCCAACGGCTATATGCCCTCCCATATATAAAGGAACATACTGGCATGTTGTCAAGTGACCTTCCTAATTTTTGCAACCATTTCTCCCTTTGAAAAACCTTCAAAACTCCCCTGCATTCACACTGCAGATCTAAATATTTGCATAAATCCCCTGCAAATATTGTGCCATTTTGCACCCAGTTACAACCCAATTCCAGCCAGCTAACAGCCAAGCTACTTCTGTAAACACTCTTGTGTATTTTATTTTCTTTTTCTTTTTCTCGCTTTGAAAGAAGCAACCTTAATTGAAGTGTCAATTAAGTAGAGGGAGTTCAAAGGAACTTGCCTTATCAATTCTTGTAACTCTTATTGAAGAGAATATTATAGTGAATTGGTCTCACTGTCCCAACAGTGGGGGTGGATGTAAGAGAAGTGTTTTGCCTCTGAACCACTTTAAAATACTGTGTACACTCTTGTCTTTACACTTACACACACACTACACTTGTCCTTTCATTTATTCATTCATTTATATTCCGCTGCACATTTCTTTTTATTATTATTTCTCAACAGCTAACCTCAAACAGTTAGCTGTCCAAATTTTAACTAATCTGTTCATTAAGTATAAGAGGGCCTTTCAATATCTGTATGTTTTCAAATAATAAATTACAATGTGTTCAATTTATCATGATACATGTAAAAGTATTACATTATCTATATAAATCTGTTACAATTTTATCTATCAAAGTGTTACATTTACTTGTATAAACAATTACATTCATATACATAAGTTATTATTTTTCAAATGTTACTTTATTTTAAAAAATACAATCAAAATACACAATATTTTATATTTTTCTAAAAGGACTATTATATTTCAGTATAAATGATAATTACATTTAGATATTGTTCGAGTTACATGTAATTATAGTTAGTATTACATTTGAAAAAAATGGGTGAAACGAGCTTCTTGTTTTTGTAAAACAGGTGTTACGTTTACTTATGAACAATGTTACTTTATATGTATACAGTCATTACATTAAGTTATGGAAACTATTACTTTTGGTAAACGACGGAAAAGCCGAAAAAAAAATGGGGGGGGGGCAATGGTGGGCTGCCACGTGGCAGGTTATGCCCCATGGGTCATGGATCCGGGTTAAAAAACCCGTCTCATAGAAGAGACGGATCCCCTTGTTCTCATGGGAGACCACCTCAACCGATATATGCTCAAAAAAAGAAAGAAAAAAGATATAAATATGTAATGCATGAGTATATTTTGAATAAAACAAGACAAAAATTTGTGTGAGACGGATTTCGTTGAGAGGATTTGCCGCCTATATACGGAGCGGGGCAAGCCTATTTTACTGTCTCATTATACATTAGTATATTAGATGGTCTCACAAGAAACTTCTTCAACAAACAATAGTTATTTTTCTTGTACCAGAGCAAACCAAGGTTCTAAAAAGCGCTAGGCGTTCGCTAGGCGCTGCAGCAGCGTCTAGGCGGGGTCTAGACGGAACTTAGGCGGGACCGAGAATTCAGAAATAACTATAATATCCTAGGCGGGACTTAGGCGTTTCATGAACGCCTAGCGCCTAGGCGCCTAAACGGACGTCTTTTAGAACACTGGAGCAAACTACATATGAATCTATAACTTTGTCTTTATTTAGAAAAGGCTCATTACAGACTAATATAATGACGTTCATTGTACTAACAAACTAATTAGTAGCCAAACTACTGACGGCCACATTAAATTATTGTCTCGGTCCCGAAAGATAGTAACATTTGGTTTTTTATGGTCACGTACAGGTGAACTTTGACTAAATAATAATGTTAATATAATCATCTTACTAAAATTAAAAAAAAAAAATGACAAATTATTAATTAATTTATCAACAAGAGATTTATTGAGATAGTTATATTTACATTACCATTTAATGCTCCATCAAAATTTATTTGTGTTGAGTATACAAAGTTAAATGTAACTATCTTTTCAGAATAGATGAAATAGTTACTCAAGAAATATAATTGGAGATACGTATCTAAAATGCAATTAAAATTGATTCGGAAACATGTGTATATGCTTTTTAAGTTGATTTTCTCTTCTTACTATGCCCTTAAACTTGTTTTAAAAACAAAGTTTATGCCTTTAAACTCACTTTGCAGATACATAAATTTGTCCATGTCAAGCTTTTACAAAAATAATGATATGATGAGTTTTTTTTTTTAAATAATAAATATCACAAGCTATTACGAGAGCGCACTTGATAGTGCATTTGGTGGGAATTGAAAGGGATACCGAAATTAATGAAATTTCTAGTTTAATATCTGAAACTAATTGAAATATTCATAAAAGAAATAAACGCAATCGAGCCAAACATGAACTTAAATAACCATATATGCATCATTGCAAACAATAGTACATTAAAAAAAATGGTTTAATCTCTAATCCACTGATAACAAATGGTGTTGCACACAATTATCTTTCATTTTTTTATTTTATTTTTGAAACTCTCATGGGAGTACGGAAGGGGGAATCAAGGCTTCCTCAAGATCAAGATTAGCAACATCAACAACCATAAAAGGTGACCTAAGTGAATACCACAAATAACCAAAACATCTAAAGCCAACATAAAACCCGATAATCGCCATAAGAACGTAGTAATTGTTGTTCCTAGCAGCCTCGTAAACCGTAACATGCATCCCCGATCCAAACATGATATCCATCCCAACATCAAATCCATGCGCGACATGCAATATATGGGTCCATGCGTGATAAGTAGATGTGAGACATACTAAAGCCAGTAAGAAAGACCACCCACCGGGCAGGTAAAACCCACTGAGCTCGCACGGATTATAAAAACGAGACAACTGATCAGCAAACTGATGTAACATAATAGGAGCAAGTACGAAGCTGATCATCTCCACAACTATCTTTTTCAACCTTCCGATTGGATTGTAGGGCCCTTCTGCACGCTTGTTAAGCCAATAATACAAAAAATAAATGTGAACGTAAGCAGTCGTAAAACAGATTGACATGTATTTCAAGAACTCAACATATAATGTAAAGTCGCCTTCGTAGTGAGAGTATTGATCGGCAATTTTGCACCAATTGAAGGGGTAAACTAAACCTAGGAATAGTGAGAAAGCCGTTGAACCAAACATAACCCAGGATTCGTTTGCCATTGTTGTTTCTTGATTTTTCTATGATTAGGGTTACAGTAAATAATCTTGAGGGACAACCTTATTTATCAAATTTATAGGTCCGAATTGAGTATTTGGTTTATGTATATATACATATATTCTTCTTCTTTTTTTTTTTTTTTTTTTTCTTTTTTTTTTTTTGAAACCGTTTAAGGTTTTGATTACTGAATTAGACTCCTAAGGGGAAATTGCACATTCAATGGGAATAACTTAACTTGCGTAATTCCTTCAAAAAAAAAAAAAAAAAAAAAAACTTAACTTGCGTAATAGCTCGTTTTGAATCTTGGTAAATAAAATGTACTGAGCATACATAATACACTTTCCGTCTCGAAAAATTAGTTTTTTTTTTTTTGTGTGTGTGTGTGGTTAGTTTAAATGAATTTAAGCAATAATTAATTATTGTAAGTGCAGAACGTGGTGATACCACAAGTGCTGTCAACACTGTCCCAGTGATACCCGACGGACTGTCTGGGATTTTATTTGGATATTTGCTTCATAAATAATTGCTGTACTAATATCTAATATTTATGCAAGTTTAGTGTTTATGTTGGTCCAATTTTCAGGTATATACTATGCTAGAATATTGCAAGAAAGTTAAAGAAGAGTTATGGATAAAAGAGGATTTTATCTATAAACATGTGAGATTTTCTCAACAACAAACACATGGGAATTGACCCATTCAAAGGGCTGAGTTGCTGATCAAGAAGGTACAAGGCTTCCATAGATCGAAGGTACAAGTCGGGTATGCATGGACTTGGGCACCAAGAATTAGCTCCTACAAATATGGACATGTGGAGAAATTTATCCCCAAGGCTCGGCCACTCCTCTCCACCACTCCACCACGTTTTTCAACAACAACCCAGCCATATTTGTGTATTCCCCAAGTTATTCAAAGCCTATAAATAGCAAGGAGAATGTTGATTGAAGACACAACAATTGAAGCTACTTCAACACACATTCTCACACAAGAAAGTCTATACACTCCTTGGTTCCGATAAACCCCGTCTTCCTAAACCTTTCCATTCTTGTAATCGAGTTTTATAAGTTTGTCTTGGCTAGGATAGGGTCTCGTGTATAGTCTTAGTCGTTCCACAAAGCTTTCATTGTAATAGCATTAAGGAACTCTCGACCTTGTACTCATTTCATATTATTAGTGAAGGTCTCGCCTTTTGAGGCATCCCTCAAGATATATAATTTATATATCTTGAGAAAAATAATTCTTGTGTGATTTTTCCGCTGCAAACTCTTTTCAGAAATTGTTTTCTGTTCGTGTGTGTTAAGTGTTGCCCGAAGTGTTATCGTTGTAGTGGCAACACCTTTGATAACACTTCCTTTCTGACTTAAGCCATCGACGTGCTTTTTCAATTATTAAGTTAATTTTAGTTATTTTAATGGAAAATCTAATTTTTTTATTGATACACTATTATAATATATTACTATCAATAACAATTTTTTGATTCCCTTTAGGATAATTAAAAATAACTTAAATTATTGCTCAAAGTTCATTCACACTAACAATAAAAAAAGTTATTAAAATTTTACGAGACGAAGGACTATAATTGTTGAAACAATTTGTAAAATAATATTGTATAAATATGTATGGTAGGAGTATATTCAGAAGATACTTGTTTTGAGTTGGGTTAAAGAAATATTTATTTTTATTAATAACTACTCCTCCCGTTTCTAAATATATGTCATTTTAAGTTTTCATATTTGTTCTAAAATATAAGTCATTTTAGCTAGTTTTCTATTTTATCTATACACATTAAAAGTACAGTAATTTGTTATTTCATTTCTCCATCTTAATATATTTACTGGTATAAAATGAGGCTAAAATGGTGACTCAAAAATCACAACTTAACTCAAAAAATCCGACAACATTAATTAAAAAACTAAAAGCTTGGAATAAAGAGGATTATCATTAAGACACTTACCCTTTTCTTAATTTTGTGAAAGATTCTAAATTTAGGAATGGAGTGGGTATTGATTGTAATTGTAAAAATTGATCAACTATAAAAAATAAATTTATTTGTTATAATAAGTGGAATTAAAATTGACACGTGCCTCGTCACAGATTTAGTACTACTCCATCCATTTTAAAATAATACTAAAACAGATTTAGTACTCCTCCATCCATTTTAAAATACCTTTAGTTTAAGAAGTTTCATTTTATTCCAAAATATTTATTGTTTTATTATTATTTAGATATTTTAATATTTTAATCCAAATATACACTTATTAATGATTATATAATGTCATTTTAAAGACATTTAATCAATGGGTAATTTTATTGTTTTAAAGGTAATTTAATCTAATTCGTACTTCTTGTCTCTAAATGAATGTTCAAATTTCATTTTAAAGGACATTTGAAAATCTCTGGCAAAGATTCATATATAATCATGTAATCCTCATTTCAAATATTTATTTTTGCAAGTATAAAAAAACAAGTGAATTTTTTTTTTGATAAAAAACAGTTAAGAAAGAAATTATTTAAAAAAATAGAGATTCTTTTAGGGAGGGAGTATATATTTCTCTTCATAATATATGTGCACAACCTAATCCTCATTTCATCACGTAAGTATGAAACTAGTATTCTTTTTGTCCCGGAATAAATATCCTATTTTCTATTTTCGTTTGTCCCAAAATATATGTCGTTTTACTAAAATAGGTATGAAGTTTGGTAATCTTCCTATAGGCAAAACTATAAATTTTGCCACTGTACTTTAGGTTTACCTACAAATTTGCCACTATACTTTATTTCCGTCAATTTTGCCATCGTACTTTAATGTTTGCCTTCATTTTCTTCCTTCACCCTAACTTATGTTACAAACTAAACGAAAACATTTGAAACTTAACCAAAACGTTAAAAATATAGCATGGTCGTTAAAAACAAACTTTAAGGAAAAGATTAATTTGATACTTTAAAAATTATATTTGTGAAAATAATTTTTAAATATATATTTTTTGTGCTATTAAGAGATTTTTTTTGTAATTATCTACACATAGTTTTTTTATTCAACAAAAAAAAATCTTAAATGTTTTTTATATTTGTGAAAATAATTTTTAAATATATATTGGGACAACGTCGTTCATGAAGTAATCAACAGTTTGAAGACATAATAAGTTCAAATTGTTGTTGCCTCAATATTTGATTTTTCAA
Source organism: Campanula takesimana (assembly GCA_026119855.1). Taxonomy (NCBI): domain Eukaryota; kingdom Viridiplantae; phylum Streptophyta; class Magnoliopsida; order Asterales; family Campanulaceae; genus Campanula; species Campanula takesimana. The sequence goes on along the minus strand of JAOWBW010000388.1, from coordinate 1,409,011 downwards.
AGTGACAATTAAGGTTTTTTTTGGATTTTTGTAATAGTTACTGGTTCTGATAATTTAAGATGATTTTTTGCTTGAACCTTTTTTTTTACCTAATTTTAACTGCTACTCGTACTATAATTATTTGGAAATAATTAATTTAGATTTCTTGTAACAACAATTTAGTTTAGTTTAATAGACAATAATTTTTTAAAAATTAAATATAGTATTTTATTAATTTTTCACAAAACCCTAGTTGTTGTTACATTGTTTTTGCTATTTTTATAAGATTGTTCAACATTTCTACCGATTACGTTAAATTTGTGACATTTTCGTTAAGTTTCTAACCTCTGTTAGTGTGAAGGAAGAAAATGAAGCCAAATATCATAGTACAATGGCAAAACTGATGGAAACAAAGTACAATGGCAAATCTGTTGGTAACCTTTAAGTACAGTGGCAAATTTTATAGTTTCCCTCTACCTATATGACATATTCTAATATATTGCCATAGGAGATGTCACTCTATCCATATGAATAGATTGAGGCAATCATAGAAACATGACTAAAAGCTTAAAAACATTAACTTGTCAACTATGACATTTATTTTGATACAAATGAAGTATAAAATAAATGAAGATAATTAGAATACTATATTACAATAGTACCCTCATTTCATCACATCTAAAATGGAACGAAATCTAATATCAGCATAGTTATAAATCCCGTCCCATACCAGCCGGTACGTCCCATCCCAGTCGAAAACCGGTACGGTACATGTATAATTCCGTCCCAGTTTCTGTACCGCCCTAAACCAACCGCCACGTACCGGCCGAACCGACCGAGATGGTTGTACCGGTCGGTTCGCGAAAATAAAGACTTTAAACCAATTTTTTATTGTCGGACCTAGTAAAAATATATTTAAACTTGAGTTTTTTTTTTTTTTTTGAAAAACTATGACCTAGATTTATACTTCACGATTAATCAACATCGATCCATTCAACGCAATAGAACTTTCAAGGTCGTCAAGTCGCTAAACAGGAACAAAGCAGCATGTGTTGTCCAAGCAATCAATATTTTGGGACGTAGGTAGTAATACTTTCCTTTGTTATGATCAATTGGTGTCAACATGAGACTCTTGCCTTGTTTACTAGCTTTATGTCAATGTTGAATTAAGTAATCAATATTTTTCTGTTTTTGACTTGTCGTTCATCTTTATTTTATAGTCGTTTTTGCATTATATTCCACAATTGGTATAAGCTAGTACCAACCGTACCAACCGAGTACCAACCGTACCAACCAAGTTGGTATACCGACTTAGTTGGTTGGTAATAGTACTTATTTTTATGTACCAAGTTAAACTTGGTTGGTACTGGTATAAGCAAAATATAAATGGTATACCTACCAATCTAGCCCTACATATTGTATAGACGTAGCGGAAAGTATAATATAAAATAAATAAAATGATTGCAATTCGGTAACCGAACCGTCCCAATTCTTACTATTGTGAACGAACCCAAGAATGAGATTGATCTTATTATTATGAGCATAGTATAAAGTGAAGGTATTTGTGAATCCAATCCGTGAATCCCTTGTCATCCTTGATAAATTCTTATTTTTAATTGTTTTCTTGATATTAGTTTAAATTCTTGCATTAGTAGTTTAGTTAAATATTCTCAAACAAAAACCCCTGGTTATTTTTACATTAATTAAATATACTTGTTTTTACTCAAGTCTCTGTGGTTCGACCTTTACTTTTGTACATTGCTACTTCGGTGATTTATACACTTGCAATGTTTTATTACTGAGGAGTCAATTTGTTTTGTTTACTTATCAGTTACATTGTGATATATTTTTCTCATCTTGCAGGCTTTTTAAACTTTGAAAGACGAGAAAGATGGAATCATGCCAATGTTCTGGAAGTAGAGCCGTTAATTTGGGATCGTCCCGTCGGACGTCCCGTCCCGCCATATAAATGGGACGGGATGGGATAGTATATTCTAATCCCATATAAAAGCGGGCCTATTTGGGATATCCTGTTTGGGACGCTGGACAAAGTGGGACGGGACGGGACGTCACGCATTTTTTTAATTTTAATTTTAATGTTAATTTTTTTAACCTCAAAGATATTTTAGCACTTAATTTTTAGTTTTTTCTTTCAACTATCCATTGTCTTTTTATTGATTAAGCTATTTTATGAAATAAGAAGTTTTGATCTTGTTGGATTGTAAATGATAAATCTTATGTTTTAAATTTAATGTTTTGGCATCATCTAAGTTAGATTTTAGTTTTATAATATTAGCGTCTTCTTGTCCCGCATTTGTCCTGAATTGTCCCGCGTCCCGAGGTAGGATGGGACGGGACGAGGATTTTCCGTCCCGCGAAGAATTTGGGACGTCCCGTCCCGTAATATTGCGGGATTTCATAGTTTTGTCCCGTCCCGTCCCGTTTTCCCGAATTGATGGCTCTACCTGGAAGCACAACCTTGACTAATGGCAACCTTGATTTAGTTTTCATATCATGTAATGGTTGTATTTTGTAAAGTACTTACAAGGAATTAGGTATTGGCCTGACACTAGGGATATTGTCGACCGACAGTCCTAGGCGGGAAGTACGGTCGGGAGACAATACCGCCTCAATAGCCATACGAGGTTGCATGTAGTCGGGTTTTGACCATAAGGTTTGTCTTCTTGCAAACACGCGAATACAGAGTGAAGGAGAGGAGAGTTTGGCAAAATTGAAGGTTTTGGTTGATTGTTAGGCAATTCCTTTGCACATTCATTCAATGCCTTCGATTTGTTACTCAGTTCAACGATAATGATAAGACCTACTCCGCAAAATGTTCCTCACATCAATCTTCCCAACTACGATTGGGCTGATTTTCGTGTACAAGCTCGGAGCCATGTGAAGTGATTGATAGGCCAAGAAGGTGTAAGACATATTTACACATGTTGTACTAACTGCTTCTGCCCAGAACTGCTTAGAAAATCCTGTATTGGAGAGCATGCACCTTTCCCTCGCAAGCAATTTTTGACTCATACGCTCTGCTACAACATTCTGCTGTGGTGTACCTCTAATGATGAGATGTCTAGAAATCCTCACCTCTCTACAAAACGCATCGAACTCAGTACTGCAGAACTCCAAACCATTATATGTCCGGAGCTTCATGATCTTTTTTCCTATCTGATTCTCCACTAACGTCTTCTAGTCTCTAAAATTCCTTAGGGTCTCACTCTTGTTCTTCATGATAATCACTTAAGTCTTCCTCGAATAACCATCAACCATAGACAAGAAGTATATGTTCCCCCTTAGTGATTCCTGACGAGAGGTCCCCCAACAATTTGAGTTGATATAATCTAGAATGCCTTATGTGTTATGTATGCCCTTGGGAAAACTATTTATCTTCATCTTCGCTAGCACACAATGCTCACAAAATTTAAGATCCTTGATCTTATGGCCACAAAGAAGATCTCTCTTCGCTAACTCATGCATCCCTCGAATGCTCATGTGCCCGAGCCTAATGTGCCATAGCTTATACATATCTCCCTCGTTCACCTTTGATGATGCAACCATAGCTGACCCGAAGAACGTAATTTTTTAGAGGAAATACAAGGAGCCCCTTAAGGCCTTTCAGTACCACTTCTGAACCGTTACAAACATTAACTGCTCTACCTTTACCTTTGAAACTGAAACACTTACTCTACTGACTAAGAGAAATCAGATTCTTTGTCATAAGTGGAACGTGTCTAACCTCATTCAAAGTGATAAACCTACCATCATGAGTCCTAACCTTGATTGAACCAATACCAATAACCTTGCAGACTGCACTGTTGGCCATATGAATATTGCCACCATCCTTCTGTCTATAGTCAGTAAACCATTCCCTCCTAGGACTAATATGGTAAAAGCTCCAGAATCTAGAATCTACGCATCAGATGCGCGTGCAGATTCTTCTGTAACTAGAGTATAATCCTCATTAGAACTGCCACTCTTAGCCATCATGGCCTCTCTACTGATAGGAGCCTCGCCTCGCTTCTTTCTAGGACAATCAAATTTCCAATGTCCCTTTTCTTTGCAAAAATTGCAGAGATCCCCAGGTTTCGGACCCCTTTTGTGTGAAAAATTACCTTTATTATTCTTCTTCGCACTAGTACATTTATTACTACTACTAGCAACCAAACCTGATGTGTCGCGCCCCAGACCCATGGTCCTACTTGGCCCCACGCTCGGGACACGATTGTTAGACGTCATAAAATACTTTTGAAAATTTTTCGAAATATATACCTTCATAAAGTTTAACAAAATCGCACTTGAAGTTCACAGACTTCCACTAACTTTCAAACAAACTTTTCAAAAAACTCTCACAAACGGAAGTATTTAACCCGAAGGCTTACAAACTTTTATACAAATGTACAAACACCGACATTATCCAAAATATAGGTGTTACAAGATGATAAAGTCAAGGAAACTCTACCCAAAAGGTTATACATCTAAGTAATGTAACCTTGACAAAACTCATATCCCAAACTCTTACCACCACGACGTCCTCCCGTGCAATTATCCTATTCCCTGGACTTGCCTTTATCTAAAACAGTAAACAAATAAAGGGTGAGAATGAATCTCAGTAAGCTACTAAAATGCAACTACGTTACATGCTGATATGATAATCATAAAGAAACAATATCAACAATTAATCATATAGCATATAGCACATAACATGAGAGGCTCCCTATCGCCAACCGTCCCATACCGGTTGGAAATAACGACCAACTCATCATACAACACATAGTGTAGGAGAAAACACTCCTACGAGAATACCAAGCCAAGGTTTACCGAATACACATAACTGTCTGAGAATACCATCTGAGAAAACCATCTGAGCAGCATAAATAGCTGAAGCCGGGATCCCGAAAACCAAACCATAACCATAAGAACCAAAGTAACAATGGGGAAATATGACACAAAGTCATAACCCAAATGCTCACCCAAGGGAGCGATTCATCCCATCCAAGGCCAATCTGGACTGGGGAAACAGAAAAGACAACAATGGAAAACCTTATACCGAACTTGGCTTGTGTGCCACTATAATTCTCCCACCGCCTGACACAGAAGGTACCAATGGAAAACCTTATAGTGAACTTACTTGTACCACTATAATTCTCCCATTGCCTGACTCTACAACAAAATCAGCTGGACTTTCCACAAAGAGCACAGTAATAAATACTTGCTAAACAACAACAACCGGGCAATGATTCTAAAATAAGGAACCAAGCCAAACACATCACAAAGATGAACCAATCCAAACCACATCAAAAGATGTTCAATAATACCCCATGTAACACTTATTCATATTCCCTAACACATTTGTTCACAAATGAACCAATTTCAAACACTAGGGTGTTCCACAACAACCCTCTAGGTACTCTAGGATATCACCTAAGACCTAGACCAAGATTTAATTCTAATTCACTTGGATTTAAACAACTCAAACTTTTCAGAGCCCTGGGCGGTCGCCCACACCAGACTGTGCGGCCGCCCAAAACACTCTGTCTCAAGACAAAAATCTTCCAGATAAGTGTGCGGCCGCACGCCCTATTTGGGCGGCCGCCCAACACACCCGCCAGGCCAAAACTTGAACAAACTATACTCCTTTTGTTCCACCGTTCCACAAGTATAAATATAATTTTTCTAATATACTAATATACTCATTTAAGGATACTTTCATTCATTTCCCCGTTCTAAGAATAATAGTATAATTTTTATAATATACTTATTTAACATTTAACTCAAGTTAATATTTTACCGTCCCGCAAGTAGGAGTATACTTTCAAACACTTATACTAATATTCTCAGGATATAAACATACTACATATACATCCTTGCATACAAACCAAGTCACTTACCCAGTATAATTATACTCCCTTTGTCCCAAATAAACAAGTATCACAAATAAATTCTTTTCACAATAATTTCACCACATATCACACATATAGCAAATATATGACCATTTTACTATTTAAGGGGAATTAGTAACTTACCTATTTCCAGAAAAAGTATCGCAGAAATATGTTTTGTTCGGGTAGAAATGACCTACTCAACGCCCTTTTCTTACTTAGTACGAGAGGAAACAATATACTGTGTGTGTTTCACACAGAGAAATGAGAGAATTGAAGATAAACATGCATAATGAGATATTTATACACATTCAATTAGGCCCCTCAACTTTCATTATGAACAACTAAGCCCCTGAACTTTAAAGTTATACTTTGGACCCTAAAGTTTCAACTAACTCATTTATTCCTTCTAACAAAATTTCTACTAACACTTTAACTATCACATATGCTCAAATAATATATTTAAGTCATGAAATATTATTTAACACATAAAATGCACATAAAAGTTTCAATTTAAGTTAAGAAAATTAGGGTAGGTTTTGGGGTCGTTACAATCACTCCCCCTTAAAGAAAATTCGTCCCGAATTTTAGGATAACTTACCAAACGAATCAAACAACCAAGGATATTTCCTTTCCATTTCGTCCCGAATCTTCCAATTAGATTCTTCCACATTATGGTTCCTCCTAACTGACCATCTGTCTGAGGATGAAAAGTCGTTCTATATCCCAATTCTGAATTCAAAGCCTTCTGAATTGCTTGCTAAAATCAAGATGTAAATAAGGAACCCATATCCAATACCATGCTCGTATGCATCCCATGAAATCGCACTATCTTCTGAACAAATAAGTAACAACTGGAATTAACATTTATACCCTTAAAATAGATAAGGTGAGAAAACTTGGTAACCAATCCGCTATCAATCAACATCATTGTTCTCAACTATTCAGGGTAACTCCTTCAATGAAACCTTTCGCAATAGATTCATATCCACTCAAAAATCTCAAAGGCTTGTCACCAACCAACTGATCACTGATATTTTACTTCCAGATTATTCGCAGCTCAAGGACTTAGTTGAATGCTTAGAATTTCGCGTGTCAAACAAATCAAATGTAACTCTTCAAATTATCTCAATACTCTACATTTACTTGGATTCATAATTAAATTGGTCTTGTGTATCTCTTCAAGTACCTGTAGCTAAATTCCGTTATGCATGTTGGTTCCACTAAGTATCGACTACATACTCTGCTACAAAAGTTAAAGTTCCATCACTAGCAACGAACAAAGTCGTGTTGTCTATCATCATTCATTCCACTAGTAATTTCCTATAGTTGAAATCATTCAATAGAGTAGAAACTTAAAGCTTCCACAATGGCAAAATCACACCATGTCCCAACTCACAAAAACTCCAAAATGTTAATTCCTCTAACATTCCCCATTTAGTTTTATCAAACATGAACTATAAGTCAATGTATCCTCTAACACATTACCTTTCCCGGATGATATAACATGGTACTCTACCTACATTATCTCATGTGTAACTCTCTTTAGAAAAACCAATACTTTAACTCTTATGGTTGGTAAACACTTCAATATGGCTTTATAAAGGTCATTCACTAATGCCATGGATATATAATCGCAATAAATCTCAAGTTATAGGTAGGATAATTTTGTTCATAAGGAATCAATCTTCTCAAAGCACACATTGTTACCATACTATTCTGAAGCGATGAACATCTCAATCACTCTTTAAGGCATCACCATGAATAATAAATTTATCAGATCCACTATAATGGTAAAACTCGACATATCCACTAGATAACTGTAATACTAGTCAAATCCATTAAGCAATATCAATACTGAAGTTGTCATTAACTCTCGTTTCAACAATTAAAAACTCGTTTCACTCTTACCAATTCATCGAGAAAGTGTATCTTCATGTGTCATATAGTTAACGGTGTAGCTACCTTAGAAATCCATCAATGAATCTCTAACCATATGCCAATCTCAACAAGTTACATACCTCTGCTACTGAAGTGGAATCTTTTCCAATTACTGTTGCTTTCATATTTAAAAAAATCAATAACCCTGCCTGAGTTGAAACTTCCTCAAAATAATATATCCTCTAACAAGAATACATAATGCCTTGATTTCACAACTGTTGCCTCTCACAAAGCAATCCAATTACGGCTACAGATACAACTCAGCATATCCAACAATACCACTGAAGTAATTGTTAATTCAAACACTATGACCACAATTTATGATGCCCATACCTGGTATGAAAAACCGTTTTTAAAATATACTCAACTCAAAATTTCAACTAATGATAATCACTTCAAGTCAACCACTGAATAAACCACTGATCTCTGAAGTTGATCAATTATATCCCCCATATAAAATAACAAGTGATGATTCGTTATAGTCATCTGGTTGAGCTCTTAGTATTCAATATACAATCGCAAAGTACCATACCTTTTCATAATAAACAATACTGATACATCCCACGTAGATATACTAAACGTAATGAATCCCTTGTCAAGAAATATCTTAAGTTGAATCTTCTACTCCTTTAACTCAACCAATGTTATGAATATATTGCACCAGATATCAACTGTTGGGTATGAAAATCATAAACCACTCCTATTAGCTAGATTTGATTGATCCCATAACTTTATTTTACTTTTTGTGGACTTTAGGTTTAATTGTAAGAAGTTTTAAAACTTCATTAGTTAAGTCCAATTTTAGTTTAGCTAGGCTTAGAAGACCAGCCCCTCAAATTTTGAAGAAATGCTGCTGCTGAAAGACTTCTGCGAAATTGGCCTAGTCTGCCAACCTCACCTAGGCGACCGCACATAGGCGACCGCACTACTGACCGCACTAGTGACCGCATACCTTGGCCACCGCAAATCCAAGTAAAGACAAACTTGATTTGAACGTTGCAAATTCAAATTTGAATTTGGTCGTACAAGATAGTACATCTGGACCACTAATTTCTGCAACTACAAGACAAAGATATGAGCTCCAATCAGAATGTGACAGCTCATCATCTTCCAACAGCTATCTCTCTCACCCAAGGCTATAAATAGTCCTTACTTTCTTCATTGAAAGTGTGCTGAGATTCAAAGAGAGAAATTGCTGTCGAAATACTTGGTGATTGAAGATCATACTCAAGATTTCCAGAATCATTTGAATCTTCAAGCATTCGCCTTCAAATCTTCAAAGATCCCCAGCAAGCCTTCAAGAACATCAAATCTCAAGCCCAGCAACACTTAAAGATTCTTTAGGCTCTCAATCATTTAGATTATATAGAGCTCTTGATTCTTTACACACACACACCCCGATTGATCAATCACATAGATTGCATCATTAGGGATACACCGGTCTAAGTCTAGGATTTGTTCTTCATAGAAAGTAGGAATTAATTCAAATCTTCATCTTTGTAATTTGTACTCAAGATAATTAATATATCCTCCATTCAAAATCCAAGACCGACCATCTTGGTAAAAGACGTAGATCTTTTAACGGATCGAACCTTTCCAAATCATTGTGTCATTTACATTCTGCAAATTTACTTTCTGCAATTGTTCTTATTGTTCATATTGACTTCATTTGTCGTTTAGTGTTTTGATCTTTCCAGATAATCAAACGATTTTGAATTGTGTTTGTTGCTTGCCTATTGCCTAAGTTATTACTTCTGACTACTTATCTTTTGCCAAAACTCACTGACACAAAACTTCATTTTCAACCCACCTCGTCAGTAACCTTTGCCGACCGCATATAGCTGACCGCAAGGTTACCTTGCCGCATTGCTTGCCGCATTGCTTACCGCAAACTGAATATTTCATATCTCTATCTTTGCCGACCGCAATATTGCCGACCGCAATATTGCTGACCGCACTATTTACTTACCTCGTCGATTTAACTTCAAAACCAACTCTACTTTGTTTTATCGAAAACTTCCGCTGTGCATTTTACCTTGAACTAGTGGTTTTTACTTGACCACAAAATTCAAGAGTAAGCATAAGGTTGAATTTTGAAAAAGGGTTGATAATTTTAAATAGGCTATCCCCCCCCCCCTCTAGCCTCTTTTCATACCCTTGTTGTGTCTTTGGGACCAACAAGTGGTATCAGAGCAAATACCTTTATAAAACCTCTGTTTTTCAAGCTTAACAGCTTGGGTGCCGATTCAAAATGGCAAGTCAGAAAACTATGGCAACGGTTAACTTCACCCACGTTCCAGCGTTCGACGAAGATAACTTTGACGTATAGAAGCACAGCATTCTAACTCAGTTCTACTCCATGGACGAGCAGCTCGGCGATTGTCTTACCATTGGACCATACTTCCCAATGAAAGCAAATCCAAATCCAGAAACCAATGCAGACACACCGTCGATCAAGAAACCAAAAGCTGAATGGACAGATGAAGAGAAAAGACTAGTTGGAATGGATGTGAAAGCAAAGAGCATACTCCTAAGTACTTTGAGTACATCTCAGCGTCGACAAATCATGGAATGTGCTACCGCAAAAGAACTTTAGGATGCAATTGAAGATTACATCGAAGGAGATCAAGCTTGCAAAGAAAGCAAAAAGTTTGCAATTCAAAGAAGATTCAACAACTTTGCCAAAATCCCCGGTGAATCACTCAGAGCCACATATGATCGCTATTGTGAGATCGTGAGTACTTACACCGCACTTTGGAAGAATCTTACCAAGAAAGAAATCAATGTTAATTTTCTAGCCGCTCTTGGTTCTCAATATCTTCATAAAGGAAACACTCTTGAAGATACCAAGTTACTAGATGATATGTCACTCAGAAGCCTCTATGCCAACCTCAAGGTTTTTTATATCAAGCTCCACAACATTGAAGAAATGGAAGGAAAAACAAAGAACTTGTCGTTATTCGCTAAAAAGGAAGAAATGGTCGAAGAAGAAGATCAAAAAATCTCCACGTCTGAATTACTAGATATGGACGATGATGACTTTGCTATGTTCGTGAAAAGATTTCAAAAGTTCAGAAAATCAGCAAGGCCCGGATCATCAAGCAAAGCTCCAGCAAGGTTCTCAAGGAGCAGCTCAACAAATAAGAAAGAGTACTCCAACTTCTCCAAGAAGAAAGAGGATCTCGTTTGTTTTAATTGCAGGAAACCCGGTCATTTCGCATCAGAATGTCCAATTCCCAAATTCGAGTACATGAAGAAGAAAAGCAACTTCACTCCTAGATACTCAAAGCAAAAGGGAATGGTCGCTGAAGAGGACTCTGCCACAAAAGAGTTAGCTACCTGGATAGAGTCAGACTCTGATGAAAGCGACGAGGATTCTGAAGAAGGTCACATTTGTTTGGTCGTTCATTTCGATGATGAGGATGAAAATAAAAATCGTCGCTCACCAAATGCAAAACCTAAACGGATAAGCTATACAGCTGATGAACTTGCTGAAAAGGGATTCCTAACTCCAGTTCAAAGAAATGGCGATCTTCTATTTTCTAGATGTGATGTAAGTGCAGCAAAGAAGGCTCAATACAATCCCAAGGTGAAGGAAGTTCTGCTTACCACTCCACAAGTCAAGTTTGACATTTCTCCCGACGAACAAGAAAAGATGTTTATGAAAGCTGAACAGGTAATTAGTAAGTTTTCTGGCATGAAGGAAGCTTTAGCACTTTCAACTGAAGAGATTTCCCAGCTTAAGACGGAGAAAACTCTACTAAGATCTGAACTCACCCTCCTTAAGGAGCAGATCAAGAGCATGACTCCTCTTACTGATCGAAACTGTTTCTTAGAAGAACAAAATGTCATATTTAAAGTTAAAAACGATGAATTGGTTGCTGAGATAAATGACCTTAAACGGATCACTAATGAGTGAACCAATTCTCGTGTCACTATGAAACAAATACTAGAATCCCAAAAGTCTAGTGGTGATAAAGAAGGCTTGGGATTCCAAACTAGTGACAACTTTAAATGTGCATCTTGTTGTGAAAGAGATGAGAAATTTACCCAGCAAACTTTGGAAGAGTTGAAGGCTAAACATCATGTTTCAAAGGGTGTAGGACAAGAACCAAAGAAGAAACTAGTGTTCAATTATGTCTACCCTAAGAAACAAACTGGCAAGGCAAAGTTGAAAGGTATTGTCATGGATGAACCTGCTGCTGCGGCAAGCACCAGCAAGGTCGCTGAGTCTCCTTACCACACTCACTTACCGCAAGGTCGGTCGACCGCACCAAGGAAGTTGGCTACCACAAGGAAACCGACGACCGCGGGTAGTGGCAAGGCGGCAAAGTTCAAGTGGATGAATTTTGTAAAGGCGACCTCATCCATACCAGTAAATGATGTTGTGCTGAAGACTTCAACGAAGTTTGTTAACCCTCAGTTGGGTGGCTTCCACCATTGTTCTGTGTGTGATGATTATGGTCACAAGGCTGCTGAATGTCTTTTAAGATTCACACCCAATCCTAGAAGGTTTAAACCACCTTCTGTGAGGCAAGTGTGGGTTGTAAAAATCTACTAATCTTTAGGACCCAAAATAATAAAGGGGACCTCGATCTTAAATGTTTATTTTGTAGGTCCTCTGCCTAATGGCCGGCCACTCCAATGAAACTACAAGTTTATGGTATCTCGACAGTGGATGCTCAAGGCATATGACTGGAGATATCAACCTATTGGAAAGTGTCCGTAATGAAAAAGGTCCAGCAGTTACTTTTGGTGACAACAGCAAAGGAAAGACCATCGGTTATGGAGTCATCAGAAAAGGAAAAATAACAATCCAAGATGTTTCTCTAGTTACCGGTCTAAAACACAATCTTCTCTCAATCTCACAATTTTGCGACAAAGGATTGCAATGCCACTTCACTTCAACTCATTGTCTTATCAAGGATGGCAACTCCGGCGTCACTTTGCTCAAAGGGATTCGTAAGAAAAATGTTTACATTGTTGACTTTAATTCTACTTGTATTTCTTCTAATCTCTGTTTTGTAGCAAAGAATGTTAACGAAAATAGTTGGCTTTGGCATAAACGACTAAGTCACTTAAACTTCAAGTATCTCTCCAAGATTGGTAGAGAAAATCTAGTTCGTGGTCTACCCAAGGTAGCTAATCACCACGATGAAAAGTGTCAGCATGTCAACTAGGCAAACAACCAAAATCGTCTTTCTCCAGCAAGACGACTTCGTCAACTTCAAGATGTTTGCAGCTACTACATATGGATTTATTTGGACCTGTCACTACCGCAAGTATCGGAGGCAACAGATATACATTAGTTGTGGTAGACAATTATTCAAGATATACGTGGGTCGAAATGATGATCTCCAAAGATGATTGTTATGACATTTTGACCGCGCTCTTTAGCAGCTCCAAACTAAAAAAGAAGACGACCTAGTCAGTGTTCGATCCGACAACGGAACAGAATTCAAAAACAACGGCGTCGCTCAATACTGTGATGACCACGGCATTGACCACAATTTTTCAGCTGCTGGAGTTCCACAACAAAATGGTGTTGTGGAAAGAAAGAACAGAACGTTGATAGAGGCAGGAAAAACTATGCTTGCTGAATCGAAGCTACCTTAATATTTTTGGGCTGAAGCCGTCAACACAGCTTGCTTCACTCAAAATCGATCCCTCATCAATAAGACTTACAACAAAACACCTTATGAACTTTGGAGAGGAAGAACCCCCAACATTGCCTACTTCAAGATTTTCGGTTGCAAATGCTTCATTCTCTACAACGGTAAAGAACATCGAGGTAAATTTGCTCCTAAGGCCGATGAAGGTATATTTGTTGGGTATGCTAAACACTCAAAAGCTTTTCGTGTATTTAATAAAACCACTCTTAAGATAGTTGAATCTGTCCATGTTACTTTTGATGAACATTCTCTCCTTGAGCCACATATGGCTCCAAATGTTGCTGATGATTTTGTTGAGCTTAATGAGACAGGTACAAGTCGACCACAAAATCAGTCAACTCAAGGAAATCCATCTAACTCAACAGCTCCTTCACCTACCTCACATGAAGCACCAGAAGCTACCACATCTGCTGCTACCTCAAATGGAGTTGAAGTTGAAACACCCATCAATGTTGAAGAACCTATCCCTCAACTTACCTATGATTGGAATGGCACAAATGATGTACCACTAGAAGATTTACAACAACCATCAACTCAACCAGACCTACCTTATGAAGTGCGCGAGGTCAGAGATCACCCAATTCAGAATATCATTGGTGATCTACATTCCGGTGTTCGAACAAGACGATCAAATTATGATGCTCTTACCGCAATCATATCTCAAGTTGAACCCAAGAAAGTTGATGAAGCACTCCAAGACTCAAGTTGGGTTGTTGCCATGCAAGAAGATCTCAACCAATTTGAAAGATGTAAAGTTTGGAACTTAGTTCCTCGACCTAAGGATCAAGGAGTGATTGGTACAAAGTGGGTGATTAGAAATAAGATGGATGAGAATGGAAGCATCACAAGAAATAAAGCTCGGTTGGTTGCACAAGGATATAGACAAGAAGAAGGCATTGACTACGACGAAACTTTTGCCCCCGTTGCACGACTTGAAGCTATTAGGATATTTTTAGCATATGTCTCTTACAAAAGATTCAAGCTTTATCAAATGGATGTGAAGAGTGCATTTCTCAATGGCGAACTTCAAGAAACCGTCTATGTCGCTCAACCGCCAGGATTTGAAGATCCCAAATTTCCACATCATGTTTACAAACTTAAAAAGGCTTTATATGGACTTAAACAAGCTCCACGGGCATAGTATGATACACTATCTAAATTTCTCCTAGATAAAGGTTTTAAGCGTGGTAAGATCGACACAACTCTATTCATTGCTAAATATCATGATCATACTTTACTTGTTCAAATTTACGTCGATGATATTATTTTTGGTTCCACTAACGAATTGTTGTGTAAGCGATTTGAAAAGCTAATGAAAAACAAATTTGAGATGAGCATGATGGGAGAATTGACATTCTTCCTCGGACTTCAAATTAAACAATGTGCTGAAGGCATCTTCCTCAACCAAGCAAAGTACACAAAAGATCTCATAAAGAAATTTGGACTCGACAATGCAAAAGCATATGACACTCCTATGGCTGCTGGTAACAAGCTGGATAAAGACTTGAAAGGTAAGAAGGTTGATCAAACCTTGTACCGAGGTATGATTGGCTCTCTCTTATACTTAACTACTAGTAGGCCCGATATCATGTTTAGTGTTTGTGTCTGTGCTCGCTATCAAGCGGATCCTCGAGAAGCACATCTTATTGCTGTAAAACGTATTATTCGATATTTATCTGGGACCATTAACCTTGGACTTTGGTATTCCAAAGATTCAAATTTTGATCTTATAGGTTACTCAGATGCAGATTATGCAGCCTGTACCATCAACAGGAAAAGCACAAGTGGAACTTGTAATTTCCTCAGAAATCGAATCGTTTCATGGGCAAGCAAGAAACAAGCATCAGTTTCCGTATCTACCACAGAAGCTGAATATATAGCTACTGGAAGCTGCTGCTGCCAAGTGCTTTGGATGAAACAACAATTGGTCGACTACGGAATCAACGAAGGAAATTGTCCAATCTATTGTGACAATACATCTACCATTGCTGTGTCCAACAACCCTGTCATGCATTCGAAGACCAAACACATTGATATCAAATACCATTTTCTCAAGGATCATGTCGAGAAAGGTAATATCCATCTAGAGTATGTGAGTACTGACAATCAAATTGCAGACATTCTCACCAAGGCTCTAGACTCCAAGAGATTCAGGTGTCTCAGAGGAGGAATGGGTATGCTAGAACTTTAAAATCTTGTCCTTATGATATTTGTACTAACATTTTGGTTTCTCCAAGTTTTCAATAATAAGTAGGTACCTAGCAACTCTGTCGACCGCATTGCTTCAATCGACCGCAAGACTGTCGACCGCATGATGTACCTACCGTAATGGAAAACGAAGATATGTGTTTACTGCTTTGAAGAAGCATTATCCTACCTAAACATGTCGACCGCAAGGGCTACCTCATACAGTCGACCGCCTGGTCAACCTCATACAGTCGACCGCCTGGTCAACTTCAAACAGTCGACCGCACTATTAAGGTCTCTCATCTCTATTTTCACTTACCGCACAATTGGACTCCAGGTAAGTATTCTAACCTTAGAAATATTTAGGAGTTGTGATGATTTGACTTCAAGCGTATTAAGGGTATCAAGGTAATTTTCATTTTTCCCTCGCTTTTATTTAATTTAAATCATCATTATATTATTGCTCCGCCGTCATTGGTTCTCACTTAGAGACAAAAGGACTCTTTCTCTGTCAAATCTGATATGCAGAATTAACTTCCCACTTTTCCACCTTCTCACTCCCCATAACCGCCCATATACTCCCTTCCCACTACCCTCCGTCCCACTCTCTCTGTCCTCCTTCTCTCTCTAACCTTTCTCTCTCTAACCTTTCTCTCTCAATCCGATTCTCTCTATATTTCTATTTAAATTTCATGGTCCCAAAAGATAAAACTTACAAGAAATCATCCTCTCTTCATCCTTCATCACAACAATCACAAATGGTATGATTTCCAACCTATATCTCTCTATATTCTTTTATTTTCGGGTATTGTTGAGTTCTTGGTGGGTTTCTTAGAAACTCTTCATATTCTTCCCATTGTTGATTTTGATGATTTCCATGCTTAGATATTGTTTAAATTCATGCTAGTTCATCCTTAATCGTTTTTCTATGTGATATTCCATGGTTTAATGGAGGGATTTAAGTGTTTTTTCACCAACTGGGTTTTCCGAGTTTCGCCCCCCCCCCCATTTCATTTTCTTCAATTTCGTGCATTTTGAATGTTCCTTTCATAAAATTGATGTTATTTTCGGATTTAATCGGGTTTTTCGAGGCCAGTCACATGATTTTTATTTGTTTTCTGCACTTTTTGCGCAAATCTGGGTATCAGGTACTATAGATGTTCTTCATGTTCTTGTTCATGTTCTTAGTAAACACACTTTTTGATCTATTTTCTTGGGCACACATACTAGATAGGTGTTTGTGCGTGTTTTGATTATCTGAACCTTAACTCTTTCAAATTTCCTTGTTTTCGAAAATTTTAAATTTTTTAAGTGTGTCGACCGCATTACACTTACCGCATTATTGACCGTGATTTACTTACCGCATGCTAGTTCTTCCTTGCCGCATCCTTAGTTGCCATGCTATGCTTACCGCATGTATCCCTTACCACATTCTTCCTTACCGTGTCCCTTGCCGCATCTTCATTGAAATCGACCGCAAGTTTTACTTTTCTAATTTCTAAATTTTTTTCAGGATACTAAACACTTTCTTCCTGGCCTTCTAATGGATGTTGATGATTTGCAAGAAGATGCCATTGGAAGAAATCTTATTAAGAGATTTGAGAAGACTGGAATTCTGTCATTCTTCACATTTGATCAAGACTTCCATGTCCCATCTCTTGTCGATCAATTCTTTGAGACCGCTACTGAAGAATCCGGTCGAAGCAAATCTGGGAAAATAGTGAAGTTTATTCATGCTGAAATTGAAGGTCATGAGATGACCTTAGATGTGGTTAATATTGGTGAGGTGTTGGGAATCAAAAAGAAGTCTGGTGTTGTTTATGCCACGACCGTGGCTGATAATGAATTGAAGGCTCTTGCAAAGCGCTTGGTTGGTCATACTCATGTCACCAAAGTTCCTCGTAAGGAATTTGATGAGTTCATGTACCATATCGGTCACCTAGTTGGACACTCTATTCATTGCAAGACAGGTAACCAGGCAAACTTCAATACCTCCCAATGGACTTTGTCTGCCGCAATTTATTTATGTAAAGACATAGACTGGTGTCAGGTCATCTATGATGCCCTGAAAGAAAACATCATTGCTTACAATAAAGCAAAGGACAAGGGCACTATCAAGTACCGTACTCACAGCAGATTCAGCACCTTTCTCATGACTCACATTAAGGAAATTCGCAAAATCATGGCGAAGAATCGCGAACTTCTACTTTCCATTTCCAAGAACAAGCTCTTTACCATCTCTACCATGAAAACCAATTTCCGTTCTCGATTTGGAAATCGTCTTTATAAGGTCTATCTAGCTAAGGATCCTCATGAGCCGTATGAGTCTCCTTCCAAACACCGACCCTCTCTGCCGACCGCTAGTGATGACGACGACGATGAAGAAGAGTATCTCCCTGCCGCCCCGGTCAAAGGAAAAGGCAAGGGTATTGCTGTTGAGCCTACCGCAAAGAAATCATCAGTTGCCGTCGGTATCAAATTCAAGGAACCGACCGCCAAGTCTACTTACTCCACTTCCCCTCCTCGCAAGTCGACCGCATCATTAAAGTCACTTGCCGCACCATCTCTCAAACCCTCAAAGACTCCTTCGACCGAAACTGTTCAGGGGGAGAAAAAGAGAATTCACTCCCTCAGTCCGGTCAAGGTTGTCAAGAAAGCAAAGGTTGCTGCATCTCCAGTCTTTACTCTAACTGGGTCTCCTCCTCTTACCACTGCAGATGTAGTTGATGTTGCTCCTACATTGAAAAAGGTTGCACAACAAGTTTACTCCCTCAGGGATGAATCAGACAGTGAAAAGACTGATGATGAGAAGTCAAGTAGTTCTGATAGTGAAGCTGATGGAAATGATGACGATGATAATGATGGTGGTGAAGACAAGCAAGTGGATGATGTTGGTAGCAAACAAGGAGATAGTGATGACAAAGATAAGGATGTGAATGTTGATAGCCCAACTTTCGACCGCCCCGATGTTGCAGCTCAAGTAGTTACCACGGTTGATGATACCGACCGCACTGTCGACCGCACCCCTGTTGTTTCTCCTACCCACTCTCATATTCCAACTCCTCCATCTCCGGTCCAGAACGATGACATTCCGGCGACCACAGGACAGGTTTCCGCCCTCCTGACCGCGGTTCAATCCTTGACTAAACTTCAATCTGAAAACCAATCTGCCATTGCTCAGTTGACCGCAGAGGTAATTGATCTTAAATCCACTCAGGCTGATTTGAAGCTAGAGCTCTGCTCTCTTCCCTACAAAATGATTGATACCATTAAGGGGGAGACAGTAGCTATAACAAAGACGGTGAAAGACATTGTTCGTGGAAATACAAGCTCTAGTTCTGCTGCCATTCAACCTGCCGCACAAACTCCTCCGACCGTCTCAACTTCGACCGCACTCTCCACTGATTTCTTGGTTACTCCTCGATTTTTAAAGGAGGCTCTGACTATTCAAACCAATGCCCTTAACCATGGGCTTTCTCGTGAAATCTTGGATGCATTCATTGAAGTCCACAAACAATTGGATTTTGTTAAAAACGACCTGACTCTTGAACTGAAGAAAATAAATTCAGTTTGGAAAACAGTGTGGATGTTGCAATCAAGGCCTCTCTTGAAGCTCTAACTGAAAATCAAGCGAAAAAGCTTGAAGCAATCAAGGCTGCATATGCTACTCTCAAAACGCCACTTGAGTATCAGGGCTCCAGAATTGAAGAACTGACCAACACTGTTGTTGGTTCTTTCCAAGTTGTTGAAAAGAAATTGGAGACATTAGAAGAATCAGTTCAGAAGTCAGTTGGGAGCGCAGTCACTGAAGGATCCATTCAAGTTGCAGATGCTGGTCATGGCAATGTTCACTCACAAGCTGAAAATGATGATGGCAACAGCATTGATTTCCCTACCGCGAACAGTTTCGATTATATGCTTGCCAATGCATTCACTTGCCCTATCATTCCAGAATTTGAGGACGAAGTGAAGATTCCTGGATTGGATATGTGAGCTGACCACTCTCCTGACCGCATGCCCGACCGCATCTCTTGTTTGACCGCACTTTGTTTTTATTTTGATAGGCTGGATGCCTTGAAACAATTTTATTTCTGTTTAACTTTTATTTGGGTTTGTAAAACAACTATTATTCTCTCTTTTGTTTGTACTCTTATTCGTCATCGCTTAAATGATTCAGAGTACCGGTTATGCATGTGATGTTTGATGCTATTCATTTCCCTCATATATTATCTCTTTGAATTGCATCAAAAATATTTCTATTTCCTAGGTTTAGATTTTATCTTTTTAGGAATATAGAAATCTATAACATTGACTTACAGTGTGTGCATTGACTTGGGGCGTGAACTTAATAAAATTAATTTCTTGAAACATGTTATTACCAAGTACAATGAATTTAGTCTTTGTTATAGTAGGTAATGGTCTCAATCAAATAGGGGGAGATTGTTGGGTATGAAAATCATAAACCACTCCTATTACCTATATTTGATTGATCCCATAACTTTATTTTACTTTTTGTGGACTTTAGGTTTAATTGTAAGAAGTTTTAAAACTTCATTAGTTAAGTCCAATTTTAGTTTAGCTAGGCTTAGAAGATCAGCCTCTCAAATTTTGAAGAAATGCTGCTGCTGAAAGACTTCTGCGAAATTGGCCTAGTCTGCCAACCTCACCTAGGCGACCGCACATAGGCGACCGCACTACTGACCGCATACCTTGGCGACCGCAAATCCAAGTAAAGACAAACTTGATTTGAACGTTGCAAATTCAAATTTGAATTTGGTCGTACAAGATAGTACATCTGGACCACTAATTTCTGCAACTACAAGACAAAGATATGAGCTCCAATCAGAATGTGACAGCTCATCATCTTCCAACAGCTATCTCTCTCACCCAAGGCTATAAATAGTCCTTACTTTCTTCATTGAAAGTGTGCTGAGATTCAAAGAGAGAAATTGTTGTCGAAATACTTGGTGATTGAAGATCATACTCAAGATTTCCAGAATCATTTGAATCTTCAAGCATTCGCCTTCAAATCTTCAAAGATCCCCAGCAAGCCTTCAAGAACATCAAATCTCAAGCCCAGCAACACTTAAAAGATTCTTTAGGCTCTCAATCATTTAGATTATATAGAGCTCTTGATTCTTTACACACACACACCCCGATTGATCAATCACATAGATTGCATCATTAGGGATACACCGGTCTAAGTCTAGGATTTGTTCTTCATAGAAAGTAGGAATTAATTCAAATCTTCATCTTTGTAATTTGTACTCAAGAGAATTAATATATCCTCCATTCAAAATCCAAGACTGACCATCTTGGTAAAAGACGTAGATCTTTTAACGGATCGAACCTTTCCAAATCATTGTGTCATTTACATTCTGCAAATTTACTTTCTGCAATTGTTCTTATTGTTCATATTGACTTCATTTGTCGTTTAGTGTTTTGATCTTTCCAGATAATCAAACGATTGTGAATTGTGTTTGTTGCTTGCCTATTGCCTAAGTTACTACTTCTGACTACTTATCTTTTGCCAAAACTCACTGACACAAAACTTCATTTTCAACCCACCTCGTCTGTAACCTTTGCCGACCGCATATAGCTGACCGCAAGGTTACCTTGCCGCATTGCTTACCGCAAACTGAATATTTCATATCTCTATCTTTGCCGACCGCAATATTGCCGACCGCAATATTGCTGACCGCACTATTTACTTACCTCGTCGATTTAACTTCAAAACCAACTCTACTTCGTTTTATCGAAAACTTCCGCTGTGCATTTTACCTTGAACTAGTGGTTTTTAATTGACCACAAAATTCAAGAGTAAGCATAAGGTTGAATTTTGAAAAAGGGTTGATAATTTTAAATAGGCTATTCACCCCCCCCCCTCTAGCCTCTTTTCATACCCTTGTTGTGTCTTTGGGACCAACATCAACACTATAGCATTATACCGAACAACTCAAGATAACCCAAGGTTTTCATCAATCATGTACTACTCAATAGAAAACATATCCGAGATCCCACAAAGGAAGAGTACATTTTCTGGTTTAACTATAGACACTCTGCTGCCAACCCCATAAACCAAATAACAGGCATAACCTTGTGATAAAAAAAAATAGACTTTAATGCATAAATAGCATGAATGCTAAACACATACGTCTACCATGCTTAATTAAAGCATACTAGCATATAAAACTCCACAACAATAATATCAAAATCTTGCTATGGCAAAATGACTAAACCAGCAAGTAAAATATGCTCACAAATTTGCACATCACAAGTTCACAACACTCTATCAATCACCAAACACTCCCCCTTAGGATAGACACCTTTAACACCTAAGGTAGAGACTCAGGAGACACATTTAATCGGGAAGCAAAATGCACAGACACATAAGAATACGAAGAGCCAGGGTCTATAAGTGTATGTGCTCTCAAACAATTATACCTCCAATCACATTAGAAGGATCTGAAATCTGTTGTTGATTGATGGCAGAAACACTACCTTGTACCTTAAGCTTCCCTGAAGAATCCCTGTTCTAGCCCTGAGAAGACCCAATTACATTTCCCGATAACTGATTCTTAAATCTAGAGAAATTCCTCTGAAAGTGACCCAACTGACCACATCTCATACATTTGCCTTGCTTCTTCCAACATCTTTCTTCTACATGCCCTTCCTTCCGATAATAGCTACATACTCGTTTGCCTTGAGTTCTTCTATTTTTTGGCCCTTGAAAAGATTCCTTAGCTTGCGAAGATGTCCCTTGGTATTCTTTACTATTACCACGCTGGGGTTGTGGTTTTAACTGTCCTCCTCATTTTGTCACATCTGAAGCTTCAAGCTTGCTTTTATGCTCAACTATATCGTCAATTGTTTTCATTACAGTTTCAAACATACCTTGGAACATTGTTCGAACCTCTTCTCTAGCATTACCCAGCCCTAAAGGCCCCGACTGATCACCCTCTGTTCCAACCATCCTCAGTGATTACCTGCATAAAACACTCAACGTTACTCACTCTCTACCCAAATACCCTCCTAGGTCACTTAGTCATTCTAGACCATCTACAACCTAGCTCTGATACCAACTATCGCACCCCAGACCCGTGGTCCTACTTGGCCCCACGCTCGGGACACGATTGGAAGACGTCATAAAATACTTTGAAAATTTTTCGAAATATATACCTTCATAAAGTTTAGCAAAATCGCACTTGAAGTTCACAGACTTCCACTAACTTTCAAACAAACTTTTCAAACAACTCTCACAAACGGAAGTATTTATCCCGAAGGCTTACAAACTTTTATACAAATGTACAAACACCGACATTATCCAAAATATAGGTGTTACAAGATGATAAAGTCAAGGAAACTCTACCCAAAAGGTTATACATCTAAGTAATGTAACCTTGACAAAACTCATATCCCAAACTCTTACCATCACGACGTCCTCCCGTGCAATTATCCTATTCCCTGGACTTGCCTTTATCTAAAACAATAAACAAATAAAGGGTGAGAATGAATCTCAGTAAGCTACTAAAATACAACTACGTTACATGCTGATATGATAATCATAAAGAAACAATATCAACAATTAATCATATAGCATATAGCACATAACATGAGAGGCTCCCTATCGCCAACCGTCCCATACCGGTTGGAAATAACGACCAACTCATCATACAACACATAGTGTATGAGTAAACACTCCTACGAGAATACCAAGCCAAGGTTTACCGAATACACATAATTGTCTGAGAATACCATCTGAGAAAACCATCTGAGAAAACCATCTGAGCAGCATAAATAGCTGAAGCCGGGATCCCGAAAACCAAACCATAACCATAAGAACCAAAGTAACAATGGGGAAATATGACACAAAGTCATAACCCAAATGCTCACGCAAAGGAGCGATTCATCCCATCTAAGGCCAATCTGGACTGGGGAAATAGAAAAGGCAACAGTGGAAAACCTTATAGCGAACTTGGCTTGTGTGCCACTATAATTCTCCCACTGCCTGACACGGAAGGTACCAATGGAAAACCTAATAGTGAACTTACTTGTACCACTATAATTCTCCCATTGCCTGGCTCCACAACAAGACCAGCTGGACTTTCCACAAAGAGCACAGTAATAAATACTTGCTAAATAACAACCGGGCAATGATTCTAAAATAAGGAACCAAGCCAAACACATCACAAATATGAACCAATCCAAACCACATCAAAAGATGTTCAACAATACCCCATGTAACACTTATTCATATTCCCTAACACATTTATTCACAAAGGAACCAATTTCAAACACTAGGGTGTTCCACAACAACCCTCTAGGTACTCTAGGATATCACCTAAGACCTAGACCAAGATATAATTCTAATTCACTAGGATTTAAACAACTCAAACTTTTCAGCAGCCCTGGGTGGTCGCCCACACCAGACTGTGCGGCCGTCCAAAACACTCTGTCTCAAGACTAAAATCTTCCAGATAAGTGTGCGGCCGCACGCCCTATTTGGGCGGCCGCCCAACACATCCGTCAGGCCAAAACTTGAACAAACTATACTCCTTTCGTTCCACCGTTCCACAAGTATAAATATAATTTTTCTAATATACTAATATACTCATTTAAGGATACTTTCATTCATTTCCCCGTTCTAAGAATAATAGTATAATTTTTATAATATACTTATTTAACATTTAACTCAAGTTAATATTTTACCGTCCCACAAGTAGGAGTATACTTTCAAACACTTATACTAATATTCTCAGGATATAAACATACTACATATACATCCTTGCATACAAACCAAGTCACTTACCCAGTATAATTATACTCCCTTTGTCCCAAATAAACAAGTATCACAAATAAATTCTTTTTACAATAATTTCACCACATATCACACATATAGCAAATATATGACAATTTTACTATTTAAGGGGAATTAGTAACTTACCTATTTCCGGAAAAAGTATCGCAGAAATATGTTTTGTTCGGGTAGAAATGACCTACTCAACGCCTTTTTCTTACTTAGTACGAGAGGAAACAATATACTGTGTGTGTTTCACACAGAGAAATGAGAGAATTGAAGATAAACATGCATAATGAGATATTTATACACATTCAATTAGGCCCCTCAACTTTCATTATGAACAACTAAGCCCCTGAACTTTAAAGTTACACTTTGGATCCAAAAGTTTCAACTAACTCATTTATTCCTTCTAACAAAATTTCTACTAACACTTTAACTACCACATATGCTCAAATAACATATGCAAGTCATGAAATATTATTTAACACATAAAATGCACATAAAAGTTTCAATTTAAGTTAAGAAAATTAGGGTAGATCTTGGGGTCGTTACATGATGGCTGGGTATATGTCTCATTCTCACTCGCCTTTTGACCTAAGTCCCTCATCTTAAGAGTAGTTTTTACTTCCTCTATAGTGAGATTGTCTTTAAGATTTATTCACGAATCAAAATAATGTTCATAAGACATAGGTAAATACACTAAAAGTTGCGAGGCTGATTCCTCATCATCCACATTAACATCTATATTACGCAGATCAAGTAAAATAGATGTGAACTTATCAAGATAATCATTAATGGGCGTACCTTATGTCATACAACAGTCAAATAACTTCTTCTTCAGGTATAACTTGTTGGTCAATGAATGAGTTAGGTACATGTCTTCTAACTTTAACTATAGAAAGCTTTTGGAGTCCGTTCCTACAACATTGGTTAGAATCTCATCATCTAAATGTCTTATGATCTTAGCATGAGCCTTCTGATCTAACTTTCTCAAGACTGCGGCCTCCGTCTCTGCTGCTTGCTTATTATTTTTAGACAATTCTACCGCTGGGGTAGATGCTGTTGAGATTGGCTTGCCCTTGGGATCCTGACGATTCATAATTGCAGTCTCCAACGGTTCCCATAAATCTTTGTTCATCAACAAAGACTTCATCTCGATCTGCCAAAGTGAAAAACTATTTTTCCCATTGAACTTGTCAATCGATTCTGCTCCTTGACCCATCTTCTCGTTTTCTGCAGCGGAACCCAGAATCTCTAACCAACCAGGCTCTGGTGCGACTTGTTAGAGCACTAAACAAGACTTGATGAGAAAAGTAATCAAACACAAGAACACGAATTTACGTGGTTCACCAACTTGGCTACATCTATGGGGAGGGGAGAGAATAATTATCAATCTGGAGAAATGAATACAAGATCACACTAATCTATGTAGCACAAATTTTGATCACAAAATTCCTGACTTTGCTAAACACTAGATCTAGTCTTCTCTGAGCAATCTAAATCCTTGAGGTAATTATGTGTTAGGATGATAGCCTCTATTTATAATCATTATAACCTAACCCTGAACACATAAGGAGTCCCAAATACAATTCTCTAAAGGAACCTAGTACTTTACACAACTTCTGCGTTGACACCGCATCCGCACTTAACTTGCCGTAGGGCACGAGTCGTTCTCTGCCTTTTCTAGTCGTGCGCCCGACTCGCCCAAGAGCCTCAACTCGTGCTGATCAAAGTTACACTCGTACTCACGACTCGTGCCTTGACCCCCAGTCGTGCTGATCATCAGGGGCACGACTCGTGCTAGTAGGCACGAATCGTTCCCGCAGCTGCTACTCCTTCTTTGTCTTCTTTTCTGCCCTGTCTAGGGATTATGAAATCTTCTCTGTTGTATAGTTCTTTCATATGGCTTACCACATTCAAAGGCACTTATCCCAACAGATATTGCAGTAAAGTCGGAGAAACCTAAGGGGAAAGCAAAATTACAGAGGAGCATGCATTATGGAGGCTATATGCTCGGATGATGCACACACATAGGTTACAAAGGGAGGCATGCACCTGAATGTGCTGCGTTGGAGAGGAGAACATGTTGTAGTATGCGAGCGCATGATGGTAATTATTCACTAGTTTTAGTAATCAAATGAAGTCTTTATACATTTATGGCCATCGGTAAAAACTAATATCATTCAAAATAAAGAACACGCTTTATATTTGTAGAGACGAACATGAAACATATGCATTTGACTACTTTTGCTACTAGTTATATCACTTGAATCTTTAGACCTGAGATTATTACAGTCTTCCACTTGATGAACATTATGTTTGACATATTCAAACGTTACCCCTAACCGGGTAGTTATAAAGAATATGATTGGCATAATCGGATTCATGTAGGGAGAGTAATAAGTCAAGATGGGATTTGTTCCTTCTCAAGAGAGATGTCAAGCTTTGGCCACTCGAAGAATGGTATTGATGAAATGCATGGCCGTGCTCAAATATGATTTTTTGTATCAATACATTCGGGATCGAGAAAGCATTGAACATTGTGAGTTGACCATTGACCATGGCTTAGGTTCAATAGACATCGTGAACAAAGAGATTATGATATGTTCTATTAAAAGGATACGAACTTATAAAGTTATACTAATTGGGTAGGTATGACGGTTTGCTAGAACCTAATCATATCTTATGGGTTTACCCATTGCCAACTTAGTATAATCCTAAAGGGTCACACACATTAGAACGAATCTTAAAAGGACTTAAATGGAATTAAGGGTCGAAGGGCCTTTGAGGAATATTAGGAAGATTAGAGGAGAAAACTGGAAAACAGGGAGGTCCGGTCGGACCTTGTCTAAGACCCGGCCGGACCAGTTGCTGGACCCGTCCGGACCTTTAGTCCTGATTGGACTAGGTTTTTCTAATACGTTTTCTTACGGGTTTAAACACTTGTTACCTATTTGGAATAGGTCTAACAAGTATATAAACAACTTTTAATCACCCTAATCAGTCCTATTGCTTTGTGACAACTTCCAAAAAGTTTGAGAGAGTTTATTCTTGTTCTAAGATCTTAAAAGGTGAAGAACAATAATACACATATTAATTCCATATAGTTTATTGTGAAAAGTGTTTTCCCAAATTGGTCTAGCAACCAAGATTAAGTGTTTCTTGATATTCGTTCGTCGTGTGGATACCGTTAGAGGGTGACGCTTATCATCTTCAAGTTCGTGATCTTGTTCGTGATCGTGTTCGTGATCAAGTTTCGAAAACCTATATCGGATTCAAGGTTGCTAAGGAATCGCTTTAAGGGTTAGTATTCTAGTATTCACTATAGATATATTTGATATAATCATATGAATGGATCTATGAGCTTTGGGTTTTTATAAATTTTAAATGCTATATTCCGCTGTGCATGTTGCCTCAAAACCCAACAGTGGTATCAGAGCCCCGTTCATGTTGATTATTTCAATACATAATTATGTTGTATGTATATAAATTGTTTATGTGATTAGCATGATTTTAATATTGGATTATGATGTTTATGTGTTATATGCATTTTATATGGTTTACTTTTTTATAAACTTTAATCGCACTATTCAATCGCAATAAAATTATGGAGGATTTAAAATTGTTTGGAATATCAATTTTGATTTGATCAAAGTTTTGATATTCTAGAGATTCATGAATGAATTATTCATTCAAGGTTCTGATGTTCATGATGATTGGATCATCAAGAACACCAAAACCTAATTGAATCGGGGAAAAACGATTTTGAGACAAATTTTCGAAACTTGAAAAACTGTTCTGATTTTCCAGGAGGTCCGACCGGACCCAGTACATGACCCGGCCGGACCTACGGGTATGGAGTGGGTACGTGGCTGGGGTTTGGGGTGGGTCGAAAATATTTACTGTTTTTCCAGAAGGACCCGATCGGACCAAGCAAAGGACCCGACCGGACCCTCGGGTCTGGTGCGGGGATTTGTTTGGTCGTGGTGTGGATTTGGAGTTTGATCATTCCTATTTGTTTTGATCTTATGATTCTGAGATTTGATCAAGGTTTGGATGGCTAGCCTGCGTTCTTCGAGACTCTGTTTCCCAAACTTGATCGTTATCAAAGATTCAAAGATAAAACGAAGTTAGAATTATGAAGAGTTCATAATTGCTAAAATTGAGAAACAATAATTCTCGATTCAAGATTGGAGATCCATGTGGAATTGTGAATGCAATTGGCCTACGTTCATCGAGACCATCTATTGCTTAGTTTCGGCCACATGGACTACTTTCTTGGTTTCTTGAATTAGTGCAGAATTGTGGTTGCCTTATGGCTTAGTTCGGCCGCACGTATTGTTGTCTTGATTTGGAGTTGATGACCAAAGTTTGAAGAGTCTCATCCTCATAATTATAGAGAAACTAATGATACATAATATCATGCTTAAATTAATAGAAATTAACTTAATGACTAAACTTGATGTATAACATATTTATTTTATGTGATCATAAATGTGTTATATGCTATATGTTGTGAACCTTCATTAAAATTTAAGTTCCGTGACGACCCATGATTAAAACACTTGGGATTACATGGGTACTTTCATGCGCGCTCTAACCATCGCGAGGTGCATTGATTTTATTCATGTATGAACAAAATGAGTGAAAGAGTGATTCCTATTCGTTTAAAGTGGGTTGACTTAATTAGGCTATCAAAAGAATTTTGGGCCTAAGGTACAGATGAGATTAAAACATGCATGACATATGATGTCTTGATATAATCTCATAAAAGATCTAAGAGTCATATATGATATGATTGATAAGGAGTTATCTACCTAAATAGTTTAATTTTATGCATCTTGCCATCGCGGACGTAAAATTAAATGAAATATGGATCTTAGCCCAATTAAATTATATTATAAATTAGATGTATATGAAGGTTATATAATTTAGTGGGAGTATTTGTCAAATACTAATACCTATAATATATTTAAAACTAAGTTGGTATTTATATTTAATTATATGTTTGCATAATTGTAGATAATGGCTCAAAATTCAAGTTCTTTATCATTTTGATCTATCCTTGAGAAGGAAAAACTTTAATAAAATGGATCTAACTTCACGGATTGGATCCGTAGACTTAGAATTGTTCTAAAGCATGAAGATAAGCTCTATAATCTTGATGAGCCCATTCCTGAGGATGAACCTGAATCATCTTGTAACGACCCGATCCCGTAGGCCTGACCCGTTACACAAGTACCACGCACTTGGCCCAGTGAATAGAAATATCTTGGGCTCACTTGGCTTACCACAGGCCCACCCAAAAATCCATGGACGTATTTGTATTCATTGGTAAGTGGTGCTTACTTTAAGTACCACTCTAACCTTACTTTTCCCACCGATGTGGGATGCTACAATCTCCCCACCTTGGATCCTTGTCGTCCCCGGTAAAGCCCACTTGGATCGGAACCCCGAGCAGTGTGGATTCAAGAGGTTGCTCGTACGGATTCAAGAGGTGACTCCCACCGTCTCTGCGGTTTGCACTTTGTTCCGCACAGCACTTTGCTCCACACTTCCGGCCGGGACCTGCTCTGATACCATTTGTAACGACCCGGGCCCGCAGGCCTCACCCGTTACACAAGTACCACGCACTTGGACCAGTGAATACAAATATCTTGGGCCTCCTTGGCTTACCACAGGCCCACCCAAAAATCCATGGACGTATTGGTATTCATTGGTAAGTGGTGCTTACTTTAAGTACCACTCCAACCTTACTTTTCCCACCGATGTGGGATACTAAACATCTGCCCCCAAGGATGAGAACAACGCCTACAAGAAGCACAAGAGTGATTCTCATGAGGTGGGTTGTCTCATGCTTGCAGCCATGTGTTCTGAGTTTCAGAAGACTCTTGAACACCTGGAGGCATATGACATTGCCGTTGAGTTGAAAGACATGTTTTATGAACAAGCAAGGCAATAAAGGTTCGATACTATAGCTGCCATTGTCTCATGCAAGATGAGTGATGGGCAGGCTGTGGGCCCTTATGTTCTAAAGATGAAGGCTCACTTTGAGCATCTAGAGAGGCTTGGCCATCCCATTGAGGTTGAGTTGGCCACTGATTTTATTCTTAATTCATTGCCTAAAAGCTATAATCAGTTCGTAATGAACTTTAATATGCATGGGATGGATAAGTCCATGTCTGAGTTACATGGGATGCTAAAGACATCAGAAAAGAAAATCGGTAAAGAAGTCGCTCCTGTGCTAATAGTATCAAAGGAAGGAAAGGGCCAGAAAGGCAAAGGAAAAGGGGTAAGACAAAAGTTGTCAAACCCACGATTGGGAAGGCAATTGTTGCCAATGCTAATGTGGCTAAACCTGCTTCCCAAAAGGATGCAATTTGTTTCTACTGCAATGAGATTGGTCATTGGAAAAGGAATTGCAAGGTTTACAAGGAAGAGATGAAGAAGAAGAAGAGCAGTGGGACTACCTCTACTTCAGGTATCTATGTTATAGATATTCTTCTTTCTACCTCTAGCTCCTGGGTATTAGATACCGGATGTGGATCTCACATTTGTTTAAATGTGCAGGGACTAAGGAATAGAATGCTACTTAAAAATGGCGAAGTGGACCTACGCGTGGAAAATGGAGCAAGAGTTGCTGCATTAGCCGTGGGAACATATGATGTCATTTTACCTAGAGGATTAATTCTTGTTTTGAACAATTGTTATTACGTTCCGGATTTAAGTAGAAATATTATTTCAGTTTCTTGTTTGGATAATGAAGGTTATAGTTTTCTTATTAAGAATAAGAAGTTTTCTATTTATTTAAATGAGATGCTTTATTGTACTGCATATTCATTTAATGGCATTTATGTTCTTCATGTTGAAAGTTGGAATAATGAGAATATTTATAATGTAAATAAGAAATCCAAACCTAATGATATAAATCATATTTATTTGTGGCATTTCCGTCTTGGTCATATTAATGAGAAGCGTATCTCAAAACTCCATGGGGACGGACTTTTAGATTCACATGATTTCGAATCATATGAAACTTGTGAGTCTTGTTTACTTGGAAAGATGACTAAGGCACCTTTTACTAAGAGTTGTGAAAGGGCTAGTGACTTATTGGGACTCATACATACTGATGTGTGTGGACCAATGAGCAGCAGTGCTAGGGGAGGATATAAATACTTCATAACTTTTACTGATGATTTTAGTAGATATGGCTATGTCTACTTGATGAAACATAAAAGTGAATCTTTTGAGATATTTAGAATATTTCAAAATGAAGTACAAAATCAACTTGGTAAAACTATTAAAGCACTTCGATCTGATCGTAGTGGAGAATATTTAAGCCAAGAATTTGACAATCATCTGAAATATTGTGGAATTGTTTCACAATTAACTCCACCTGGAACACCACAATGGAATGGTGTGTCTGAGTGGAGAAATAGGACTTTATTAGATATGGTCCGCTCCATGATGAGTCAAGTTAATATTCCTTTATCCTTTTGGGGACATGCACTAGAACTACTGCTCTTACACTAAATAATGTTCCAACAAAGTCTATTCCTAAAACACCATATGAGATGTGGAAAGGAAAGAAGCCTAATCTTTATTTTATGAAGATTTGGGGTTGTGAGGCCTATGTCAAGAGACTAATCTCTGACAAACTTGCACACAAGTCTGATAAATGTAATTTTGTGGGATATCCTAAGGAAACTAAAGGATACTACTTTTACAACCACACGGACAACAAAGTGTTTGTTGCATGAGATGGTGCTTTTCTAGAGAAAGAGTTTCTCTCTAAAGAACTAGTGGGAGTAAAATTGGTCTTGAAGAGGTTCAAGAACCCGAAAGTTACATGGAACAGAATGTTGGATCTGAACAAGTTTCACAAGGAGTTGTGGAACCTATTCAGAATACTCAAGTTCCTCACAGAACTGGTAGGGTGCGATCCGAACCTGAGAGATATGGATTTCTCATGACGGATAGCAATGAAGTGGAAGTCATAGTTGATGACGAACCCACTTCCTACCAAGAAGCTATGTCCACTCCTGATTCAGATAAATGTCTTGGAGCCATGAAATCTGAAATTAAGTCCATGTATGATAATCAAGTTTGAAACTTGATTGATGCGCCAGAAGGTGTAAAAAACATAGGATGCAAGTGGGTTTTTAAAAAGAAAACTAACATGGATGGAAAGGTGCATACTTATAAAGCTAGACTTGTAGCGAAAGGCTATAGGCAGATTCATGGAATCGACTATGATGAAACCTTTTCGCCCGTAGCAATGATCAAGTTTATAAGAATTTTACTTGCCATAGCTGCATATTTTGACTATGAGATATGGCAAATGGATGTCAAAATAGCGTTCCTTAACGGGAACTTACTTGAGGATGTTTATATGACACAACCTGAAGGTTTTGTAATTTCAGAAAATTCTAATAAAGTATGCAAGTTGCAAAGATCCATCTATGGATTGAAGCAAGCTTCAAGGAGTTGGAATCTTCAATTTGATGAATCGGTCAAAGAGTTTGGCTTCATCAAGAACGAATATGAACCTTGTGTTTACAAGAAGATTAGTGGGAGCATAGTATTATTTCTAGTACTATATGTTGATGACATATTGCTCATTGGAAATGACATTCCTGCACTGCGGTCTGTAAAGACTTGGTTAGGAAAGTGTTTCTCAATGAAAGACATGGGAGAAGCCGCGTATATACTTGGCATTAGGATCTATCGTGATAGATCCAAGAAATTGATTGGTTTAAGTCAAGATACATATATTGACAAAGTTCTTAAGAGATACCGCATGGAAAACTCTAAGAGAGGAAATTTGCCAGTAGGCCATGGCATAACTCTAAGCAAGAGTCAGTGTCCTAAGACAACTGATGAGCGTGAGAATGATTGTGATTCCATATGCTTCCACAATTTGATCAATCATGTATGCCATGATATGTACTAGACCAGATGTCTCGTATGCTTTGAGCATGACGAGTAGATACCAATCAGATCCTGGTGAGAGTCACTGGATTGCAGTCAAGACGATTCTTAAGTACTTGAGAAGGACTAAAGATTCGTTCTTGGTGTATGGAGGTGTGGAAGATGATCTTGTTGTAAGTGGTTACACACATGCAAGCTTCCAAACCGACAAGGATGATTCAAGATCGCAATCTGGATTTGTATTTGTGCTAAATGGAGGTGCTCTTAGCTGGAAGAGTTCTAAGAAAAGTACCGTCGCAGATTCTACAACGGAAGCTGAGTATAT
Source organism: Campanula takesimana (assembly GCA_026119855.1). Classification (NCBI taxonomy): domain Eukaryota; kingdom Viridiplantae; phylum Streptophyta; class Magnoliopsida; order Asterales; family Campanulaceae; genus Campanula; species Campanula takesimana. Next base: position 1,375,288 of record JAOWBW010000388.1, on the reverse strand, counting down.
TGCTGCATCCGATGCTGCAAAAGAGGCTATTTGGATCAAGAAGTTCATTGGTGAACTTGAGGTAGTTCCTAGCATTGCTAACCCAATAGACCTTTATTGTGATAATAATGGTGCTATTGCTCAAGCAAAGGAACCGAGATCACATCAGAAATCCAAACACATACTTAGGCGTTTTCATATCATTCGAGAGATCGTTGATAGAGGAGACGTAAATATATGCAGAGTACCGACTGATGAAAACATTGCCGACCCATGACAAAGGGTCTTCCACAAGAAAAGCATGATGGTCATGTTAGGTCTATGGGTATTTGATACATTAATTAGGCCTAGTGCAAGTGGGAGATTGTTGGTGTTGTATGCTCTAGGCACGTTATGAGAACGATTAATGTTATCTATTGATTAATGTTTTAATAAAGATATTGAATTTTTGATTATTATATCCTTTGCATGTTTATTATAATAATCCCCGTCCCTGATAATTATGATTAATTGTTAGTATAAGTTTAATAGATAATCATATGATGATTATGGTGTATGAGATATAATTAAACTTATGGGTATTTGTTGTAGAACTAATACTGGACTGACCCGTATGAGATTTATGTCATGGTCACAATGTCATAATTAAATCTCATATAGTTATATCACTTAAATATTTAGACCTGAGATTATTACAGTCTTCCATTTGATAAACGTTACCCCTAACCGGGTAGTTATAAAGAATATGATTGGCATAATCGGATTCATGTAGGGAAGAGCAATAAGTCAAGATGGGATTTGTTCCTTGTCAAGAGAGATGTCAAGCTTTGGCCACTCGAAGAATGGTATTGATGAAATACATGGCCGTGCTCAAATATGATTTTTTGTATCAATACATTCGGGATCGAGAAAGCATTGAACATTGTAAGTTGACCATTGACCATGGCTTACGTTCAATAGACATCGTGAACAAAGAGATTGTGATATGTTCTATTAAAAGGATACGAACTTATAAAGTTATACTAATTTGGTAGGTATGACGGTTTGCTAGAACTTAATCATATCTTATGGGTTTACCCATTCCCAACTTAGTATAATCTTAAAGGGTCACACACATTAGAACGGATCTTAAAAGGACTTAAATGGAATTAAGGGTAGAAGGGCCTTTGAGGAATATTAGGAAGATTAGAGGAGAAAACTGGAAAACAGGGAGGTCCGGTTGGACCTTATCCAAGACCCGGGCGGACCAGTTGCTGGACCCGGGCGGACCTTTAGTCCTGATTGGACTAGGTTTTTCCAATACGTTTTCTTACGGGTTTAAACAGTTGTTACCTATTTGGAATAGGTCTAACAAGTATATAAACAGCCTTTAATCACCCTAATCAGTCCTATTGCTTTGTGACAACTTCCAAAGAGTTTGAGAGAGTTTATTCTTGTTCTAAGATCTTAAAAGGTGAAGAACAATAATACACATATTAATTCCATATAGTTTATTGTGAAAAGTTTTTTCACAAATTGGTCTAGCAACCAAGATCAAGTGTTTCTTGATATTCGTTCGTCGTGTGGATACCGTTAGAGTGTGACGCTTATCATCTTCAAGTTCGTGATCTTGTTCGTGATTGTGTTCGTGATCAAGTTTTGAAAACCTACACCGGATTCAAGGTTGTTAAGGAATCGCTTCAAGGGTTAGTATTCTAGTATTCACCATAGATGTATTTTATATAATCATATGAATGGATCTATGGGCTTTGGGTTTCTATAAATTTTAAATGCTATATTCCGCTGCGCATGTTGCCTCGAAACCCAACAGTGGTATCAGAGCCCCGTTCATGTTGATTATTTCAATACATAATTATGTTGTATGTATATAAATTGTTTATGTGATTAGCATGATTTTATATTGGATTATGATGTTTATGTGTTATATGCGTTTTATGTGGTTTACTGTTTTATAAACTTTAATCGCACTATTCAATCGCAATAAAATTATGGAGGATTTAAAATTGTTTGGAATATCAATTTTTTATTTGATCAAAGTTTTGATATTCTAGAGATTCATGAATGAATTGTTCATTCAAGGTTCTGATGTTCATGATGATTGGATCATCAAAAACACCAAAACCTAATTGAATCGGGGAAAATCGATTTTGAGACAAATTTTCGAAACTTGAAAAACTGTTCTGATTTTCCAGGAGGTCCGACCGGACCAAGTACATGACCCGGCCGGACCTACGGGTCTGGAGTGGGTGCGTGGCTGGGGTTTGGTAGGGATGGCCAACACCGGTTCCGGTTACGGTTCCGGTTCGGAACCGGCGGTTCCGATTCGGCTTTTATGTGAACCTTAACCGGCCCTTGGTTACACCGGATCCGGTTCCGGTTGTCACAATCCGGTTCCGGTCCGATTCCGCGGTTCTTTTTTTTTTTTATCATACAATAATGAATAAACAACTTAAAAATTATTTCATAAGTGATTTAAAAAAAAAACTAAATCAACATTATATTGAAAAAACAAACATAGAAAAAAATATAATAAATGATAGTATATAAAAGAAAAAGGGACGGTACGCTTTAAATTTTATTAATTAAAGTCAAATTTACAATGAGGGGGATAACCAAATTTTTATTAATTTCATTCACTGAATTTGGCTAAAAAATCAGTCAAAACACAACTTTTCTTGTCAACCTTCCATTAGTAACGGTTAATTCTGATGAAACTGTTAGAAATCTAATGACTTTAATGGTTTTTTAACGATTTTACTGACGGTTCAGACGGTTCCGGTTCACGGTTTGGTTGGGCGGTTCGGAACCTCCGGTTCATGGTTTTTTGGGGGGTTGAACCTTAACCGTCCCTTATCCAAAACGGTTCCGGTTCCCACGGTTCCCGTTTTTGTGGCGGTTCATGGCGGTTACAGTTTTTTCGGCCCCGGTTCCGGGCCGGTTCGACGGTTCCGGTCCGGTTTGGCCATCCCTAGGGTTTGGGGTGGGTCGAAAATCTGTACTATTTTTTTCAGGAGGTCCGACCGTAAGGACCAGACCGGACCCCCGGGTCTGGTGCGGGGTTTGTTTGGTCGTGGTGTGGATTTGCGGTTTGATCATTCCTATTTGTTTTGATCTTGTGATTCTGAGATTTGATCAAGGTTTGGATGGCTAGCTTACGTTCATCGAGACTGTGTTTCTCAAACTTGATCGTTATCAAAGATTCAAAATAAAACGAAGTTAGAATTATGAAGAGTTCATAATTGCTAAAATTGAGAAACAATAATTCTTGATTCAAGATTGGAGATCCATGTGGAATTGTGAATGCAATTGGCCTATGTTCACCGAGACCATCTCTTAGTTTCGGCCATATGGACTACTTTCTTGATTTCTTGAATTAGTGCGGAATTGTGGTTGCCTTATGGCTTAGTTCGGCCGCACGTATTGTTGTCTTGATTTGGAGTTGATGACCAAAGTTTGAAGAGTCTCATCCTCATAATTATAGAGAAACTAATGACACATAATATCATGCTTAAATTAATAGAAATTAATTTAATAACTAAACTTGATGTATAACATGTTTATTTTATGTGATTATAAATGTGTTATATGCTATATGTTGTGAACCTTCATTAAAATTTAAGTTTCGTGCCGACCCATGATTAAAACACTTGGGATTACATGGGTACTTTCATGCGCGCTCTAACCATCGCGAGGTGCATTGATTTTATTCATGTATGAACAAAATGAGTGAAAGAGTGATTTCTATGCGTTTAAAGTGGGTTGACTTAATTAGGCTATCAAAAGAATTTTGGGCCTAAGGTACAGATGAGATTAAAACATGCATGACATATGATGTCTTGATATAATCTCATAAAAGATCTAAGAGTCATGTATGATATGATTGATAAGGAGTTACCTACCTAAATAGTTTAATTTTATGCATCTTGCCATCGCGGACGTAAAATTAAATGAAATATGGATCTTAGCCCAATTAAATTAAATTATAAATTAGATGTATATGAAGGTTATATAATTTAGTGGGAGTATTTGTGAAATACTAATATCTATAATATCTTTAAAACTAAGTTGGTACTTATATTTAATTATATGTTTGCATAATTGTAGATAATGACTCAAAGTTCAAGTTCTTTATCATTGCGATCTATCCTTGATATAATCTCATAAAAGATCTAAGAGTCATATATGATATGATTGATAAGGAGTTATCTACCTAAATAGTTTAATTTTATGCATCTTGCCATCACGGACGTAAAATTAAATGAAAAATGGATCTTAGCCCAATTAAATTAAATTATAAATTAGATGTATATGAAGGTTATATAATTTAGTGGGAGTATTTGTGAAATACTAATATCTATAATATCTTTAAAACTAAGTTGGTACTTATATTTAATTATATGTTTGCATAATTGTAGATAATGGCTCAAAATTCAAGTTCTTTATCATTGCGATCTATCCTTGAGAAGGAATAACTTCAAGAAAATGGATCTAACTTCACGGATTGGATCCGTAGCCTTAGAATTGTTCTAAAGCATGAAGATAAGCTCTATATTCTTGATGAGCCCGTTCCTGAGGATGAACCTGAATCATCTGCCCCCAAGGATGAGAGAAACGCCTACAAGAAGCATAAGAGTGATTCTCGTGAGGTGAGTTGTCTCATGCTTGCAGCCATGTGTTCTGAGCTTCAGAAGACTCTTGAACACCTGGAGGCATATGACATTGTTGTTGAGTTTAAAGACATGTTTCAAGAACAGGCAAGGCAAGAAAGGTTCGATACTATAGCTGCCATTGTCTCATGCAAGATGAGTGATGGGCAGGCTGTGGGCCCTCATGTTCTAAAGATGAAGGCTCACTTTGAGCATCTAGAGAGGCTTGGCCATCCCATTGAGGTTGAGTTGCCCACTGATTTTATTCTTAATTCATTGCCCAAAATCTATAATCAGTTCGTAATGAACTTTAATATGCATGGGATGGATAAGTCCATGTCTGAGTTGCATGGGATGCTAAAGACAGCGGAAAAGAAAATCGGTAAAGAAGCCGCTCCTGTGCTCATAGTATCAAAGGAAGGAAAGGGCCAGAAAGGCAAAGGAAAAGGGGGTAAGACAAAGGTTGTCAAACCCAAGATTGGCAAGGCAATTGTTGCTAATGTGGCTAAACCTGCTTCCCAAAAGAATGCAATTTGTTTCTACTGCAATGAGATTGGTCATTGGAAAAGGAATTTCAAGGTTTAAAAGGAAGAGATGAAGAAGAAGAAGAGCGGTGGGACTGCCTCTACTTCAGGTATCTATGTTATAGATGTTCTTCTTTCTACCTCTAGCTCCTGGGTATTAGATACCGGATGTGGATCTCACATTTGTTTAAATGTGCAGGGACTAAGAAATAGAATGCTACTTAAAGATGGCGAAGTGGACCTACACGTGGGAAATGGAGCAAGAGTTGCTGCATTAGCCGTGGGACCATATGATGTCATTTTACCCAGCGGATTAATTCTTGTTTTGAACAATTGTTATTACGTTTCGGATTTAAGTAGAAATATTATTTCAGTTTCTTGTTTGGATAATGAAGGTTATAGTTTTCTTATTAAGAATAAAAAGTTTTCTATTTATTTAAATGAGATGCTTTATTGTACTGCATGTTCATTTAATGGCCTTTATGTTCTTGATGTTGAAAGTGGGAATAATGAGAATATTTATAATGTAAAAGAAATCTAAACATAATGATGTAAATTATACTTATTTGTGGCATTGCCGTCTTGGTCATATTAATGAGTAGCGTATCTCAAAACTCCATGGGGATAGACTTTTAGATTCACATGATTTCGAATCATATGAAACTTGTGAGTCTTGTTTACTTGGAAAGATGACTAAGGAACCTTTTACTAAGAGTAGTGAAAGGGCTAGTGACTTATTGGGACTCATACATACTGATGTGTGTGGACCAATGAGCAGCAGTGCTAGGGGAGGATATCAATACTTCATAACTTTTACTGATGATTTTAGTAGATATGGCTATGTCTACTTGATGAAACATAAAAGTGATTCTTTTGAGATAGTTAGAATATTTCAAAATGAAGTACAAAATCAACTTGGCAAAACTATTAAAGCACTTCGATCTGATCGTGGTAGAGAATATTTAAGCCAAGAATTTGACAATCATCTGAAAGATTGTGGAATTGTTTCACAATTAACTCCACCTGGAACACCACAATGGAATGGTATGTCTGAACGGAGAAATAGGACTTTATTAGATATGGTCCGCTCCATGATGAGTCAAGTTAATATTCCTTTATCCTTTTGGGAACATGCACTAGAACTGCTGCTCTTACACTAAATAATGTTCCAACAAAGTCTGTTCCTAAAACACCATATGAGATGTGGAAAGGAAAGAAGCCTAATCTTTCTTTTATGAAGATTTGGGGTTGTGAGGCTTATGTCAAGAGACTAATCTCTGACAAACTCGCACACAAGTCTGATAAATGTAATTTTGTGGGATATCCTAAGGAAACTAAAGGATACTACTTTTACAACCGCACGGACAACAAAGTGTTTGTTGCACGAGATGGTGCTTTTTTAGAGAAAGAGTTTCTCTCTAAAAGAACTAGTGAGAGTAAAATTGGTCTTGAAGAGGTTCAAGAACCCGAAAGTTACATGGAACAGAATGTTGGATCTGAACAAGTTTCACAAGGAGTTGTGGAACCTATTCAGAATACTCAAGTTCCTCGCTGAACTGGTAGGGTGCGATCCGACCTGAGAGATGTGGATTACTCATGACGGATATCAATGAAGTGGAAGTCATAGTTGATGACGAACCCACTTCCTACCAAGAAGCGATGTCCGCTCCTGATTCAGATAAATGGCTTGGAGCCATGGAATCTGAAATTAAGTCCATGTATGATAATCAAGTTTGGAACTTGATTGATGCGCCCGAAGGTGTAAAAACCATAGGATGCAAGTGGGTTTTCAAAAAGAAAACTGACATGGATGGAAAGGTGCATACTTATAAAGCTAGACTTGTAGCGAAAGGCTATAGGCAGATTCATGGAATCGACTATGATGAAACCTTTTCGCCCGTAGCAATGATCAAGTCTATAAGAATTTTACTTGCCATAGCTGCATATTTTGACTATGAGATATAGCAAATGGATGTCAAAACAGCATTCCTTAACGGGAACTTACTTGAGGATGTTTATATGACACAACCTGAAGGTTTTGTAATTTCAGAAAATTCTAATAAAGTATGCAAGTTACAAAGATCCATCTATAGATTGAAGCAAGCTTCAAGGAGTTGGAATCTTCGATTTGATGAATCAGTCAAAGAGTTTGGCTTCATCAAGAACGAAGATGAACCTTGTGTTTACAAGAAGATTAGTGGGAGCATAGTATTATTTCTAGTACCATATATTGATGACATATTGCTCATTAGAAATGACATTCCTGTACTGCAGTCTGTAGAGACTTGGTTAGGAAAGTGTTTCTCAATGAAAGACATGGGAGAAGCCACGTATATCCTTGGAATTAGGATCTATCGTGATAGATCCAAGAAATTGATTGGTTTAAGTCAAGATACATATATTGACAAAGTTCTTAAGAGATTCCGCATGGAAAACTCTAAGAGAGGAAATTTGCCAGTAGGCCATGGCATAACTCTAAGAAAGAGTCAGTGTCCTAAGACAACTGATGAGCGTGAAAGAATGATTGGGATTCCATATGCTTCCGCAATTGGATCAATCATGTATGCCATGATATGTACTAGATCCGATGTCTCGTATGCTTTGAGCATGACGAGTAGATAACAATCAGATCCTGGTGAGAGTCACTGGATTGCAGACAAGACGATTCTTAAGTACTTGAGAAGGACTAAAGATTCGTTATTGGTGTATGGAGGTGTGGAAGATGATCTTGTTGTAAGTGGTTACACAGATGCAAGCTTCCAAACTGACAAGGATGATTCAAGATCGCAATCTGGATTTGTATTTGTGCTAAATGGAGGTTCTCTTAGCTGGAAGAGTTCTAAGCAAAGTACCATCGCAGATTCTACAACGGAAGGTGAGTATATTGATGCATCCGATGCTGCAAAAGAGGTTGTTTGGATCAAGAAGTTCATTGGTGAACTTGAGGTGGTTCCTAGCATTGCTAACCCAATAGACCTTTATTATGATAATAATGGTGCTATTGCTCAAGCAAAGGAACCGAGATCACATCAGAAATCCAAACACATACTTAGGCGTTTTCATATCATTCGAGAGATCGTTGATAGAGGAGACGTAAATATATGCAGAGTACCGACTGATGATAACATTGCCGACCCATTGACAAAAGGTCTTCAATAAGAAAAGCATGATGGTCATGTTAGGTCTATGGGTATTTGATACATTAATTAGGCCTTGTACAAGTGGGAGATTGTTGGTGTTGTATGCTCTAAGCACGTTATGAGAACGATTAATGTTATCTATTGATTAATGTTTTAAAAAAGATATTGAATGTTTGATTATTATATCCTTTGCAAGTTTATTATAATAATCCCCATCCCTGATAATTATGATTAATTGTTAGTATAAGTTTAATAGATAATCATATGATGATTATGATGTATGGATACAATTAAACTTATGGGTATTTGTTGGAGAACTAATACTGGACTGACCCGTATGAGATTTATGTCATGGTCACAATGTCATAATTAAATCTCATATAGTTATATCACTTGAATCTTTAGACCTGAGATTATTACAGTCTTCCACTTGATGAACATTATGTTTGACATATTCAAACGTTACCCCTAACCGGGTAGTTATAAAGAATATGATTGGCATAATCGGATTCATGTAGGGAAGAGTAATAAGTCAAGATGGGATTTGTTCATTGTCAAGAGAGATGTCAAGCTTTGGCCACTCGAAGAATGGTATTGATGAAATGCATGGCCGTGCTCAAATATGATTTTTTGTATCAATACATTCGGGATCGAGAAAGCATTGAACATTGTAAGTTGACCATTGACCATGGCTTACGTTCAATAGACATCGTGAACAAAGAGATTGTGATATGTTCTATTAACAGGATACGAACTTATAAAGTTATACTAATTGGGTAGTTATGACGGTTTGCTAGAACCTAATCATATCTTATGGGTTTACCCATTGCCAACTTAGTATAATCCTAAAGGGTCACACACATTAGAACGAATCTTAAAAGGACTTAAATGGAATTAAGGGTAAGGGCCTTTGAGGAATATTAGGAAGATTAGAGGAGAAAACTGGAAAACAGGGAGGTCCGTCGGACCTTGTCCAAGACCCTGGCGGACCAGTTGCTGGACCCGGGCGGACCTTTAGTCCTGATTGGACTAGGTTTTTCCAATAAGTTTTCTTATGGGTTTAAACACTTGTTACCTATTTGGAATAAGTTTAACAAGTATATAAACAGCCTTTAATCACCCTAATCAGTCCTATTGCTTTGTGACAACTTCCAAAGAGTTTGAGAGAGTTTATTCTTGTTCTAAGATCTTAAAAGGTGAAGAACAATAATACACATATTAATTCCATATAGTTTATTGTGAAAAGTTTTTTCACAAATTGGTCTAGTAACCAAGATCAAGTGTTTCTTGATATTCGTTCGTCGTGTGGATATCTTTAGAGGGTGACGCTTATCATCTTCAAGTTCGTGATCTCGTTCGTGATCGTGTTCGTAATCAAGTTTCGAAAACATACACCGGATTCAAGGTTGCTAAGGAATTGCTTCAAGGGTTAGTATTCTAGTATTCACCATAGATGTATTTGATATAATCATATGAATGGATCTATGGGCTTTGGGTTTCTATAAATTTTAAATGTTATATTCCACTGCGCATGTTTCCTCGAAACCCAACAGAAAACATCGACTAAGGTAGGCCTTGAAACGACTGATAGCAGCCGGATCATCTCCACCAATAACCAAGTCATCAACATAAACAAGAACATGTATCTCAACAGCGGAAGTCTTGAAAGAAAAGAGAGAATAATCAGAGCATGCTTGAATAAATCCATACGCCTTCAATGCCATGGAAAGTTTTGCAAACCAACAACGAGGAGCTTGCCGAAGACCATATAATGACTTTTTGAGTTTGCAAACCTTACCAGAAGACGAATCAGGATGTCTCAAGGGCACCTTCATATAGACATCCTCACTAAACGAGCCTTACAACGCTCAATTGTCCCATCGGCATTGTACTTTATTTTATAGACCCACTTGTTACCAATCACCTTCTTGTTATGAGGAGCATCTATCAATTCCCATGTACCATTTTGATCAAGAGCGTCAAGCTCCTTAGACATAGACTCGCACCATTGAGGAAACTGAACTGCCTCACCAAAATGTTTCTGCTTAACACCTGAGTCAATAGCAGCCAAAAAACAACGATGTGCATACGAGAATTTAGTTCAATTTTAAAAATGTGATAAGTGATAACGAGTACCTGAAGATAGATGGAGGAGATGAACAGGACAGGGGTATAGCCTGAGTAACATGCGTATGATACTTTCCCAACTCATATTCAGAGGCTGGATATTTGGTAGAAGGAACCTTAACTCATTGACCACGTCCCAAATTTTCTATCTCAGTTAATTTGATGGGCTGGACAACCTGTTCAGACACTTGTGCAGGCACCGGTTAAGTCAACTGGTCAGACACATCGTCACTTAGTTGGTCAGAAATTGTATCAGAAACTTCATCAGTGGCTGGTATCTGCTCGGCCACTTGTTCTGTCACCTGTGCAATAGGTTGTGTCGGCAACTTCCCCGTCACAGGTCCAAAATCTTCGTCACAAGCATCCATATTATTGGATGGACAAAGAAACATATCAGAATCCGTATAAACGCCATCTTGGTCAGTCCTGTTGTGAGCAAAAGGGAACTCCTTTTCCACGAAAATAACATCCCGAGAAACAAGTAACTTATGTTCATCAAGATTATAAACATACCACCCTTTCTTCCCAAGAGGACACCCCAAAAACACACATCGCCTACTTCGACTTGCAAACTTATCATTATCTCTCCGGGAATAATGGACATAGCACAAATACCCAAAAACCCTAATGTGTGTGTAAGAAGGAGGCTTTCCAAAAATAATTTCATAAGGAGTTTTCCCATGCAACAATTTTGAGGGAGTACGATTAATCAAATGTCCTTCCGCCAACACACACTCCCCCCAAAATTTGATCGGTAGTTTTACTTGAAACATTAAAGCACGAGACACATTTAGAATATGTCGATGCTTTCTTCAACCTTTCCATTTTGTTGGGACGTACGAAGACAAGTAGTGTGATGTTCAATACCATTTTCAAGAAAAAAAATTTCCAAACAAGGGAATTCCGTCCCATTATAACTCCTGATTTTCTTCACTTGTTTATTAAATTTCCGCTCAACCATGGTAAGAAAAATTTTCAAAATTTATGAAACATCACTTTTAGACTTGACCAAATAAACCCACATAGCACGGGAACAGTCATCCACAATAGTTAAAAAATAAATAGCTCCACACAAAGAAGGTTTCCGATAATCACCCCAAATATCAGAATGTATTAAATCGAAAATTGCATCAGAATTAATTTCGCTCAGTAAAAACTTGTCCCTACTTTGCTTAGCCTTGCAACAAATTCCACAAACGTCTTTATTAATACTACTACGACTAATAAAAGGTAACAAACCAACTACTTTACTTGACGGATGTCTGAGTCGCTGATGCCACAACTGAAAATTGTCAGATTCTCTAATGTTGTACGCCTGCGTCTTCGGTGATCTCCTCAAGTAATACAACCCCCCGTCCTGTTCACCCGCTCCAATCAAAATCTTCGAGACCCGATCCTATAAAACACATTGTTTGTCAGAAAAATGCACTAAGTAATTGGAGTCACGAAGTAATTGAGAGACAGATAACAGGTTGCAGTTAAAGGTCGGAGCATATAAGACATTTCTTAAAACAAGATCCGTGGCCATCTTAACATTACCTTCTTTTGTGGCCTTAATATATGATGAATGAGTTTTTACTCATTCTATTAGATATTTTTAGGCTTAATTATTGCGTTGTTCTCAAGCTTTTGTTATTTGATTAGGTTCTCCAGTGTTTTTGTTGTCTAGGGTTGTTATATGCTCAATTTACAAGAATGAGGGAAAAAAAGGAGCTTAAATGGAGCCACTTGAGAAGACATGGAATGCTGTGCAAAAAGACTGCTAAAATCTAAGGACCAATCTGCCAATTCTGAGACTTGAAAGACCAATCTACAGCAATCTATAAGTTCAGGGATTAATCTAAAAGTTTTGAAAGTCTAGGGGCTGAAGTATAAATTATAAAACTCCAAGGACTAAAGTGTAATTTCAGATTTCTTGCCCAAAAAAATCAGCCGCACAAGTTGAAGAAGGAAATTAGTTTCCTAATTCATTATGATATCTTTTGATAATTCTTTTTAGTTTAGGATTTTATTTTAATAGTTTCCTTTTCTTTTTAAAATTCTTTTTCCTTACTAGTTTATGTTAGTTTTCTCCTATAAATACTAGGTAGGTTTCATTGTATTTTTCATCAATCATGTAGCTAGTTAATATTTTGTAAGGTTTGCAAGGTTTGAGAGATTTGTTCTTTGTCTATGAGGAACTAATTTCACCAACTATGAATTGGAGGTAACTTTTATCAATTCTATATTTTATTATTTAAATTCTTCCAATCCAAACTCTTTCTTGTTCATCGTAATAATTTTAATTTCGTTTTAGAGTTTCAACTTTATGTTAAGATAATTTTGGCTCTTTAACTACTTGGGTATAAATTCTTGCACTTGCGTGGAGATTTATACATTGACCAATATTGTGGTGATTAGATCCAATTGAGGACCTTGCGGAAGTCAAAAAGATCTAGGTTCAAATATTCTTAAGTACTTCATGAACTCTTGGCATGTGAAACGGATCTTGCGAAAAGTAGAACATAAAGAGAGTATTAGGATTGCAACCCGGCCACCTAACCGTCCCAATTCTTAAAACAGTGAATGAACCTTTGAATTGTAATTGGTGTTTTTATATTACTAACATAGCATAGAAGAGATGATTGTGAATCTATATTCCGCTATCCTATCATTATATGCTAGTTCATGTTGATCACTTATCTTTTATTTTATTGTTTTTTTATATAGTTAAATAACTTAGAATTAATCCAAGTCTCTGTGGTTCGACCCTTGTCTTTTGCATATTGCTATGACGATAGCTCGTGCACTTGCGAACTAATTGAGGACCTTGCGGTAAAATTCATTTACTTGCTTTTGAAAAAAAATTTTGTTAAATATATAACTTAGCTTCCATGATTAAGTTATAACTCCCTAGTGCTCTATTTAATTTATACCATATCTTTGGGTGTTAAAATATTTGCTTATCTTTATCAAGTTATAGTACCCTTGCATTATCTTATGTGAGATTGTGTGATATTATTAAAGGGTAGGCATGAGGAATATTGGACCGTGAGTCTACTTGAAGTGAGTCTCAGTTAAGTGGAAAAATCCTCGAATAAAATGGTCTTCGTTAAGAAGAGTGGGAGAAATGGCAAGGAGTGAAAGCATTTAATCGAATGCGCACTTGCGATGTATTATAATTTTGTCTATCAATATATCTTCTATTGGGCAAACCAATGTGATTAGCCTTAATGCCATGAATATTACTGAGCAGAGAGATGTCCCCTGTTATGTGTCGATTGGCTCCACTATCGACAAGTCAACGTTCATCATCTATCTTACCATCATAGGACCAGTTGCCTTGTTAGTTGAGCTGCCGGTTGTCTGCATATAATTCTTGAAGTAGTTCCATTGCTCTGCCGTAAAACCCAGTACATTAGCCTGCTATGGAACCCATGTCCCTTCGTCACCAGCCTGTGCATTGTTGGATCTTTTGCTGAGTTTCCCTTGGTCTTTTCCTGCCGAAAATGATTGGCCTTCACTATTTCCTTTTGCAGGTTTCCCGCGCTGGTCTGCCCACCATTCTGGATATCCTATCAGCTTGAAGCACGAATCTGTGTTGTGTCCCTTCTTCTTACAGTGAGAGAAAGTGCCATTGCTCATGTCTTTCCTTTCTGTCAATCCGCCTGTTGAGCCACTTGTGCTCACAACTGGTCCCACAACTGCATGAACAGCAAAAGTGGCTGGATTCGGGAATTCTTCATGTCCTCCTCCCAGAACCTATTCCTCCCTTATAACCTTAGAATACGCCTTATTGACAGTAGGCAGGGGCTCTGTGTTGACAATAGATGACTTTACATTCTCAAACTATGGACTTTCTAGCCCCATAACGAATTGATGCACACGTTCCTCTTCTCGTCTTTTCACCAACACAGCCCCGATATTGCACTTACACCCCATACAAGAACAGATCGGCAGTTTCTCAAAATTAGTGAGAGCATCCCACAGCTTCTTTATGCGTCCATAATAAGCAGCCACGCTTTCGTTCTTCCCTTGTTTGCATTTTGCGATGTCGGCCTTCAATTGTTGAGTTCTTGGTCCATTCCCCACTGAAAAATGCTCCTTCAGATCATCCCATAGAACCTTCGCTTCATCCACATATGTGATGGTGGAGCGATCGATTGTATTAAAAATCCATGACACAATCATGGAATTCACCGTCCACCATTGGTCCGCTTCATCAGCATCGTCAAGTAGTGTTATTCGGCCATCAATGAATCCAGTCTTCGCTCGAAGCGATCCTTTGAAGATTTGTGCCCATTCTTCATAATTCTCACCTTTCAACTGAACATGTGTGAGAACCATTCCTGGATTGTCACTGGAGGAAAGAAAATAGGGAGATCTCCTTTCCTCCATGACTGCCTTTTCCTTGTCGGAATTCTCCTCGCCAGTCATGATTTTCGGTAACCGGGCTCTGATGCCAAGTTAGAATCGGAAATTACGAAGATAAAATAATTATATTTTCCTTGAGTTTTCGGCTAAATGGTTACAACATATGTACTTGTACAATCCTTCTTGGAGAAGGAGTTAATCAAATCCCTAAAATTATGCTACCAATATTAATCACTACCTAATTTACATTATCTAAATAAATAAAAAAATATATACATGATCGGAGAAGACGGCACATCTTAACATGCAAGAATGAGTGGCCATCTAGGCATGGGATATTTCAAACATTACACCTACAAACAAATATTAATTAAATACATGTAGGCCTCTTTAAATAAGATTATTAGCCCCATGGCTCCCATAATTTGACCCACTTCTAAAATGCATTTTTTGTCTGCATAAGTTTTCAATTTCTGTAACCCTACTTGCAATTACATTTTGAGATAAAAACTCTACGCAGTAGCAGTTGAAATTAGATAGGGATGTTGACCAACTCATGACATAAAAATGGATTAGATTAGATTAGATTAGATTAGATTAGATTAGTATAAATAATGTCAGTCATAATTAACTGATTTTCTTTTAATTAAGTGATATTTTGTCAAAATTAATTAAGATTTGGTGAACTAAACATGATTAAGACAGAAGGAAAGGGACTGCATAGTGTTCAGAAGTGGAAGACTTTTTTGTTTGGACTGATATTTTAGTGGAAGACTAGGGTCATACTTTTGTCAATAGGGTAAGGAAAATAAAAGTATGTAGCCTTGTATATTAACCATGCAAAAATGGCAAAATGTCACTTTGACTGGCAGTTTGTGTTTGACGGTAGGACTAGTGCGGTACGATACATGGAGAAAGAGAGACGGGGGTGGTGGTGGTGGTGGTGGAAGTAGAGGGTAGAGGAGGGAATGGGAGGTGACAAAGGATGGAGGGGGCGGCAAGGGTTGAGATGAGGGCAGAGGGGTAGAACAGTGGCGGGCTCAGGATTTTTTTGGAAGGGAGGCAAAATTATTTTTATTAGAGTAAGAGGGAAAAAATAATTAGTGTATTTTTTTCTTCATTTAAAGGGGGGCAAAAGTTAATTTATTGCACTAATTACTATAAAATTAATTTACAAAAATTGCACTAAATATATATATATATATATATATATATATATATATATATATATATATATATATATTTATTTATTTATTTATTATTTTTTTTTTTACAAACGGGGGCCGCGACCCCCTCAAGGCTAAAGGTAGGCCCGCCAGTGGGTAGAACTGGGGAGGGTGAAGGTGGAGGCGGGCTGGGGAAGAGGAAGGGAGGGTCAGGGACAGAGCTATACTAGGCACAGAGTGTCGCTCGACCCCCTGAAATTTTAGCAGTTACCTCCCAGACTCGTGTACTAATCAAAAATATAAGATGCATTGAACGCCGACCTCTGATTTTTGTAGATGTTGAAAATAATCTATTTTATTTTTAATCTATTAACTCTTCTAACAATCAAAATGAAAAAGAAAAAGTTATATTATAGCCTTTGAAATTAAAGCAAGGTTTTAAAAATTGCTAGACAGACGCTAGGCGTTAGAGCCGGGCCTAACGCCTAGAGCGCCTAGACCTTAGGCATAAATTATAACATTATGGTGAAATAGAGTTGAAAATTTCACACAAACATGCAAATCATAGGAAAGAAAAAAGTACTACATCCATCCCAGAGTATATGTTCATATTTTCTTTTTAGTTTGTCCCAGAGTATATGTCAATTTCCTAAAATGGCAAAGAATTTTTACGATTCCTCCCACTCATTCTCTCTCCTTCTTACTTTTATAATCACAACACCAATCAACTTATTATTCTCTCTCACTCATTCTATCTCTTACTTTACTTTTATACACACAACATTTACATCACTTTCACCATTTCTTAATCTCTGTGCAAATGCGAGAGTGGTGATATACTCTATGACGGAGTGAGTATTATTTAGCAAGGGGAGATATAACAACTTCAATAACATAATAAATAACTGATCTTTGTTTTACTAAGCTTTCAGATTTTCAGTTTCAACACATCCACATCAAGGCAGCATAACAAAGATTTAATGAAAGTTTTTATTTTAATTTGTACAATTGGGAAATAACGATGTTCTAGGACCAAATTTAAAAAGAAAGTTTAAAAACTCAAAACAATGTTGATCTCGGCGGTATGCGACATTCAGCCTTGGGGGGGGGGGGGGGGTGTTTTGAGGAAGAGAGAGGGGAGGAGCAGGGTCGTAGCTGCACTAGGGGAAGGAGGGTTGCTTGACCCTTAGCAATTGTCTCCCAAACCCATGTATTTATAGAAAAAAAATGAAATACATTGACATTGACCCCTTATATTATATAGATTTTGAAAATTGTCTATATTATTTTTAATCTTTTAAATTTCAAAATCAAAATGAAAAAAAATATATACTGTAGCCTTTGAAATAGTATTCATGATAGGGTGAAAGTGAGTATGAAATATTAGTGTGTCATTTTATATTCAAAAATATGACTTTACTTGATTGCTTAATGCTCATTATGTCTCTAAATTAAACGTCACAAAAGAAAATTAATAGTGTAAATATATGCTTACTATCCTTTTTACACATATACATTAAAACATGATAAAATTGAAGGTAAAATGTTATTAAGTGATATTTTTTTTTTTTGAAAAGGGCCATCATTTAAGAGTGGTGAAAATATATATTTCCGGTCAGATCTAGTACCTATTAAGAGAACAAACTACACAGTGCATAATTGTTAGTGTAGCATCGATCGATCATATGAGGTCTTGTTTACTTCCCCGCTTCAGTGAATTTTAATCCAGTTTAATTATAATTTTTTTCAATCATTAGATATATTTTTTCTCCATTACAAATGGTTTTTAGCTTATCATAAAGTATTTTCCATTTTTCAAAAAATGTAATTGTGGGAGCTAGATTAATGAATAAAATGCCCCCTGACTTTGATTCCTAGCTATGTTCTGTGGGGAGTGAATGAGAGAGAGTGGGGTAGGTGATGAAGGATCGAGTGGGCGGTAGTGGCTGTGAGGGCTGAGGAAGGGTGAAGGTGGAGGGGGATAGGGAAGAAGGGGTTAGCGGGCGTTAGTTTATTACACTTCATTTTCCATTTTGATATGAAACCTATAAATGTAGAGTAGAAACATTTTAGCCAATGTTGCTTTAATTCAACTAAAGAATTGAGGGCCTTCGGGGAATTAATATTTCCCTTGGTTGTCTTCTAAACAAACTAAAGAACTAGGGGCTTTTAGTGAATTAATCCAAATAAGAAGAGGAAGTGTCACGTGGTGGGACCACTATTTGGTTTCTTTCTATTGGTTGTCTGCAGGTACCAACAACTGTAGGTAATAACCATCCAACCAAAAACATAAGCCACGTCATTTCACATTATTATTCGTTAATAGTCAATTTTTTTTTTTTTTTTTATGTGAAACTAAGCTAGAAAATGGAAATATATAATTTAAAAAATATACTACAGTACATACAACTAATACTCTTAAACACTAATATATCGTCACACAAAATTTTATTCATTTAAAAAATATCACCACACGTGAAAAATTATTTATTTATAAAAATATTACCGCACATTTTTTAAAACTCATTTTTGTTAAGTGTTAGGAAAATTGATTTTTCTAAAAACATCCTATTTTAGTCACCTTTCAACAATTGCTACATTCGTCCCACAAAAAAATATCCATTACAACTTACAAGTCATGGCCAATGTGATCAAGAGCTGCATTAAACTTTAACAACGATATTATATTGAGGAAGACTTGTGTGAGACGGTCTCACACGGTGAGACGGATCTTGTTTAGAGAGGAAATGGGTTTACCCATCCCCGCCCATAAGGGGCAAACCTTTTACTCTCTCATCAAGATCCGTCTCACGTGTAAGACCGTCTCACACAAGTTTTTGTCTATTATATTGGACGTTTGGGAATATGTATATTTCCTTCTTTTTTTTTTTTGATATTCCAAAATGAACTTAATTTTATTCCCTGATTTCCATGACCATTGTTATAACTTAATTTAAAACCCAAATTCTACTAGGGGTGGAGCCCTCCTCACAAATTAAATTAATGCACTTGAGTTAATAGTATTTGTTTACTAAACGCAGTACAAAACAACAGTCGCATGATCATGTTTGGTCTTCTTGTTCCAAAACCACAATGCTAAAATAGATAGTAAGCTTCCTTCAAAAAATAAAAATAAAAATAAATAGATGGTACACTAGTTCTAATAATATAAATGAATCAATCCATTAAAATACATACAAATATCATTATTTCTATTAGCACTAAACCCATCACCCAGACATGCCCCAACTTGTTTCAGTCCCAATAAAAATACAGTATAAATTAGACATGCCCAAACGTTTCCGGTTCACGGTTCCGGAACCGTCGGTTCCCGGAAAGCCGGAACCGTATTCGAACCGTCCTAATCCGGTTCCCGGTTCTATACGACGGTTCCGGTTCCCGCGGTTCCAACGGTTCCTGCCAATTAAATTTTCTTTTTTGCAGTTTAGTCTTAATCCGTTAGAGAAGTAATTGATTCTAGCTAAAAAGTTGAAAAATTAACTGATTTTGAATTTTTTTTTTTTAGCCAAATTAAGTTATTTTTTATAATTTTGGTTAGTTTATTATCAAGCATATTATAAAAAATCAAAAAATACATATATTTTTAAAAAAGAACGGTACCCTTATAATTTTATTAATATATTAAAAATATTACAATCAGGTAAGTGTTTTTCTTTCTTTATTTTTTTTTACCTGAAAATTTCCAAAAAGGCGGTCAAAATTGGTCAAACCTGACCAAAAAGTTAAATACAATCGTTTACTAACGGTTATATTCCTCCATGCGCCTAACGGCTATTAACGGGAAGGAAGGGGGGGGAGGCAACCAATGGCTAGTTTGAATCTAGTGACCGTTGGAACCGTTCGGTTCCACGGTTCCAGTTCTCGGTTCCGTAACCGCCGGTTCCACGATTCCGGTTCCCGGTTCCACGGTTCTATTAACCATGGACCCGTATTCGAACCGGCTATGCACGGTTCCCGGTTCCGTTCGGTTCTCGGTTCCGGCGGTTCTCGGCTCTAACCGGTTCCCGGATCCGGTTCTACCCGCCGGTTCTACCGGTTCCCGGTTCCTTTTGGTCATGTCTATGTCTAGTATAAATGAATTAGCCCAATATCTCCTTTTTCGGATCATAAAATCTTAAAGTGAAAATTTTGGGGGAAACTAGTTTCTCCATAAGTTATAAAAAGTCCTGTTTTTATATGGGTTAATGTTTAGGGTTTATGGTTTAGGGTTTAGGCCTTTTAAGGTTTAAGAAGGGTTAAAAAAACAGGATTTTTTATAACTTAGGGAGGAACTAGTTTCCCGCAAAACCAACTCAATCTTAAAATGATCTCATTTTAATTTTAACAGTTATTTATTACTCCCTCTGTCCCTCCCGACTTAGGATTCTTGGTCAAACAATTTATACTTTGACCAACAATTTGAACAAAAATAATTATCTTAATGAAAATATAAAAATAGATATTTAGTTTATTATTAATCGTGATACAATAACAAGTTTTAAAATTTTATTACCATCATTATATTTCTTCAAATATTTGGTCAAAGTATAAATTGTTTGACCAAGAATCCTAAGTCGGGTGAGACGGAGGGAGTATATAATTTAATTAATATAATTTATAATCTATTGTTAATAATATTTTTTATTATATCAATGAGAAAAACTAGGGAAAAACACGTTTTACGCTAAGTTAGCGTAAAACGCTTTTTTTTAAAATGACGCGGTGACATTTTTGTAATAAACATGAAGTTGTTCGTAAGTGCCCGTGTTAGTGTTAGAGATTGCCAGACATTTTTCACTGACACTATTAACACAACCACTGGCACTTTTTATAAGTGTCATGGCAATGTTAATAAATGTCAATGTAATGATTGACAATTTTTAACACTACCAATGACACTTAAAATAAGTGACAGTTTAATGTTTATAAACGTCAGTTTGAATTACTGCTTTTTTGTAATATTAACACTATACATTTACGATCTTTGCCAGTATTTACGAAAATACCACCGCTTGTTTTTAAGAATAAGCGTCAGCGTCTTTGAAAAACACATTTTTCCTATCCTTAAGGTAAAACACGTTTTTCAAAATACCTACTCTATATCAATCTATATCAATAGTAAATTTAAAATATTATAAAACTATTCAATATTTATATTCTCTCTATTCTGAAATGATAGTCTCATTTTGACTTTTTATGATCAATAAAAATAAACTTTGACCAACCATTGGTGATAGTTTAATCATTCTAGTGAAATTCTAAAATTTTTGTAATTGATAAATCATTAAATGATTTGTTAATAATAATTTTTATAATTTTATTATGATCATTAAATTGACAATAATATTTAGTCAAATTTTATTTTTATTGACTATAAAAACTCAAAATGAGACTATCTCTAGGACGGAGGGAGTATTATCAAATTTTTATTGAGTTAACTTCTCAAATCCAATTAACAGTATCTTTTCCGGATGTTGGATTATTTTGACTTAACCCCACACACAAACATACCCCAACTTGCTCCCCAACCAAACACACCCTTGCACACATTCATTCTGTTTTAGAGAGAGAAAGATCGATTTTTTTAGAGAGAGAAAGAGAAGACTCCTTCCACCCCTACTACTAACCCTTCTCATTCTCATTCACTCACTGTTCATAGTCTTTTTTCTTTATTGATTGAGGGAGAAAGGGGATAGTGCGTGTGTGTGCGCTTTTGTGGGTTTTCTTGGTGCGTGGCAATTCTTTTGACTGAGTCCTCTGCCGGCAAAGCCGACTGGTATTCTGTTTAATACATTTATTTATGTTATATGTTGATACACGCACATTTAAGAAAACGCGTCGAGTAATTATTGGAAGAAAAGGGGTTGTGGGAAGAAATGGGTTTCTTATTCAATTTATGAAGATCGTTTGAAATTTCAGCAACACCCAGAAATCAGTTATTAGGGTTTGTCTTGTTTTGGTGATCAATTCATCTGCTCTGAGGTAAAAAAGGGTATTCTTGATATTGATTCAATTGCATGATTAGTTAAAGCCCTTTTGGATTGTTCATACATTGGATTAAAGATTTGAACTTTTCTTCGTTGTTGTTGGAAGTTGAATTTTGATGGATTTGCATGTGTGCTTGTTGGTTAATTGATGAACTGGGTTTGGAGTAGAATGTTGGGTTGTTTTTTGTTGTGATTATTTTGATTCAATGGTTTTTCGAAAGAGGGGTATTTCTTGATTTAGTAATATATTAGTGGGTTTTTGTTGATATTAGTGTTGGTTGGGTGAATTTGATTGATGGGTGGCATTTGTGCTAAGCCTTCTGCTGTGAAAGACAGCCGGGACAGCCCGAGGGAGAGGCTGTCGAATAAGGGGTCTTCTGAATTGCATGTTTCTCGATTGGCTTCTTCAAGGAGAGAGGAGAGGAGGGAGAGTTTTCGGGTGAAAGATAGAGGTGAGGTGAGAAGTGGTTCAATCGATAAGAGATCAAATGGTTCAAGACGGGTACGAGATGATCATTTTGAGAAGAAGAGAGGGAATTCTGATGCTTCTGTTGCCAGTTACCCTAGTATTGGGTCCCTAACCCTTCCGAAAGCTATGGAGGGGGAGCAGGTAGCAGCAGGTTGGCCTAATTGGCTTGCTGCAGTGGCTGGTGAAGCTATCAAAGGATGGTTACCACGCCGAGCGGATACTTTTGAGAAACTTGACAAGGTATTGTCTTCAGTTGATCTGGGGTTTTGCTTGATTATATACTTTTTACTTTCGACTCGAAAGTAGCCATTGGTAGGAAAAAGGAGTACATAAAAGATGACATTTTTGTTTGTATTTTCCAGTGAACTTTCTAAATTTGCTAAATTCTTTCTAGCTAAAGATGATTTCAGTGATTAATCAGTGATAGTTTCCTAATTAAGCTTGCTTTGCCATCTTTGCTCTGAGAATCCAGCCATATGGTCGGAGAATTCATTGAGTAGTTCATGTTAGGTTGATCAATACTCAAATAGTATGACCTAGCAGTGAGTGCAACGAACTCTGGATGGTTTTCATCTGAGTCTTTTTCTTGATTCTGTTTGCCTTTTTTTTTTTTTTGATAGGATCTTACTTTCTACATTGGAGTCATTTCTGGTCAATTGCATCCTCTGTCATACTATGTCAACTCATCTTTTAGTCAACTGCTTACGTTATGCTCAATTGGGTATTAAATTTTCACCACCTAATACTCACCCCACCAGATTTCTTTATCCATAGGGAATGTATTCCATCCATCTCACTTAACTAACTCCATACTAGCTCATACTATTTGCAAATGTCTCACAGATGAAAAGTCATAATGCTGACCCTAGCCATATCCCGTATGTATCCTTGCCGTATCTGATAAGTATTCTAGTAAGGAAAAAAAACTTACTATTTGGATATTTATCCGGCTGTATCGAAACCGTTTTAGAGTATCGGTGTTTCATAGGGAGTAATTAGTTTCTGCTCTCCATTTATGTCAGTATTCTAATTTTGTTGGTTTGGGTTCCTGTCTCTGATAGCATTTTATTCTTGCAGATTGGTCAAGGAACTTATAGTAGCGTATACAAGGCCCGTGACCTCATTCACAACAAAGTGGTAGCTTTGAAGAGAGTGCGGTTTGATAATATGGATGCTGAGAGTGTCAAGTTTATGGCAAGGGAAATCCTTATTTTGCGTAGGCTTGATCATCCAAATATAATCAAACTTGAAGGGTTGGTCACATCACGCAATTCCTGCAGCTTATATCTTGTTTTTGAATATATGGAACATGATCTTACTGGGCTTGCATCACTACCCGCGGCCAAATTCACTGAACCTCAGGTAACTTCTCTTTTTGTTTTTAAATATATGGAACAATTTCCTTTTAAAATTCTGATTCAATTTCTTTTTTATTTTTTTGGTTCTTTAGGTTAAGTGCTACATGCAGCAGCTTCTAAGTGGACTTGATCATTGTCATAGTCGTGGTGTTCTCCACAGGGACATAAAGGGTTCAAATCTTTTGATCGACAATCACGGGATCTTGAAAATTGCAGATTTTGGGTTGGCAAGTTTCTTTGATCATCATAAAAGTGTTACATTAACAAGCCGAGTCGTGACTCTATGGTATCGACCACCAGAACTTTTACTCGGAGCAACTCACTATGGAGTTGCAGTGGATTTGTGGAGTACTGGATGCATTCTTGGAGAACTATATGCTGGCAAGCCTATTATGCCTGGTAGAACGGAGGTACAATAGCAATCTGATTTTTCTTCAAATTAATCATCATTATGGTATTTCACTTATTAGGAAATTGATCTAGTTTATAGGGGATCTTGACTCATCTTTCATCTTATGGTGTGAGTCAAATGCTTGCATTTTTCATACTGCCTCTTTAATTAGATTGCTATCAGCGATTACTGTGTTTTATGTTAAACATGTTTTAGTTATATTCATAATTGCTGCTTTTGTAGAGTACGTAAATGGAAAATTATTATTTTATTGATGCATATCCAAGGTGTGTTCAGCCCTCATTTTCTTCTTAAAAAAAATACCCGCACTGGACCTTATGCGTACAAAATCTGACCCATTTACCCTAACAGTATGATGTTATGCTTATTATCAAATTTCAGATTATGAAACTTAATGTTGTACAACTTAAATATTTTGAATATCAAAACATGGACACCTTTTCCGTTTTGTACTTGTATTTTACCACAGTCATATGTAAGTTGTTCTTCATTATTCTTTTCCTTGGATGTATCTCTGAAATATTCTTTTACTCAGATGACCTTTTTTTGAGTCCTTAGAGTTTAACATATCCAAGTACCTGTACTGTACTTTACGGTGCATGTATGACCATTTGAACAATCATTTTAATTTTGTATATTTACAGGTTGAGCAGCTGCACAAGATTTTCAAGCTTTGTGGCTCTCCATCTGAGGATTATTGGCGGAAATCAAAACTACCACATTCAACTGTGTTCAAACCCGTACAGCCTTATAGACGGCGCATTGAAGAAACCTTTAAAGATTTTCCTTATCCTGCCATTGGGCTTATGGAGACCTTACTTTCTATAGATCCTGCACAAAGAGGAACTGCAGCATTTGCACTCACAAGTGAGGTAATTATCTCACCTTTCTATTTTTTAAATGGCAGGGATAAATATGTAATTTTCTTTTTTTTTTTGCACGAGCAAAAATTATAATTTTGTGATATGCTGATTAATAGCTATTTTGTTATCAGTACTTCACTTCTAAGCCACTCCCATGCGATCCTTCAAGTTTGCCAAAATATCCTCCCAGCAAAGAGATTGACGCAAAATTGCGGGATGAAGAAGCTAAAAGGTACTTGCTTTTTCTTTGTTAGT
Organism: Campanula takesimana; assembly: GCA_026119855.1. Classification (NCBI taxonomy): domain Eukaryota; kingdom Viridiplantae; phylum Streptophyta; class Magnoliopsida; order Asterales; family Campanulaceae; genus Campanula; species Campanula takesimana. The sequence goes on along the minus strand of JAOWBW010000388.1, from coordinate 1,350,009 downwards.
CTATGGTAGTTCATTTTTGAGCTCTGAAAAAAAATTTGAAGAACAATTTTCATCTCTGTGTCAATCAAACTGGTTTATGTACAGTTATGCATGCAGTCCATCAATGGTTATCTACTAATCAACCGTTTCTCTTGTTTATGTAATCTGGACCCCCAGCATGATCATTGACTACCTGTATGGATTTGGGTGCTTGATCCACCAAATTACAATACTCCCTCCGTCCGGAAAAGTTGGTCTCACTTTTTTCGTTGTTTGTTTGTAAGAAACTTGAGCAATAATATAGTTTTCTTTTTTAATGATCCTAATGAAAATCTAAATCTTGTTATTGATAATCTTTATAATAGTGTATCATTATTATGATAAGTAAAAGTAACCTAAATTATTGCTCAAAGTTCATTCAAACTAACAATGAAGAAATAGAGACTAAATTTTCGGGACGGAAGTAGTATCTAAGCTAAATGTAGTTTAAACACAGCCATAGCATAACCACAACCATCTCCTCTGGTTCTGTTTGCACGGGTACTTTGCAAAACTGAAGGATTCTGGTTAACATAGGTTAATATATGAAATGCTAAGAATAATTGGTCATGCACAATTAGCATTAAAGTACGGTCTTGTTGTTTTAATTCGGTTGTACTAACCTCATGAACCGTGTTCTACTAAATCGGATGCTTCTGCAACCAATCTTTGTTAGTGTGATGTCACTGTAAAACAATTGCTTTTCCCATATTTTTGTGTATTGAAGCAATAATTTGCGTATCATTGTTAATGTTCTTCTTTCCAAGAACAAATGCCCAGAAGGAGCCTTTTTGTAGGACACTATTTCGATTCATATCTGTTATCGAATTGACCCATTGTTCTTCATGAGATTGATTAAAGTGATTCTTGTAGACAAGGAGCAGCAGCAGGAATGAAGGGCCAAAAGGTTGACCGGGAAACCAAAGGATCAAAAGAAGCTCGGGCAGTTCCAGCTCCTGATGCTAATGCTGAGTTAGCCATATCAATGAAGGTATTGGGTTTTATTTTATCTTTTGTTTGTTCTTCAGGATTAATCTAGGCCGTGTGCTAATTAAATTATAGTACTACTCCTCTCTGAAATTATGAGCGACTTCACATGGGTTTTATGAAAATATTTGACTCGTTGGTTTGTTTCTTTTATCCCTTCTAGTATTTCGATCACATGTTGAAAAGGGCAGTATAGACAATTGGTTTAAGAACTTCTAAAAAGGGAAATCAGACCTGTTTGGGACGTCTTAATATGGAATAAGCCTATATAGGATAGTTTGTGATGGAGCGAATGTATCTCAAGGTTCTTCTAAAATAATAATCTTGTGATAACTAGCAATACATCCATGTCATGGTTAACATAAAGGAAAAATACTACTACATCCGTCCCAAATGAATATACAGAAAATTGTCAAATTTACTCTTGATGAAGAGCAAATATAGCCTATATATAGGATAGTTTGTGATGGAGCGAGTGTATCTCAAGGTTCTTCTAAAATAATAATCTTGTGACAAATAGCAAAGCATCCGTGTCATGGTTAACATAAAGGAAAAATACTACTACCTCCGTCCCAAAATGAATATCCAGAAAATTATCAAATTTGCTCTTGATGAAGAGCAAATAAAAAGAATTTATTTGGATTAAGATAGTTTGGGATGGAGCTAGTGTATCCCAAGGTTCTTCTAAAAAAGATAATCTTGTGACAAAACTAGCAAAACGTCTATGTCATGGTTATAAAAGAAAAAAATTGGACATTCATTTTGGGACAGAGGTAGTACGTTTAAGTTTCTTCTATATTACTCAAAACTTGAGTATTTGGTTTCTCCTAGTCCAAGCTGGAAACAATAGTAAAATATCATCTTTTATCTGTAAATTCGTTCTTATACTAAATTGTGTTACATATATATCTACAGCGGAGACAGGTCCGTACTAATTCGAGTAGCAGAAGCGAGTTGTTCAACTCAAAGGATGAATCTGCTTCTGGTTTTCGAATTGAGCCACCTAGACCAAGTCAACCTTTGAAAGAAGCGAGTAAAGATACCTCGGAACAACATCCTCACATGAGAGAATCGTTTTCAGGGCCTTTAATACCAGGGCCCGCGTGGACAAGAACTGGGAAGAAATATGATGACGGACCCACAGTTTCAAGCAGAGCTGACTTGTCAACACTCTCTGGTTTAGTAGCATCTAGGACTTTGTTGTCAGAAGATAAATGTGATAAATTTGCTCCCTCCTCGCAATTAGAATCAACCAATCAAATGGGAAGGCTTTCAGAAGCATCTCGTGAATTTGGGCACTCGAGAACGCATGAGCATAAGGATCATCATGCCCAGGTTATGGCTATTTCACGTCGCATGGACAATGGACGAGCCAGTACGAAAGAACAACCTATGGTAAGTTCATTCACGTATAATTCTGTTTGAGTTAGAAATTTAATGCACTTGAAAAAGAAATTTAAAATGGGGTTAATCTGGTCTCTCTATTATAAAGGCAGAAGGATTATTTCGTGTGTTAGGAGTTTTTGTGCAGCAATTTTATGGTTACATTATAAATTTTGAACTTCAGAGTGATTTTGAAGCTTTAAGTTTGGAAGTGAGACTATTTTTTTGGGACAGACAAAAAGGGGAAATTAGACTGTCATTTTGGGACAGAGGGAGTATATGTGTGTGTGTGTATTCGCATATCATTTTGGTGTAAACTGAAAGAATTATACTCAAATGTGACACTAATATTCTGGGAGAGAGGGAGTACTTTTTCTGGGTAAAAGGTTACTAGTTGATGTTAGTCCACATATTCTTCTTCTTCTTTTTTCCTTCTGTCATAACGTCTTCCTAGGGTTAAGTATCAAAAATTTAGTTAACTCATAATGTTCTTTATTCTGATTTCTCCTCATTTTGCCCTTTGTTTAGAATGGTAATGGATTCAAGGGAAACAACAAGATCCATTTCTCGGGTCCATTGCTGGCTACGTCAAATAATATGGACCAGATGCTCAAAGATCACGAACGCCATATTCAAGAAGCTGCTAGAAGAGCCCGCCTCGATAAAATGAGGCTCGGTACCAAAGGTCAAAATGAAGGAGGTGGGACCCATCAAGTTTCAGTTAATTCTTTATATGTATCTAGTCGAGGAGCTAGATAAAAGAAAAAACAGCTTCGAATGGCTCTGGAGAGAGAGCGAAACAGACATGAGCTCTCCCCCTCTAACATTATAGTAGCTGTGTTTGTATAGTACAGTATTCTTTTTTTTGGTAAGAGATATATTCCTTTAATTTTGTTATTATTAGGGAATTTTGGAGTATAATATATATGGTCTGGCTTTAAGATCAAATTATTATAGGTTGGTATACTGGGAAATATTTTGATCAAAATTTTGCAATTTAAAATGAAGTGAGTTAGTACACTCCTTCCGTCCTATACTACCAAATAGGAGTGCACGGGGATTAAGAAAATATGTCGGAAAAATAAGTATTGTGATTGGGTAGGAGAAAGAAAATAAGTTAGTGGATAGTTGTTGTGAGTGGATAGGAAAAGTGAACATTTTGGGTAAATCTATCAATACTCTCTCCGTCCCAGCTTACTTGACACTTATTTCCATTTTGGTATGTCTCAGCTCACTTGACATTTCCCAAAATAGCATATTTTTTATAATTTTATATTCAATCTACCCCACCACTCATTTCCTCTTTTCATTTTCCACCACTCATTTCATTCAACCAACACTACTATTTACCCCACTTATTCTCTCTCCATTTTTCACCACTTATTCGGATCGGATCAGGACATATCCGAATCCGATCCGAATCGTAAAATTGCTTTACCGAACCCGATCCGGTCCGAACACCTATGATCCGCGCTCCGATCCGTGCCCCGATCCGATCCGATCGGCTCCCCATCCACTGTCTGAAACTTCAAATTTAGGGCTTCATTTTTTGAATTTCCAATCTGAAATGGAAGCCCTAAATTTGAAATCAGGGAAAAATCGAGAGATTGAAGTCTTTTACCTTGGTAAGAGCAGGCGTTGAAGATGATGCTTCATGAGACGAAGACGGCGACGGCGAACGGAGACGGCGAACGCAGAACGGAGACGGCGAACGCCGAACGGAGATGGAGACGGCGAACGCCGAACGGAGACAGAGACGGCGAACGGAGATGGAGACGGCGAACGCCGAACGGAGACGGCGAACGGTGACGGCGGCGATGTTGTCTTCTTGGAACGGGAAAAAGGCAGAGAGAACGACTCAGTGAAGCGAAAGTGAATGAGCGTGTTGTTTTTTTTACTTGCTCAACCCTAGTTTTAGTATTTATAGGTAGGGTAAAGTGTAAATGTTAAAATTTGGGAGGGGCAATAATAAAAAGCACAAGCATACTAATACTTCGGGTCGGATCGGGTCGGGTTCGGATCGGATCATCAGTGTGATCCGAATCCGATCCGAAACCCGAACGGATCTTAAAAATGCAAACCATATCCGAAATTTTCGGATCGATTTCACTTCGGTACGGATCGGGTTCGACCAAATTGCCATCCCTAGAGGGAGTATATAATAACAAGATGGTCAATGGCATTTTCTGTAATTACTTTACGAAATGATGGTAAGTCTATAACCATATCTATCAATTCTTGCTATGGAGTACTCAACAAGATAGTGGATAAATCAGTCATTTTATTTTCTATTAAGGCCATTTCCGTCATTTTGTTTCAAGAAAAATACTCCACTAGCAGCTTTTGCAGGCGAGATGAAAGGGACTACTCTTTTCTTTTTTCCTTTTTTTTTGAAAGCTCTATTATAAAGGTGTTGCCTGATAACATGTTTAGAATCATGCAGCCTAAAATTTTCTCTTATCTTTTCAACTTATAATTTTTTTTAATTACTTTTCCCAACAAAGCTTTTAATTACTTATATAGTCCATTTTAATTGATTAAAAAAGTAAAAATTCAATACTCGTTCTAACTTAGTTTGTTATCAATTTTTTAGTAATACATAATATTTACTAATATTGTACTTCTTTCGCCCATTTTAAATTGCACAAAATCATCAATTAAGCAAAAATTGAAAAATATGATGTTATATAGATAGTTTGGTAGGAGAGAGAAAGTGGGGTAATGAATAATTAGTAGGTTAGTTGATGTGAGTATGACAAGTGATCACTAATTAAAAACTTTCTACTTTTGAATTTTGCAATTTCTATGAGAAAATCAAAATAACAAATTTCGCAATTTGAAATGAGGCGGACGGAGTATTCATTTGAGCAACTAAAAGTAATAAAAATAACAAATGAATATAGTAAATATTTATTTCATTTAATGAATAAAATCATAATAATTACGTACTCCTTCTGTCACAAACTAATGACAATTTATTTTCATTTTGGACGTCACATACTAATGGGTACTTATCCTAAATGTTTTTTTTATTTTATTACCATACACACAACAACTATCCATTATAACAATTTTTTTTCTCATTTCCATTCACAACACCTATTTTTTATAATTCCTGCACATGTAATTTTAATAGCCAGTAATTTAGGACGGAAGGAGTATATTAATACTAAAAGAGGTGGTCTCTCATGAGAACAAGGGGATCCGTCTCATGCATGAGACGGGTCGCCCCATGACCCATGGGCCGAACCCGCCACGTGGCAACCCACCATTGGCCGGAAAAAAAAAGTTTTTTTTTTTTTTTTTTTTTTCCGTGGTGTAGCAAAAAATAATAGTTACCATCTTTTAAAGTAACATTGTTCATAAGTAAACGTAATACTTGTTTTAAAAAAACAAAAGCTCGTTTTTACCCATTTGAAAAGTAATAACTTATGTATATGAATGTAATAGTAAGTTTATACAAGTAAATGTAACACTTTGATTGACAAAATTGTAACAGATTTCTATAGATAATGTAATATTTTACATGTATCATGATAAATTTGACCCCATTGTAACTTATTGTTTGAAAACATATAGATATCTATACATATGTATTACAATTATGTACAAATACTATTACATATAAATAACACGTTTGTTACATTTTAGTTATAATAAGTATTACTTTGACAAACGAAGAAAACATAGGAATAACACTATTACTTTAAGAGATGGTAACTATTACTTTAAGAGATGGTAACTATTACTTTTCACAAACCGAAAAAAAACCAAAAATAAAAATTTTAAAATTTTAAAAAAAGCAAAAAAAAAAAAAAAAAAAAATGGGCCAATGAGGGGCTGCCACGTGGCAGGGTCCCCCCATGGGTCCTGGAGCAGGGTTGTGGGTCGGGTAATGGGTCAAAAAATGACTCGTCTCACCCATGAGACGGGTTGGAGTGTTCTCACACAAGTTTTTGTCATACTAAAATTTGATTTGAGGAGACAATGTAAAAGGAAGAGGTTAACTTTCTTCTAGATACGTCTTCATGTACTTCCTTCGTTTGATTTAATATTTTTATTTTGACTTTGCATGAAAATTAAAAATAAAAATTGTGAATATGAATATAAAGTTGGAGAGAGAAATTGGGAAGATAATTTTTGTTGTGAGAACAACGAGTGAGTCTCATTGTCATTTAGTTAATAAAGTAAAGTAATACCTTTAAATTGTAACAGACCAAAAAAGCGAGTCAGTACCTTAAATCGAGACAGAGATAATACTCCTCACTCACTTTTCTAAAGAAAGCATTTTCTCATTTTATTTTATTTACTTTGGAAATTTATCGTATTTTTTCTTTTCGAAACATTCTCACTTTTCTAAAGAAAGACTAATTGATTGTCAGTTCTTTCATTCAAATTTTATATTCATACTCATTAAAATGAAGTAGAGGTTTTTTCAATTTATATTCATACAAATTAAAATAAAGTAGAGTTTTTTTAGTTTAAACTGGATAGTTGCTTTATTTATTATTTTTAAATTTTGAAATACGATTTTTTTTTCCAGATTTTGAAAGGGAATGAAAGGGTTACTTTATTTTATCTTCAAGTTACTTTAGAAAAATTACTAATTACTACCTCTTCTGTCCCTAAATGAGTGTCCAAATTTTATTTTAAGAGGCATTCAAAATCTCAACTTTGTATACAATTTGGTAGCAAAGATTCATATATAATCTTGTAATCTCCTTTCCAAACATTTAGTTTTACACGTATAAAGAAACCGGTGAAAATTTTTTCGAAAAAAAACATTTAGGGACAAAGTTATGTTAAAAAAAAGACACTCATTTTGAGACAAAGATTTTTTGAAAATGAACACTCATTTAGAGACGGAGGGAGTACACTATATAAATAGTTGGATAGGTTTGGATGAAAAATGTCTCTTAGAATGATATATTCAAGAAATTTTAAATAATTTTTTTAAAAATTGTGGTCATTGCTAAGGTGCATGTCCGTAATTTTAAAAAGTCAAGGTTGTCTCGGAAAAAAAAGTCAAAATATTGTTGTGCATCGCACGGGAGAAACACTAGTAGCAATAATTATGAGACGCTCAAAATGGAATAAGTAGGTAGCGATGAGTATGAGACGGAGAGATACTTTTTAACATGGCGTGTCAAACACAATTTTGACTGAAACTTCATAAGAGTTGTAGTTGGACTCCAAGGAAACTTTAAAAGAGTTTGGCAGAATTCATTAAGAGTAAGAGTAAAGAAATGTAGTTGTAAAACAAACAAAAGCAAATAAACAGGCTTGCTTTTGTACTTTAGTGGTTTAATTCAAAGTCCAAATCCATGTGTTATAAAAACATTCCTTCCACCACCCACCACCCTTGACTCTTCTTTCCACACCTTTCTTTGATGCTAATTTGCATCCCCAATGAAATTACAAATTTTTGAGTTATATATTAATATACCTTGTGTGCCTAAATGAGATTTTTTTTTTATTTTTTTTTTCTCTTTTACCATGAATAAAGTTTAGGATGGTTGGTTTAAAGACTATTTTCATGTGTTCGTAAGTACTTCATCAGAAATTATGTCTTTGATTGGGTAACCAACACGGGCGGCATTTTGTTTTGCAAAAAGTAAAAAATAATAAGACTCGTTCACCAACTCGAATTTGGGACTTGGAACGGTAAACGAACCGCCGACTTGAACTCTAATTTTTACTAGTGTTAAGTATGTGACTTATTGTTGGTAAAAAGGTGGGGAATTGCGTAGTCGATTGCACAAATCTCATATCCTCTCTAATTATCTTATTTTATACTATTTGCTCACCAATTTTCATTGGGTGAGCGAATTTTCATACACCATTACACATGGTCTAAGAGAGACGATTGATTTTAAAAGAGACATTCAATCATGGGGATAAAATGACATTTCGTGTTCATTAAGTTTTCAAGGGTTTGTTAATTGTTAGGGCTTAGAACTTTCTAAAATTACTCACTTCGTCCCAATCTTTTTTCACAAAATGAATATCCATACTATCGGTTAAAAATAAATAAATGAATATCCATATTTACATTTACTCTCAAAAAGTACTTGAATAAGAATTTATAAAATTAAAAGGACCAAATGTGTAATTTTGGTAAAACTAGTGACAACCAAAAAACCAGTATGCAAAAGTGTGCCTTGGAAGCGCGTGCATTCCTTCCTTCTTCCCCAATCCCCATCTACCTAAATAAAGTTGCACTTCACATTCACAACGTCAAACAAAATTCAATATCCCAAAAAAAAAAAAAAAAAAAAATCTCAGTTGAACAAAAGATAGATCCCCGTTTCAAAATCAGAAGATCAGAGTGTAAATTCATCCCCAAATTTCAAGAAATCAAAAACCTATTTCCATGGCGGCAGACAACATCAACGCCATTGAAGAACACCCACAACAACAACAACAAGCTCAACCTTCATATCTACTCCTCCTCAGATTAATGAGCAAAAGAAGAACATGGGTTTGTCTTTTCATCACTGTTTACACGATTTTGCTTTTCTTTTCATGGAACCTTCTCAAATCCTTGCTCTCCTGGTACGAATCCGCCGTACAAAGTAGTTCTTCTTCTTCGTACGGTGGGTGGCCGGCGATTTACGCCTCCGTGTTGTTGGGTGTGGTGTTTGGGTTGATGTCTATGGCGGCCGCCTTGGCGGTGGCGGTTCCGGCGACGGTTGTTACTTGGATCTCAGTTTTGGTGCTGTTGACTTTCTTTGGGAAGCCGAGGAATAGTTTGGTTGTGGAAGGGAGGAAATTGACGGCTGAGATTACTGGGACTGTGGCTAAGATTTTGATCAAAGAAGGGAATGTTGTGGCTGCTGTTTGTGCTGTTTTGGGATACTTTGCTTTGTTTAGGAAGAACAGAGAGGAAGGGTTTTGGTGATTACTGGAAATTCTGGTGTCTGGGATTTTTTTTCTCGGGAAAATTTAGGTGGGGAAAGTTGATTTTTTTGAAATAGGGAAAGATGAGAGAATTTGATGGCAAAATTTGGGGAAATCAGTTTCTTTGGGAAGAACATGGAAGAAAGTTTGTGGGTTTTGGTTGGAGTTCATGGAAAAAGTGAATTGGATTTGGGAAGACATGAAGATGGTTGTATGGTAATTACATTACACTAATTTCTCTAATTATGTAAATTGTAGTTTTGATTTGTAGTAATTTTTAAATTAGAATTTGATTTGGAGTCTACTAGAATTTCGGGAAGCTCTTTGATAAGGGAGCTTGTGTTACAAAAGAAGAAAAGGAAAATTGAAAATATAAATAAAAAAATTTTATTGTTTAATGTAACATTGGATGATGCTTTACCCTTCTTATTTCTTTTTTAGAAAATTGGTACCATTTAAAAAAAAATCAATCATATTACAACTCGTAAGCGAGTCATTACAGATCAATTATGAAAGATAAACGTTCTCAACTTGCTTCATGTAAGAGTCGAACCTGAGACTTCTCCCTAAGCGAAGACTCTACGCACACATCTGGATACCGCTAGGCCAAAAGGCCTTTGGTCCCTTCTTAATTCTTAACATGTTGAAATCAGAGTTAATTGAATTTGGTGTATGACTGCACACCAGTCTAACTGCTCAATAATTTAGATTTTGTCTATATAATTATGCCACTAACAAATAATCAACGGCCAAAATTTAAAAGAAAAGAGACAGTTGTGCATTTCATTTGCACATTCATCCGATTTCCGGATACGTATCAAAACCAAATTTTGATACCTAACAAATACATTAGCATCTCTAATAAAGACAGGTATCAAAATTTAGTGTAGTACTCCCTCTGTCTGATAAAGGGGTCCTGCTTTCTTTTTTGTTGGTCTAACATGGTTGAATTTGAAAAGATTTAGGAACATATACTGATCTTGGAAAACAAAAATAAATAAATCAATACTCCCTCCGTCCCACTCAAATTAGGACAAATTTTCATATTAGGTGTTTCATTCGAATTAAGACAATCCAAAAATTGAAGTATTTTATTTAATGAGACCCACATTCACACTCACAACAACTTTTCACTCATTATTTCTACCCCTACTTTCTCTCTCCTACTTCACTTTTCATACTCACAACACCTACTCCACTAACACTTTTTCCTTAATCCCCGTATCAAACTCAAAAATCTTAATTCAAGTGGGATGGTGGGAGTATATCTCTCTGCCCCGAAAAAGTTAGTGGTCTTTTGCCTCTGTTACTGCGAATGAATTTTAAACAATAATCAAATCTACTTTTAATTATCTTAATAGAAATTTTAAAATGCCAAAATCTTTAAAAAAAAAAAAAAAAAAAAAAAAAAAAAAAAACGCGTTTTTTTTAGATTACGGAAAAACGGGTTTCGCTGCTAACTTCCGCCAAGTCCGCTCGTCTCTCCTCGGCTTCGTTGGCATTCTCCTCCCATGGCTATCTCTATGAAACTCATGCCCTTTCGTGAAATTACCCTATTGATTCATGAAATTACCGTAAAGCTAGATAATCACAGCTTCTAGGTCGTCGGAATCAATGGAGCTCGTAGGATTTGAGGGAGGCCAGACCGGGAGTCCTTTTGCGATCTCTATGGTTGCTTGAAGATGATGAAGCTAAGCCCAGATCCAAGCTCGAAACTGGATAATCACATCTAGCTACTGCAACCTTGATGTATGAATCGTAGCAGTGGATATGTGTGGGTGAGTATTATTGAATGTATCCTTATGCCAGACACTATATAAAATGTGCCGGTCATAGTTATAAATTATGCCAGTGTTTTTTGGGATGAACTGTGCATTTTATGTTCCAGTGCCATTGTAAAAGATTGCTAGTGTAGGTGTAAAAGAATACCAGTAATAGTGTAAAAATGTGCCAATGTAAATCTAAGAAGTATCAGTGTTAAAAGAGTGCTGGTGATAGGGTAAAAAAGTGGCAGTGTAAATGTAAAAAAGTGCCAGTGTAAAGAGTGACAGTGCATGTATTATTAAGTGCCAGTGTAAAAGTGTGTCAGTTTTAATGTAAAATTGTGCCAGTGTTAGTGTAGGGAAGGCAAGGAACGAGGGAAGTCAGTGTACGTGTGTTTAAGTGTCAGTGGCAAAAAAAATGGTTTTTCTTTAAGCTTAGAAAAAACTAGTTTTTCATAAGACCAACTCTTTAAAAATTGTTATTAATAGATCAATAAAGATATTATCAATATCAATTTTCAAATTTCCATTAAAATAATTTAAAGGAGTAATTTATTGAACGATTAAAATTTAAATAAGACTATATATTTTTTGATGGAGGGTTATAAGGTAATTTAAAATATAAATGCAAACGACAACTATTTGTTTTAATGGAAAATGATAATGAGAAATACATTTATTATTCTAATATTTTATTTTATTTTTATTTTGAACACAAGAGAAAAAAAAGAAAAATCTTGGAAGACAGCCCAAGTACCGAGAAAGCCCAATTCATTTTAAAACCATTTGTCCAGAATGAAAATATGGACTCATACTAAGAGTAAACTGCATTTCTGCCCCTCGTACTATGGCTTCAACATCAATTTGACACCCGTACTGCTGAAACAACAAATGTATGATGCGTACTATAGTTTTATTAGTAAAATTAACCAATTTACTATTTAATCGTTAATTATTTCTAACACGCGTTATGTTTTCTAACGGACGTTAATTTATTTTAACAAATGTTTATAATTTAACCAAAGTTAGAATTAAACTTTACAAATGTTGGGTTGGAACCAGATATTTATTTGGAGAGGACGCGAAAGATCGTATTGATGAATCTGGAACCGACTACACATTCCACGTTTCAAAATTGACAAAGTCCCCCAATTATTTGTCCGGAATCCATAGTCACAGGGAGTAGCCAGTTCGAAAACCAAAATTAGGGCTTTTTCACGAGACCCCAATTTCATAATGGAACCCACCGGAGAAGCAGCCGGCCTGCTAGGTAAGATTATACCGCCGCGAATCGAAGACGCTGGCCTCGAGGACTGCGCCCTCCCACTCGATTCCATCAAGGAGGCCTTCCTCAAAGCTGCCTCCACCGTCCGCTCTCATATCTTCTCCGATTCCCACGACGGATCTGATGTCGATTGCGTTAACGATTTTTGGACTGGATTGGGAGATTCCGGCGATAAACTTGTTGGTGTTACCCCCGAGGTTGACCCTCCGAGGCATTAATTTTTACAAATTTAAATCCTAATTTTAAATCCTCTCGTGAAAAGCCCTAATTTGGATTTTGGCTCTTCGTACAGTTTTGTTGTTGATGTATTTGTTGTGTTGGGTGAATGGCGAATTGAAAATGGTGGAGTTGGTTGGGTGGAGTGGTGACTGGTTGGTTATGATGGTTTGTGGCGGTGGTGGCGGTGTTGGGCTGGGAAAGGGTGGGGTGGATGTTGGGTTTGGGAAGATGATGGGGATAACAAAAGTTAGTTTTGTTAACATGATGTATGTAAAAAGGTCTATATGTGACACGCCCCAAGTCCCGGGATCCCCTAATAGAACCTCAAACCTGGTGCGCGTAACTAACAAGAAATAAGAAACTAACGGGAAACAGGAACAATACCTGTTAGAAACAAACTGACATGATATATATACTCAAGAGTAAGGAGCTAAGATAGCTCACAACGAGTTCTAGACCAAGAAAATTAAAACCAAACATGGTTACATACAGCGGAAGACATGCCTAGCACATAATCTGGCATCAAGAGATGTCTAGAGACAACAAGTACTACACAAGTCTACCCCAAACAAGCCCTGAGTTTAACAACTCATACAACATCGTCCTTACCAAAGTGTAAAATGACACTAGTCTCAAACAAGAACATCCTGCGGAGTACGTTCCCAGCTATGTCGAGCCTCACTGCGTACTATCCCTTGCTTCCTGGGGGGGGAACAAATAAAGGGTGCAATAAATCTCAGTAAGCTATTAACATGCAACTACATGACATGTTATCACGCAATTCCAGTAGATACTCAAGTAATCATATATCAAGTAACAAGTATAGGAGAGGCTAAGCCAACTCAACAAGTAATCAATGATCAAGTAACAAGTAGTCAAGTAGTGTGAGAGGCTAGACCAACTCACCAAGAAGCACATAGGCCTATCACGTATCATTACCTGAATCCTTCCTTATTTCTCCCAAGAATACCATTGTTGTTGATGCTTGTATAGCTGATAACAACCATGATCAAGATCAAGAAACTGCTATGCAGTATATAAGAAGACCCGGTAACCAGTGTCATTCACAAGAACAAGATTCACGAGATGTTCACGAGTTTAGCATTCACTTATATCAGGCGTATTGCTCTAATACAGGATGCTAAGCCCTTACTATGGCCGGTAGTAAGGGAAAAACAGACCGAATGCATAAACCCACGATTATCACTTAAGCCCCAGCTCTCGCGATAAGCGTGAACCTATACACCCCTCTGCACCAAATAAGCCAGCTGGACTCACACGAGAATGCACAAGTAGATGTTTACTTGAACTACGAGAATAGAACTAAGTCCCATATTAGTTGACCAGTCTTTATGCACCATGTAATCATGTATCATGTGCTCACGAGAATATGCACCATGTAATCATGTATCATGTGCTCACGAGAATACAAGTACACGTACGCAATCATTGCGAAGACAAACCAATCTAACAATGGCACGTATAGTGTCCATATAACAATCTAACAATGGCACGTAGAGTGTCCATATAACACGGTCAATCCAAGTTAGAGTCTATTAATAATAGACCTCAAACAAGTAGTAGGGTATATCATTCTATATCACTTTGTCACATGCCAAGTTTGCACGTACATATTCATATCACGTTTAACACATCAAAGTGTCTATCACGATACCCTTACTATCAAATAGAGCCCAATACCTTAGACTCTAAATACGTAGTAGAATAGGTCACATCATACCTAGTCACAGTCATATCTCACGTATATGTATCGTTAGTAATCGAATACATTTTCCAACACATATTGTGTTCTGTAGTTATTCTTATTAACTTAAATCGTAGTATTCATGATTATATGAATTATCTTCATATTACACTAGTCCCTATTTTCTTTAGGAACCCATTTCAAGACAAGATATCTTCTTTATTCTTTATATACTTCATTGAGTATATACACGATTACAACCAATCACTAGCACTTTAGTGCTTATTCATAGCACTTCCAATATACACGTATCAAATTCAAATGTATAGTAGAGTTAATTATTCTCTATCTAATCCCATATCCCAACTATTTCGGTTATTCATACCATGTATCAAATAATCAAGAAGTAACATTCTATCAAGTAAATATATGCAAGATTTGCATATACACATCAAGAATCTTTCAAGTTTATTACCATACACATATATTGATGTCAAGGCACGTACAAGATTTTATAATCTTATATTCAAGTCTTAATCCAATTATTTGGATGTTCAAGTCATGTACAAGATTTTATTGTCTTATACTTCAAGTTATTGTCTCAACTTAAGACATTCAAGACATTCAAGACATTCAAGACATTCAGGACATTCAGGACATTCAAGACATTCAAGACATTCAATACATATACAAGATTTTATCATCTTATATCCAAGTTCTCAATCCATTTCTTTGGATGGTTAAACATGTACAAGAGTTAATTATCTTATACTTCAAGTTCAAGCTAGGAAGATGAATTATACATCTTTCACGTATTATTTTCCAATCATTTTCTTAGGACATTCAAGCTCAAGACATTAGTTGGTGCCCCAAGGTACACAAACATAGGTTCCAAGACAAGCATAACACATAAGTGCTTGTTCATAGCACTTTCAAGACATTAAGAAGAGTTATTCCTTTTATACTCAAGTTCTCATTTTAATTTAATGAGTAATCATGTTCAAGACTCACTTCTGATGCCCCTAAGTGTCACAACACTTGCTAGGACATCTTATACTAAGGCTCTATGCCTTAGGAGGGATAAGCTTTCATTTCAATTTAGATTTAAAACACTTTTGTTGAAACAGGGGACCGGGCGGGCGCCTACAAGGGACCGGGCGGCCGCTCATCAAAGCACTTTTGAAACCAAAACTTCTGATGAAATGAGCGAGCGCTCGAAGGACCACCAGGCGGGCGCCTGGTACAATTTTCAGCAAACATCAAATTTCTTTCCAGACTTAGAATTCTTCGTCCCAAGCGTAGGAGTATACTTTTACTCACAATTTAACATTACCTAGGACATATAATAAGCTTAAATCACTTATTTCAATTATACTTTCTTATTTCAACAGAGACTTTTATACTTACAAATTCTCCGTCCCAAGCGTAGGAGTATAAACCCACTAACACTTTCTAACATTCAAGAGTGCATTTTAACATTCTCAGAACACTTTTATAGGGATACTTCATTACTTTATCACTGTCCCACAAGTAATAGAATAATTTTCTTTTATTCCATATCAATATTTCATCGTCCCAAAAGTATAAGTATAATTTTCTAATATACTAATATAAACATCTAGGGATACTTCCATTCATTTTCCCGTACCACAAATAATGGTACAATTTTTCTAATAATATTTAAATCAAGTTACTGTTTTACCGTCTCACGAATAGTAGTATAATTTCCTTTAACAATTTGCAAACCCATTTAGAGTTAGGTTCATGTTCCCTGTATACATAGTATAAAAATACTCCCTTCGTCCCAATTTTACAAGTATCACAAAACTCATTCAAATCACGAAATTAACAAGCACAAGTATCAAGAATAACACATAGGCATGTTATTACAAGTAAGGAAGAGTCAATAACTTACCTAGTCCGAAATCAAGTTGACCCAAATTAATTTCTGTTCAGCAAGAAACGCTCTATTCAGCGCCACAAATATTTATCCGGGATCAGAATCACGAACAGAGGGATAATTAATCGCGAGGAGTCGAGAATAGAAAGAATTCTAACCCAAGCTTTTACACAGAGGAAGAGTCGAGAAGAATTGAGAATTGTTACTTTCTCAGAGAAGGCAACACCTTAAATATTTAACAAGAATCCCAAAATGACACTTAGGCCCCTCAAGTTTTAACTTTGACAAAAAGGCCCCTAAACTTTCAACTTTGACATTTAACCACCTTAATTTTCCAAAGTAGTTAAATAAGTAACTCAAATAAAATAGGATATAAATATGCTAGTCAAGAATTTAACAAGCAAGTCAAGAATTTAACAAGAATTAGGACGGGCGTTACAATATGTTTCCGTTAAGTTATTAATCTTTGTTAAAATAAATTGATGCCCGTTAAAAAAAAATGTTCGTTAAAAAAATTTAACAACTGAATAGTAAATTGGTTAATTTTGCTAGTAGAACTATAGTACGCATCATACATTTGTTGTTTCAGCAGTACGGGTGTCAAAATTGATGTTGGAGCCATAGTACGAGGGGTAGAAAAGCAGTTTACTCCTCATACTAAGCAGCCCAAGCTTGTTAGCTTAAACCAGCCTCGAATTATGACTTGTGAGAATGCAATCTTGAATTAATTTTAATACTCGTGAATCGTGATTTTACCAATTCTTTTAACTATTTAATTGGGCCTTGCTTAACAATGGGTTGGATAAATAACGAACCCTTGATTTCTTTCTAAATAATTATTAAGATTTTATGCCCAAAAATAAAAGCAACGGGTTATTAGTAAACTTTGATTAAGAAATGACTCTTAGATATATTTATACATTTATTTAAAGTCCATTTATCATTTAAGAAATGTAGAGTATGATATGTTGAAAATTTAGCTTATTGGTGATTCATTGAATGTATTGTTGATGATCAAATATCCCATATTGACAAGAAAAGACCGGTATATACTCCATCCGTCCCACCTCACTTGAGACTTATTTCCATTTTGGTCCGTCTCATTTCACTTGAGACTCCTCAAAATAGTAATATTTTTATAATTTTATATTCAATCTACCACACCCACTCATTCTCTCTCTTCATTTTCCACCACACAATTCATTCAACCAACCTACTATTAACCACACTCATTATCTCTCTTCATTTTTACCACACAATTTCCTTATTTTATTATTTTTCCTTAGTTATTGTGCCCACCTCTTAGGTATCAAATGAGGTGGGACAGAGAGAGTAGATATAAAAGGAAATAATGCTAGGGGCACAAAATAATTTACAAAATCTTGCTTATAAAAAGAGCTGACAAAATTTTATTGATTGCATCGATAGTGGACTTCATGCACTGTAATTAAAAACATTAATAAAATCGTTATACTTAGGATTTTGTGAGCAAAATTTTGTGATTATTTTGTGCTCCTAATATTAGTTTTGAGGGGCTACTCCCTTTTTAGTTAATTGGTTTTAAGGTGAAACTTCAAATACTCACCCAGTTCAACCATGATCACACCTGGCTCTCCTACTTTTTAGCCAATTTTATATCTAAAGTGATATTAGAGCGGGTTGATTTCTAGGCTCCATCAGGCCAATCTTACGATGTTTCTACATGGGCTCTCTTTCAATTGGTCCGGTCCAAATTCATGCTCATACTTAAGCCTCTCTCTAATTATAACTCAATTACTCCCCGGTCACTAGAATAGATTTCCACGTGATAAATCTTTCGTACAGATCAGCCCCTGTATAAAAAGAGATCTTAAGCTATACGGTATCAAACTCAAGTTGTCATTGATTGGTTAATAACAGTAGCGGATTTAAAAAAATTGGTGAGCTGGGTCAAATTTTAAGGTAACAGAAATAATAATTATCACATACTGAAACCCCAAAATTTAAATTTGAATATATAACCTATTTCATAGTATGAGTTCAAATAAAATAACGATAAATCATTTATATACAGTTAAAATTTAACTACGCCGTCAACAACGACAAACAATTTAAATGTCTATCTTTTGTTTAATAGGCATTCTAAAAATGCTTACATTTTAATTGTATAAAATGTGATGGCAAAAAAGTATTACTAATATTATTGTTATTCAATTTTTTTCCGAAGAGTATTGTTAACCATTTTTTTTTTTTGCAAGTATATAGTGTTAGAACATGGATTGCAAAATATGTGATTATTAATTCCATACATAAAATTATGAATATAATGTTAATATAAAGAGTAGAAATATAATATATGTGTAGAATTCCTGAAGTGTAAGTTATCACTTAATGATGGGCAAAAAGGTAACTTATTACTACTTTATGTGAAAGAGTGTAGTCCGTAAATGAAGTGCCTCTTAGTCTCATATATAAAAAGCACTTCATCAGCTTTAAGAGACACACAAAACATTCATATTCTTTCTTACACTAGTTCGTACACCCGTGCACGGCGGACAATGTGGTAGTAATCGCAGTATTAGCAACCTTATGTACATCTTTTAAAGTAGTAATCTCATAATAAGTAAAATTCAAAATTCCCTTTACGACACAAAATATCATGATTGGAAATAAGTTGGAGATAATGAACGATAACATGTTAGTACAATTAGGTTAACATCCATTGGTACAGTATTATTCTATAGAATGAATTGGAGAATCGAAAACAACTATATAAACTTATTTGAAATACTATTACCCATAAAGAATGCGTAAAGCACGGTGAAACTGTAATTTTTTGGAAATAATATAATGTGTTAACGGTACCATATATTTACGTAACTCAGCTTGCTATTTGTCAAACCATTCAATCGGGCCACACCTTTCGAACACCCTTTATCTACAACGTAATTGGTTATGTCGTTGGGAAAAAATTTGATCCGGATGACATTGTAAGGTTGACCATTGACGTCACTAAACAATCGAACTTTGAAAAAAGCCTCAAGACCAACTAATCTCTTAATTTCGAAGGGTGGCATGTAAGTGAAACAAAATGCATGACACAAGTACGTTAGAAAGATTTCCCACAAAGTAAACTTAAGACAAAACTTCCTAACTTCAGTTTCAATAATTTCATGGGCACGTTTCCCTGTCAGTTGAACGCATTCCTTGTTCCAAAACACATACGAAGCACAATCGGTACTGTTGGGTATGCTTACTTCTTAACTCTCCTACTTGTTAGAATTGATTGATACCATCACCTATTTATATTTTATGTACTTTAGGACCCTATGTAAGAAGTTTTATAACTTCAATTTTTATCTTAGTCCATTTTATAGTATAGGCTTAGATTATAGGACTTGAAGCTTTGAAGGATCGAAGATTTCCTAAGCAGGATTCATTTCACTGCGCAGGATGTTCTCTGCGCAGGTCGCCACTGCGCATAGATATCTTGCGCAACTTTTGACCCTGCTCAGTTTTCAAGGTCTTATTCCCTAAACTCTGAAGAGATCTTTTAGTGACCAAGCATGGTGCGCATGCTGCCCATGCACAGCATCCATGAGCGCCGACAATGCGCATACCTTTGTGCGTGGACACTCAACCTTGGTCAAATTCCTCATCCCCTGATCTCATATTCTAGAAGCTTGGAAAGCGTCAAGACAAGCAACGCTTTTTGGATTGAGTCAAAGTGCTGAGGTGTGCACAAACGACAAAATATGCACACTCAGCAAAACCATTGGTGGAGACACGCTCAAACGAATTATTTCAAATGAAGACAGCTGTCAACCTTCTTGAAGAAGTTTTTAAATTTGGTCTTCATGCTCTGTCTCCAACGGCTCTAAGGCACCTGCGCACCAATCATATTGTGCCAGGTCATCATCTTTGATCAGAGCACCAACGGCTATAAAGGACATCTGCGCGCCAATCATATTGTGCCAGCACATCGTCCTTGCTTAGAGCTCCAACGGCTAGTTTTTGAAGCTCAGCTATAAATAGCCTGCTAATTCCCATTTCCAAGTCAAGCAAAAAGCTTGCATGCTTCAAGAGCTCGAGTTTCATGCTTCATTGAGAAACCTTGAAGATCTGAAGACTGCTGCTCAATATTTCCAGATTCCTTAGAACAGCCCTGCTCAAATCGCAAAGCCCTATATCACCAGAATTCTTGGTGCTCTTCATCTTTCATATTCATAGAGCCCAGAATTCTATCACACACATACCTCTTGAAGCTTTGATCTTTTGATCTAACTTCTTGAGATACACCGGTTTAGTCTAGGATTTGTTCTTTATAGATAATAGATCTTGAGTTAGTATTGAGCTCAAATGTTGTAATTTGTAATACTCACTCATTTTATAAGATCTCCATTAGAAATCCAAGACTAACCATTTTGGTAGAGGATGTAGATCTTTCATCGATCGAACCTCTCCAAATAGCGTGTTCATTATATTTCTGCATATTTCCTGCTTAACTATTTATGAACTGCTTTGTTTGATCTTTCAGATTGCTACACTTTACTGATGTAATTGTTATTGCTCATTTGCCTTAGAACATTTTATCCAACTCTTTAAGCCAAAACTTAGCGCGTGTGTTTTTATCCTTGCGCAGCTTTTTCCTGCGCAGGTGCTGCTTTAAACTTCCGCTGTGCATTTCACACTTTCACTGCGCGCTATACTTAGCTTATTTGAGAACTGTGCGCATAAGCCATTGATTTGCAAAAGGGTTTGAAAAGAATTTAAAAACGCTATTCACCCCCCCCCTCTAGCATTTTTCATACCCTTGTTGCCCCTTTGGGACCAACAGGTACCATAAGATACGGTGACAATTACTCTATACCTAGAAGTTAACCGACAATAAATAAATCATGTAATCAAAACACTTATACAAAAACCCTTTAGACAAAGATAATTGTCACATTGTAGAACAACTAAACGTACATCAACTTGCCTGCGTTGACGTTTTCAAACTGGGGACAGGAAAAACCTACATTAGAAGAAGTCATTCGCGTGGAGCAATTTCTACATCCAACGTACGACCAATCTTCTGTAGATTGGATACTATTGGTTTTCCCAAAATTCCAATAATTTCCGGACTCAAGGTTTTGTAGGCAGGAGGAAAATGCGCTGCCTTTTGCGTAGTCAGACGATAAACTTTCAGATGCCGATGATTCGGTTAAGGCCATGTTTGAACTGTAAAGTACAGAGAGAAGTTAGAATATCCTGTAGTACAACCAGTACTCGATGGGCACATTTATAGTCAAGAACATAGACTGCATATATCCAACTTCTCTCATCTTCTCCAAACTTTCTCGCCAACTCTTCATCGCCAAATTCTCAACCAAATCCTTCAAGAACAGCAGTTTACTTGTCCCCAAATTCTAAACCAAATCACCAAATTCAAAATTAAGCTTCAATTTAGGGATTTAATTTCATAATAGAAATTTTAAATTTAGGGCTTGAGATTAAAATTTCTAAACTGAAATTGAAGCTCTACTTTGAACCCTAATTCTGAATTGGGATAATTGTTGAATTTGGGAAAAACTGATGAAATTCAAATCACTTAAAGGTTTAAAATCGTATACCTAAAACATTCGCAAAAAAGAAGCTTGCCTGTGTGCGATGGTGCTGGTCAAGATTGCTTTGGCTGCCTATGGCGATGGCGATGAAGAGTTGGCGAGAACGAAGGCGGGGATGGTGAGTGTGAGAGAAAAAATGGGCGGCGACGACTTGTTGTCAGAAAAGAATTAGGGTTCCTGACGTGAATAGGTAGAAAATTATCATGTACATATCAGTGACCAATCTTAGATTAGAATAAGAGTCCTAGAACATTTACCTTTCTCTATGTATATAAGCTGATGACGTGAATAAGAAAGATCATCCCGGAATTTTTTCTATGCCATTGAGTCTTCCGCTTAAGCAACTCTGACAGTGTGAAGACTGAAGACTAACAACTGACTTGTAAACCCATAACCCTCCAAAAACCAATCTAAGAAATTCTGATTAACATGAATTCGCTCCTAGGTTCCTGACGGTTGCGATACTTAGTGATGGGAAGCAGTTAAATCTTAAAAGCGGAAATTATTTTATTACTACCTCCGTCTCAAAAGGAATGTCTGAAGTCGCTCCTGATCAAAATCAAATATTCATTTTGGGACGGAGGTGTAATATTTTGGAACATCCAATGGTTGAGAATAAAAGAGAGACGAACAAATTATAAAGCCAAAAAACCATAAACTTCTTTTCACCTTTCAACACTATAGTTAAGTTAGGTTGTTTTCAAGGACGCATCACTCTTTTTCGAAGTTTCCATTGCGAATTATCAAGCACATAAAAGGTCATTAACTCATGTCACAGAGGAAAAAAATGCTTTCCACCAGTTTTGTCTTCCTTCCCCATACCCCCTTCACAATAAAACAAATACTCACATAATAAGACCAAACACAAACTAACTACACACACTTAAGTGGAAGAAATCAACTACTCCCTCCGTCCCAAAATGATCTTCTCATTTGCCATTTCTCATTGTCCCAAAAAGTTCTTCACATTTCTACATTTTAGGCTTAAACAAAGCATGGCTAGTGAAGCAAGCGTTCATATCCTTAAATTGTACAATAGCACAAAAAATCCCCAATCTGTAAAAGCATTACCATATGTTTAACATGTATACATAGAAGATATATACTTTTAATTTAATTTTTGGCTTTAAGTAGTTAGACATTACCACTTGCATTCGTATGAGCTGATCTAATGTTATGATGTTCTGCTTTTCACGTTCAATTTCTTGTTCAATGTTAGCAACATATGAAGAAATCAAGTTCTGAGGAGGGAGATCAGCACGACCAGCTAGAACCAAGCTGCAAAGTGGAATTAAACCAAAAGGCGAAGGTAAGACACATACAACAACCTGATTTGATTGAATAGTTAAGTTAAAGACATTTCTTTGCAAACCTGTTCCTAAACTCTTGAATCTCTTCAACATTTTGGTCGAAAATCACCTTAGATATACCAAAGAATGTGTTAAGCCCAGTTTCACTTTTAAACCTCCGGATCTTACAAAGCTGCAGCAATATGACGACACCTCCTTCGCTGGACTGAATGTACGCATCTAGAAGGTCAGCAGCCTCCCCCCATACAGTGCAAGGTAAGACGGATCCTCTGGAAATGTGAAGAAAACAGTAAGGAAAAAATTACACCAGAAACGTAGTCACTCTAATCGTTACAGTTTATAACTATTTTCATTAATGAATTTGTTCCTTACTGCAGATTTTCGAGAGTAATGTCTAGGAGAGCGGTATCCTTCCCTTGTGTTGAATGCACCCGACGACTTCCTCTACTCGGCAGCCTACCGATTGCGTCTGTTTTGGAGAAAGAGCAATTATATTTCACTTTATGATTCATTATTGCAATTAGTTCAGCTTTATATAGTTATTAAGTTGTATTTAATACGTACAAACCAGAGTATCGTCCCTCACGGCGTCCCGGTTACTAAGTTGGTCAAACAAACGGAAATCAAACATACACCTTGGGAAATTAGGGGCGTGAACCTCATTCACCACAGATTTACCAATTAGTATAAGCCTGTAAAAGTGGAACTTCTTTTAGATAGATCAATCCAAGAGTAAAAAAGCAATACTGAGTCCAAGTATGTTGACAACATCGCGTGAATCTGTTCGTCTACAATGACAAATGTAGCTTACATTACGACAGTAAAATGACAACAGGGATGCATAACAACATTGGGGACATTGTTTTCCAAAATGGTGCCGTGATCTGAAATATCGATATTACGTTGTACATATCAAATATTATTGAATACTTCCTTGAATACCACATTAGTAGTAACATTACCAGAACTCTTGGCGTCTTCATCATCAGAAATGAGCATTTTAAGTGCGGAAGGATGTTTCACTCTCGAGAACGCAACATAAAGTTGACCATGAGAAAATATTGGCTTCTTCAACAATAGTCCAACAACAGATAACGACTGACCTTGGCTTTTGTTAATGGTTATTGCGTACGATACGATAATTGGGAACTGTCTGCGTTCAAACCGAAACGGCACTCTTGAGTCCGACTGAGAGAGAGACATCCTTGGAATAAGCACGTTTGTTCCTCGGCGATCAGCGGAGAGGACCTCAGCCTCCTATTGGTGTTATGCCCTAGGCGTGTTGTTTGTTAAACAAATGTATTATTTATAAAGATATTGAATGTTTGATTATTATGTCTTTTGCATGTTTATTATAATAATCCCCGTCCCTGATAATTATGATTAATTATTAGTATAAGTTTAATAGATAATCATATGATGATTATGGTGTATGGGATACAATTAGACTTATGGGTATTTGTTGGAGAACAAATACTGGACTGACCCCTATGAGATTTATATCATGGTCACAATGTCATAATTAAGTCTCATATAGTTATATCACTGGAATCTTTAGACCTGAGGTTATTACATTCTTCCACATGATGAACATTATGTTTAACGTATTCAAACGTTATCCCTAACCGGATAGCTATAAAGAATATGATTGGCATAATCGGAATCATGTAGGGAAGAGTAATAAGCCAAGATGGGATTTGTTCCTCGTCAAGAGAGATGTCAAGCTTTGGCCACTCGATGAATGGTATTGATGAAATGCATGGCCGTGCTCAAATAAGATTTGTATTATCAATACATTCGGGATCGAGAAAGCATTGAACAAATGTAAGTTGACCATTGACCATGGCTTACGTTCAATAGACATCGTGTAACAAAGAGATTGTGTTATGTTCTATTTTAGGAAACTTTGGAGTTCAAAGTTATACTAATTGGGTAGTCATAATGGCTTGCTAGAGTCCGATTATGACTTACGAGGTTTGACTGGTTCGGACTCGTTGTCAACTTAGTATAATCCTATTGGGTCACACAAGCAGAACGGATAATTAAAAGGAGTGAAAAACGAAGTAAAACGGGTCCTGCCTAAAGGATCCGTACGGCTGAATCTGGATGCTTCCAGAAACATCCGTACGGATGGTTTTGCCGGCAGAATCAGTTTTTAGGAAAACTCTTGTTGAACAAGAAAACCTAATTCCTAAAGGGTTTCTGAAACCCCTTGAATATAAAATACAGACTGACCCCTAGTTAGTTGATTTGATCAATTCCAAAGTCTTTCTTAGAGAAAGAAATCACACATTATATTCTTGGGTTATTGTGATTGATCAATCTCAATTATCAAGTCACAATAATAATTAGGAGCTTTGAAGAATAGTTCTTCAACTTCGTTGATCAATCCGAAGACCTAGCAGTCAAGTTCAGGAAGGCGTTCTTGAAATCTGTCCTTTGTGTGGATCACCGGTAGAGTGCGTTTGTCTTAACGCTTAATCCAAGTTTTATATAACGATCTAAAAGGGTTAGTTTCTTTCATCTTGTTATTATGAATTATTGTTCATAGCGGATCTAGGCTATTGAGTTTTATTCATGTCTATCTTCCGCTGTGCATGATTGCACGAAACCCAACAGTGGTATCAGAGCCCCGTTGATGATCAATAATTCTAATATTATCATGATATAATTATTTAATGCGATTATTTAATTGGTATGATCATGAGATAGATGAATTTATGTGATGGATTTTACATGAGATATAAAATATGCTTGCTAGTTGATGCGGTTGTAATATTGATTTGATTAATATGTATGATTGCATGCTTAGATTATCATGTTGTAATTGGATTATTCTATTGATGATCTTGATCTAATTTGTATGTGGAATAAATTGGTTATTGAGTATATGAATTAGATGGGTTAAAATTCGTAATCTGCAATTTCATGTTTCTGTAATCTGATTATGTATAAACACGATATTAAGATTGATCGAATTTCTGAAATCTGAAAATCTGGAAAAACTGGGATTCTACCTAAGAATCCGTACGGCTGGTTTGGGAGCCTCCAAACACATCCGTACGGATGGTTTTGGTCCACTCCCAGATTTCATTCTGACTTCTCATGTTCAGATTGTTCTGCAAATTGTTTGCAGAATTCGAACCTGCAAACAGAAACTGGTTTCAGACGGCTGGTTTTCGAAACCGTGTTTCCTGAAACAGTTATCTGTTGAGAATTCGGAATAGTTGCAGAAATCAGAGTTCTAAAGAGTTTAGAACTGCTGTAATCTGTGAGATTAAGAGACATTGAAAGGGTCTTGAGACATGCGACCAATCTATACGGGAATGTGGATGCCTTTTGTCTTAGTTTCGACCGTATAGAGAAGTTGCCTGGCTTCTTGATCTTAGTACGGGGATGTGGATGCCTTTTTTAGTTTCGACCGTACGTTTTGTGCTTTCAATTTCAAGATGCTCTGCGGATGCAGTTCCAGAATCCTGAAGAGTTCAATGTTTCTGAGATATGCATAAATATCCATACGGATGAATCTGGATGCTTCCAGAAACATCTGTACGGATGGTTTGGGTTATACTGACTCTGATTTGTTTCAGATGGCTGGTTGTTAAACCATGTTTCCTAAAACAGATTCAAATTCAGAAGTCCAGACCATTAATGAGATCAGAATCTTAAAGGAGTTTAAGATTGGAGAAATCTCATGATTTCAGACTTTTATCCCTAACTAGCGCAACTAATGTCACATAAAATTAATTCGGATAATTGATTAACTTTATGTGTGTGAACCTTCTTAAAATTTAAGTTATGTGCCAATCCATGATTAAAACACTTGTGAGTACATGGGTAGTTTTATGCGGGCTCTGCCAAAGCGAGGCGCATTAATTCTATTCATTTATGAATAAGATAAGGAAAGAGTGATTCCTATACGTTTAAAATGGTTTGACTTAATTGGGCTATCAAAAGACAATGTTTTGAGCCTAAGGCACAGATGAGATTGAAATGTGTTAGACATATGATGTCTAAATATCATAAAGGATCTAAGAGTCATATATGATATGATTGACAAGGAGTTGTCTACCTAATTAATTTAATTTTGAGCAGTATCGCCAAAGCGAACTTGAAATTAAATTAAAGTTGGATCTTAGCCCATTTAAATTATATGATACATTGGATGTATTTGAAGGTTATATAATTTAGTGGGAGTATTTGTGAAATACTTATAATATCTTTAATTAAGTTGGTACTTATATTTAATTATATGTTTGCATAATTGTAGATAATGGCTCAAAGTACTGGTTCTTTATCATTGCGATCTATCCTTGAGAAGGAAAAACTTCAAGAAAATGGAGCTAACTACACAGATTGGATCCGTAGCCTTAGAATTGTTCTAAAGCATGAGGACAAGATCTATATTCTTGATGAGCCCGTTCCTGAAGAGGAACCTGCTTCTAATGCACCCAAGGATGAGAGAAACGCCTACAAGAAACACAAAAGTGATTCTCGTGAGGTGGGTTGTCTTATGCTTGCGGCCATGTGTCCAGAGCTTCAGAAGACTCTTGAACACTTGGAGGCATTTGACCTTGCTCTTTCGTTGAAAGATATGTTTCAAGAAGAAGCAAGGCAAGAGAGGTTCGACACTATAGCTGCCTCGGTCTCATGCAAGATGAGCGAAGGGCAGTCTGTGGGCCCTCATGTTTTGAAGATGAAGGCTCATTTTGAGCATCTAGAGAGGCTTGGCCATCCCATTGATGTTGAGTTGGCCACTGATTTTATTCTTAATTCATTGCCCAAAATCTATAATCAGTTCATCATGAACTTTAATATGCATGGGATGGATAAGTCCCTGTCTGAGTTGCATGGGATGCTAAAGACAACGGAAAAGAAAATCGGTAAAGAAGTCGCTCCTGTGATCGTAGTGACAAAAGGAAGAAAAGGCTCTAAAGGCAAAGGCAAAGGTGTTAAGACAAAAGTTTTCAAACCCAAGATTGGCAAGGCAATTGTTTCTAATGCTGATGTGGCTAAACCTACTTCCCAAAAGGATGCAATCTGTTTCCACTGCAATGAGATTGGTCATTGGAAAAGAAATTGCAAGGTTTACAAGGAAGAGTTAAAGAAGAAGAAGAGCAGTGGGACTGCGTCTACTTCAGGTATCTATGTTATAGATATTCTACTTTCTACTTCTAGTTCCTGGGTATTAGATACCAGATGTGGAACTCACATTTGTTTGAATGTGCAGGCACTAAGGAATAGGAGGCTACTCAAAGATGGCGAAGTGGACCTACGCGTGGGGAATGGAGCAAGAGTTGCTGCATTAGCCATAGGAACATATGATGTCATTTTACCTAGCGGATTAATTCTTGTTTTGAACAATTGTTATTACGTTCCGGATTTGAGTAGAAATATTATCTCAGTTTCTTGTTTGGATAATGAAGGTTATAGTTTTCTTATTAAAAATAAGAAGTTTTCTATTTATTTAAATGATATGCTTTATTGTACTGCATGTTCATTTAATGGCCTTTATGTTCTTGATGTTGAGAATGGAAATAATGAGAATATTTATAATATAAATAAGAAATCCAAACCTAATGATGTAAATCATAATTATTTGTGGCACTGCCGTCTTGGTCATATTAATGAGAAGCGTATCTCAAAACTCCATGGGGACGGACTTTTGGATTCACGTGATTTTAAATCATATGAAACTTGTGAGTCTTGTTTACTTGGAAAAATGACAAAGGCACCTTTTACTAAGAGTAGTGAAAGGGCTAATGACTTATTGGGACTCATACATACTGATGTATGTGGACCAATGAGGAGCAGTGCTAGGGGGGATATCAATACTTCATAACTTTTACTGATGATTTTAGTAGATATGGCTATGTCTACTTAATGAAACATAAAAGTGAATCTTTTGAGATATTTAGAATATTTCAAAATGAAGTACAAAATCAACTTGGTAAAACTATTAAGGCACTTCGATCTGATCGAGGTGGAGAATATTTAAGCCAAGAATTTGACAATCATCTTAGAGATTGTGGAATTGTTTCACAATTAACTCCACCTGGAACACCACAATGGAATGGTGTGTCTGAGCGAAGAAATAAGACTTTATTAGATATGGTCCGCTCCATGATGAGTCAAGTTGATCTTCCTTTAACCTTTTGGGGACATGCACTAGAAACTGCTGCTCTTACACTAAATAGAGTTCCAACTAAATCTGTTCCAAAGACTCTATATGAGATGTGGACTGGAAGAAAACCTAGTTTGTCTTTCATGAAGATTTGGGGTTGTGATGCTTATGTTAAGAGAATGATCTCTGACAAACTTGCACCAAAATCTGACAAGTGTTATTTTGTGGGTTACCCTAAGGAAACTAAGGGTTATTACTTTTACAACCGCACGGACAACAAAGTGTTTGTTGCCCGAAATGGTACCTTTTTAGAGAAAGAGTTTCTCTCCAAAGGAATTAGTGGGAGTAAAATTAATCTCGAAGAAGTTCGAGAACCTGAAAATAATGTGGAACAAAATGTTGGATCTGAACAAGTTTCACAAGGAGTCGTCGAACCTATTCAGAATACTCAAGTTCCTCGCAGAACTGGTAGGGTGCGATCCGAACCTGAGAGATATGGATTTCTCATGACGGATAGCAATGAAGTGGAAGTCATAGTTGATGACGAACCTACTTCCTACCAAGAAGCGATGTCCGTTCCTGATTCAGATAAATGGCTTGGAGCCATGGAATCTGAAATTAAGTCCATGTATGACAATCAAGTTTGGAACTTGATTGATGCGCCCGAAGGTGTAAAAACCATAGGATGCAAGTGGGTTTTCAAAAGGAATACTGACATGGATGGTAAGGTGCATACTTATAAAGCTAGACTTATAGCAAAAGGCTATAGGCAGATTCATGGAATCGACTATGATGAAACCTTTTCGCCCGTAGCAATGATCAAGTCTATAAGAATTTTACTTGCCATAGCCGCATATTTTGACTATGAGATATGGCAAATGGATGTCAAAACAGCGTTCCTTAACGGGAACTTACTTGAGGATGTTTATATGACACAACCTGAAGGTTTTGTAATTCCAGAAAATTCTAACAAAGTATGCAAATTGTAAAGATCCATTTATGGATTGAAGCAAGCCTCTAGGAGTTGGAATCTTCGATTTGATGAATCGGTCAAAGAGTTTGGCTTCATCAAGAACGAAGATGAACCTTGTGTATACAAGAAAATTAGTGGGAGCGTAGTACTATTTCTTGTGCTATATGTTGATGACATATTAATCATTAGAAATGACATTCCTGCACTGCAGTCTGTAAAGACTTGGTTAGGAAAGTGTTTCTCAATGTAAGATATGGGAGAAGCCGCTTACATCCTTGGCATAAGGATCTATCGTGATAGATCCAAGAAATTGATTGGTTTAAGTCAAGATACATATATTGACAAAGCTCTTAAGAGATTCCGCATGGAAAACTCTAAGAGAGGAAATTTGCCAGTAGGTCATGGCATATCTCTAAGCAAGAATCAGTGTCCTAAGACAACTGATGAGCGTGAGAGAATGATTGGGATTCCATACGCTTCTGCTATTGGATCCATCATGTATGCCATGATATGTACTAGACCCGATGTCTCATATGCTTTGAGCATGATGAGCAGATACCAATCAGATCCTGGTGAGAGTCACTGGATTGCAGTCAAGACGATTCTTAAGTACTTGCGAAGGACTAAAGATTCGTTCTTGGTGTATGGATGAATGGAAGATGATCTAGTTGTAAGTGGTTACACAGATGCAAGCTTCCAAACCGACAAGGATGATTCTAGATCGCAATCTGGATTTGTATTTGTGCTCAATGGAGGTGCTGTTAGCTGGAAGAGTTCTAAGCAAAGTTTTGTCGCTGATTCTACAACTGAAGCTGAGTATATTGCTGCATCCGATGCTGCTAAAGAGGCTGTTTGGATTAAAAAGTTCATTGGTGAACTAGAGGTGGTTCCTAGCATTGCTAATCCAATAGACCTTTATTGTGATAATAATGGTGCTATTGCTCAAGCAAAGGAACCTAGATCGCATCAGAAATCCAAACACATACTTAGGCGTTTTCATATCATTCGAGAGATCGTTGATAGAGGAGACGTAAATATATGCAGAGTACCAACTGATGATAATATTGCAGACCCATTGACAAAGGGTCTTCCGCAAGCAAAGCATGATGGTCATGTTAGGTCTATGGGTATTCGATACATTAATTAGGCCTAGTGCAAGTGGGAGATTGTTGGTGTTATGCCCTAGGCATGTTGTTTGTTAAACAAATGTTATTATTTATAAAGATATTGAATGTTTGATTATTATGTCTTTTGCATGTTTATTATAATAATCCCCGTCCCTGATAATTATGATTAATTATTAGTATAAGTTTAATAGATAATCATATAATGATTATGGTGTATGGGATACAATTAGACTTATGGGTATTTGTTGGAGAACAAATACTGGACTGACCCCTATGAGATTTATGTCATGGTCACAATGTCATAATTAAGTCTCATATAGTTATATCACTGGAATCTTTAGACCTGGGGTTATTACAGTCTTCCACATGATGAACATTATGTTTGACGTATTCAAACGTTATCCCTAACCGGATAGCTATAAAGAATATGATTGGCATAATCGGAATCATGTAGGGAAGAGTAATAAGCCAAGATGGGATTTGTTCCTCGTCAAGAGAGATGTCAAGCTTTGGCCACTCGATGAATGGTATTGATGAAATGCATGGCCGTGCTCAAATAAGATTTGTATTATCAATACATTCGGGATCGAGAAAGCATTGAACAAATGTAAGTTGACCATTGACCATGGCTTACGTTCAATAGACATCGTGTAACAAAGAGATTGTGTTATGTTCTATTTTAGGAAACTTTGGAGTTCAAAGTTATACTAATTGGGTAGTCATAATGGCTTGCTAGAGTCCGCTTATGACTTACGAGGTTTGACTGGTTCGGACTCGTTGTCAACTTAGTATAATCCTATTGGGTCACACAAGCAGAACGGATAATTAAAAGGAGCGAAAAACGAAGTAAAACGGGTCCTGCCTAAAGGATCCGTACGGCTGAATCTGGATGCTTCCAGAAACATCCGTACGGATGGTTTTGCCGGCAGAATCAGTTTTTAGGAAAACTCTTGTTGAACAAGAAAACCTAATTCCTAAAGGGTTTCTGAAACCCCTTGAATATAAATACAGACTGACGGGAATTGTTCCCTAGTTAGTTGATTTGATCAATTCCAAAGTCTTTCTTAGAGAAAGAAATCACACATTATATTCTTGGGTTATTGTGATTGATTAATCTCAATTATCAAGTCACAATAATAATTAGGAGCTTTGAAGAATAGTTCTTCAACTTCGTTGATCAATCCGAAGACCTAGCAGTCAAGTTCAAGAAGGCGTTCTTGAAATCTGTTCGTTGTGTGGATCACCGGTAGAGTGCGTTTGTCTTAACGCTTAATCCAAGTTTTACATAACGATCTAAAAGGGTTAGTTTCTTTCATCTTGTTATTATGAATTATTGTTCATAGCGGATCTAGGCTATTGGGTTTTATTCATGTCTATCTTCCGCTGTGCATGATTGCACGAAACCCAACACCTCCAAGACATGATTACCAAGCCTTGTGATTAGTAAACGCGTTCCATTGCACAATCCAATGGAAGCATCTATGTTACGTAGCAGCATGACGGGAGTTCCTACCTTCAAAGTCAGGACATGATTAGGCAGGCCAGACATCGATAAGCTATTCAGAAACTCAGGTGTATGCAATTCGCTGAAAATAATACCGTCACTTTCGGAGTGGGAAGGTAAGTCCGAACTGAAGTAACTCTTTCCGACCGTATCATTTAGTGAGATCATGTACTCATTTACACTGCTAACAACATCTAGTGTTGGGGCCAAAATTGCTCTATCTGCGAAGTAAGATATATCGCTATTCCCATTCAACCATTTACCGTAGACACTGCAAACAATTCCATATACAGGATCGTCAAATCCGTGAACCAAAAACTTGTTGTCAATTCTAATTTTTGCGACCCCATCATTTGGCCCACCCACTTTCCCGTCTCCAATAGAAGCTACCCAGTCCGCAAATTCTCTTAACTCATTGACAGTTGACTCTATGTCAATCCCTTTCAACCTCATATTCTCCGTTAACCGCAAAACTGTGCAATGTTTCCACAAGTACGACACGTTAATTGCTGCAAGTACAATATCAGCTCTACTTCCTTTTGGAATAACAGGTAGTATTTGTCTGAAATCCCCACCGAGTACAACAGTCTTCCCGCCAAATGGACAATCGTTCCTCCTCGAATCTGTGGCGCTCATTATATCTCTCATACTCCTATCCAGCGCTTCAAAACAGTGTTTATGCATCACAGGTGCTTCGTCCCATATAATCAACTTTGCACGCATTATGAGCTCAGCTAAAGGACTTCCATGGCGAATATTACAAACAGAGTCTTCATGTAAGTTAAATGGAATCCCAAACCTTGAGTGGGCAGTTCTATTCTTTCTTACATTCTCTTCATCAAGTACTAGAAGCTTTAGAAGAACTCCATTCCCTAGTTTCTTCTTCTTTAATCTCCTTTCAAGAGCATCGAGATGGATTCAACAGGTATATGCTTCCGCCTCCATCTCCTCCATTCCCTAGTTTCTTCTTCTTTAATCTCCTTTCAAGAGCATCGAGATGGATTCAACAGGTATACGCTTCCGCCTCCATCTCTTCTTGAACTTCTTCCAGATTTGAGTACTTTGGCATTAATGGAATAGCAATGTTCCAACATATAGTTAGATGCGAAAGAAATATATAAATAGACATTTAAGAACAAAGTGTTTTAGATAATATATACTATCTCCATTTCATAAAATAGACACTTATTTTGAGACATTTCAAAATATACAAAGAGTATAAAATATAAACTTTTGATGAGGGTCAAAGTATAAAATTTGAAGGGGTCAAGTGAGGTAATAACTTAATTTTCATTAAAAAGATAAAAGGCTAATAGAATACTGGGAAAAGTCAGGATGTCACCCCCTCACCAATATCTAAATCCGCCATAGGTTAATAAATGTGACACACATATGTATAACTTATCTTACTATAAAATACTCTTTCTCTTTCTGTCTCAGGAAGTAGTTTCATTTTTTTCGTTGTTATTACAAAGGAACTTTGAGTATAATTAAAGCTACTTTTAGTTATTTTAATGAAAATATAAAAATTGTTATTGATACACTATTATAAATACTATCAATATCAATTTTTAAATTTACATTAAGATAACTAAAAGTAACCTAAATTATTGCTCAAAGTTCCTTCGTTGTAACAAGGAAAAAAGTGGGACTATCTTTTCGGGACAGAAGGAGTATCACGTAGTAAAAAAATAAATTTGTTAAATTCAATTTCACGTATCGGTATCCATGATGAAATTCTACCTCTAGTCGCCCCGAATTGGGTCAATCAGTATGAACTACTCCCTCCGTCCCACACGAAATAAAACGTTTTGCTATTTTGGGTGTTCCACTTGAAATAGGACATCTCAAAATGGAAAGCTTTTATTACTTTTTTATTAGTAGGATCCACTTGTCATACTCACAACAACTTTTTATTTATTATTCTCCACCCACTTTCTCTCTTCTTCATACTCACAACACCTACTTTTCAAATAACTTTTTATAATAAAAGATTATTATTCCTTAATCCCCGTGCGGGATAAAAATCTTATTTCAGATGAGAGTGGGTATAGTAGTATGAATTATGAAGTAATGAATCGGATACTGATGATGATTTAGATGAAGCAGCCAATATTATATTGATGATAATACTCTAAAATTGACCAAAAAATTGTCGGCAGAGCAACGGAAAACTAGGTCAAACCTAGAGTCCACAAGTTGACAAACCAAAATCATTATTCTTCTTTCCGTCGCACAACAAACTTTTTATATGATATAAATGTTAGGATTAAGGATTAATATGTTAAAATAATAGATGATGTGAATGGGAAGGAGAGAGAAAATAGAGTAGAAAATAATAACTAAATAGTTGTTGTGAGTAGAAAGAAGTGAAAAACTCGAGATTTTATTTTTCTTTGGAGTAAATGAGTATTTTCAATGAAACACCCAAAATAACAAAAACGAAAAACTTGTTTCGACACGGAAAGAATACTTTAAAATCGTACTACTAGTTTGTGGGTGGAGTTAATATTTATTGTCTCATCAGAAGATTTGTCGGAGATCTCTAATGCTCCTTAGTTTAATCTAATGAAATGGATTAATAAATTAGAAAAGGTACTCTTGTCATTAGTAATATTCTTTTTGTTGTGGATTAGACCCTCACAACTCAAGCAATAACCCCAAGAAAATAATGGCACACAAACAAAGCACAAGAAATAAAGCAAAGAAAAAGACACAAGAAATTGTTTACCCAGTTCGTCAATATGTTTGACTACGTCTGGGGGCACTACCAAGCCAGGATCTTGCACTATAATATGTTATCTTGAAGTTACAATGAGTTTGGGGGCGGAACATTGCTTAAATACATGCCCTGGAATAAGATCTAAACCTAAACAAAGAAGGAATCCCGAAATCCCGCCAGCGGACCAGGCGCCCGCCAGGACTACCCCAAGCGCCCGCCTGCCTTTAATTTCCGAAGAACCAAACCTTCTGTCCAAAGGAGCGCCCGCCTGATGGGCACCAAGCGCCCGCTCGCTCCCTCCGCCTGGAATTCTCCTTTTTGTTCCTTTGAGGATCTCTACTCCAACAATCTCCCACCTAGAGATCAACCGCATATACAAACCCCGTATCCGTCTTCAACTCATCATTTGTGTCGTCCTAGTGCTCACCTCGATCATGGTAGTGCCTTCCTCCTCCCCTATTCTCCAAGCCCCATTGAAGCTATACATAGCTTCAATTTATCAAGGTTTACAACCTTTGTCAACATGTCAGCCGGGTTCTCTGATCCCAATATCTTCTCCAGCCTTAAGATCTTCCTTTCCAAGAGATGCCTGATGTAATGAAACCTCAGTTCAATGTGCTTCGTCCTAGAATGAAACGCCGGATTCCTTGCCAAATGTATTGCACTCTGACTGTCACTGTAGAGAGCATTACCACTTCGCGTCTTCCCAAGTTCACCCAAGAAGTTCTGCAACCATACCATCTCTTTACTTGCCTCGGTCACTGCCACATATTCTGCTTCCGCAGTTGACTGAGCCACGATCTTCTGCAATTTAGAAGCCCAGGAGATTGCCGTACCACCCAATGTAAAAACATAACCCGTAGTACTTCTCCTCTTGTCTAGATCACTTGATGCCAAATCCGCATCCACATAACCCGCTAACACGACATCCTTGCTTGAGAAACACAGAGCCTTACCAGCAGTACCCTTCAAGTAACGCAGGATCCATTTAACCGCTTCCCAATGTTGCTTCCCTGGATTGCCCATGTACCGGCTGACTACTCCCACCGCATGTGCAATGTCCGGCCTTGTACACACCATTGCATACATTAGACTCCCCACTGCCGAAGCATATGGAGTCCTCTCCATCTTGTCACGCTCCTCCTTGACCTTAGGTGAGTCCTTCTCGGATAGCTTGAAGTGCATACCCAGTGGTGTACCTGTTGGCTTCGCCTCTTCCATGCAAAATCTAGCCAAGACCTTCTCGACGTACTCTGCCTGTGAAAGAACCAACTTACCCAACTCCCTATTCCGGTCAATCCGCATGCCCAAGATTTTTCTGGCCTCCCCCAAATCCTTCATCTCGAACCGTTCTGACAACTGAGCCTTCAATCTGTTTACCTCTCTACTGCTAGAGCCCGCTATTAACATGTCATCCACATATAACAGCAAGATTATATACCCATTGTTTGTGTTCTTGAAGTAGCAACAATGATCCGCCTCACATCTGATAAAATCAATATCGTGCATGAATCCATCGAATTTCCTGTACCACTGCCTAGGAGCTTGTTTAAGGCCATACAAGCTCTCAGTCAACCTGCAAACCAGTTCCTCGCTACCCTTAGACAAGTAACCCTCTGGTTGTACCATGTAAATTTCTTCCTCTAAATCCCCATGAAGAAAGGCCGTCTTTACATCCATTTGTTCCAGCAACAAGTTATCCGCCACTACTATCCCCAGAACCATTCTGATAGTGGTCATTTTCACAGCAGGAGTGAATACCTCGGTGTAGTCAATACCATACTTTTGCTGAAACCCTTTTACAACCAACCTTGCCTTGTAACGCTTACTGCCGTTTGCTTCCTCCTTAATCCTGTAAACCCACTTGTTATGCAATGCCTTCTTCCCCTTAGGCAGTTTAATCAACTCCCAAGTTTTATTGGCCTTCAATGAGTCCATCTCATCATCCATCGCAGCTTTCCACTTGTCACAAAGTGCACTACGAACAGCCTCCGCATAACATTCCGGCTCACCACTATCTGTCAGCAACAAATAGTAATTTGAAGGAGTATACCTGTCAGGTGATCCACGCAATCTGCTGGATCTACGCAGCGGAATATCCGGTTCTGGAGTATGTGGTTCATCTTCAGTGACCCCCTGACCATGGTCATCATGAACCGTCCTGCTCCCACCCGAGTCTGGAATATCCACCTCTACAACCTCTAGTTCCGAACTAATATCATCAGATGCCCCCTTTCTGTCCTTGTACAATACCTGTTCATTGAATACCACATCTCGACTACGAATAATTTTATGGTTTTGGTCATCCCAAAACTTATACCCGAAGTCATCCCCGCCATACCCAATAAACGTACATTTTACAGATTTTGCATCTAACTTAGTTCTATCAGCAGAATCAATATGAACATATGAAACGCAGCCAAATATGCGAAGAAATGACAGATTTACCTGCTTGCCACTCCATGCTTCCTCTGGAATTTCATTCCCCAATGGTACCGATGGTCCCCGATTGATCAAGAAAGCTGCCGTGTCAACTGCATATGCCCAGAACGTCTTCGGAAGTCCACACTTCAACCTCATACTTCTAGCCCGCTCGTTCAATGTCCTGTTCATCCTCTCTGCAACCCCATTGTGTTGTGGTGTGCCCTTTGGAGTCTTCTCCATGCGAATGCCATTCACTGCACAATATTCCTTGAGCTCCCCGGGCATTTAAGCTTAAGTCCCGTCTGATTCTCCACCAAAGCCTTCCATTTCTTAAACACCTCGAATGCCTCATCTTTGTGTTTCAAGAAATAAACCCAGACTTTCATTGTCGAATCATCAATAAAGGTCATGTAATATGATGCACCACCTAGAGAAGTTATCGGGGCCGCCCCCCCACAAATCCGTGTGGACCAAATCCAACTTTGCTTCCCTCAAAGCCCTACCTGTCCTCGAGAAATTACTCTTCGCCTGTTTGTCAAACACACAATCTTCGCAGATCCCCACGTCGACTGTCTTCAAACCCGGTAGTCTTCCCTTTGAGCAAAGTACTTTCATCCCCTTCTCACTCATGTGACCCAATCGACAGTGCCACAAATCTGTATCACCCTTGGCTGACGCCACCGCGATACTATCCTTGGTGTTATTCGCCAAATACAATGTCCCCTCTTTATTACCCCGAGCGATCTCCGAATCCTCCTTGGTAATAACCCAGTTCCTGCAGCCAAAAGTTACCTTGTAACCTTCTTCATCCAACTGACCAACTGATAGCAGGTTCTTCTGTAAACTCGGAATGTGTCTGACCCCGTGTAGATGTAAGACCTTCCCGTCCGATGCTCCTATTCTGACATCACCCTTCCCCTTGATTTCCAAAGGCTCGCCATCCGCCAGATAGACCTTACCGAAATCACCGGAAGTATAATTCTCCAACTCTTCTGCATGCCCGCAAGAGTGGAATGATGCCCCCGAATCCAGCACCCATGATTCTAGTGAACTACTAACACTCAGAACCAGTACATCATCACATTCGACTGTCACATTCACTGAATTGCCCACACGATTGGGACAATCCTTCTTGTAGTGTCCTAACTCCTTGCAATGATAACATTGCAGACCCTTGGTTTATCTCTGATCTCCACGGCCTTGCCCTTACCACCCACTACGTTTTCCCTTGATTCAGTTCTCCCCTTATTGCTAGTACCCGGCCTTCCCCTGCTAGTAGTAGCTAAGGCCGATCCCGAAGTAGACGATGTCCCCAACTTCTTCAAACGGTTTTCCTCGCCCAACAAGAAATCTTTAATATCATCATACTTCAATTTGTTCTTACCCGCTGAAGCATTGATCACTGTCACCGTTCCGCTCCAACTTCCTGGTAAAGACGCTAGCAACAAACACGCATGAACCTCACCATCAAACGTAATATCCAACGCAGTCAATGAGTCTATAACATCCATAAACTCATCGATGTGTTTAGCTAATGATCCTCCCTCTTGCATCTTGAGACTACCCATCTTGCGTATCAAATCAACATTGTTTGCAGCAGATAGAGTTTCAAATCTCTCAGTAAGATAATCCAATAGCTCCTTTGTGGTCTTCGCCTTCTTGGTAGTCTTTGCGATCCACTTCGACAAAGTAGATCTAACCACCCCTAGGGCTTTCCGATCCATGAGATCCCAATCTTCTTCCTTTTCTCCTTCCGGCTTGACTCCCTTTAGAGGCTTATAGAGATCTTTGTTGTACAAGAGATCCTCTATTTGCATCCTCCAAAACCCATAGTCAGAACCATCAAATTTCTCCACCGCTTGTTAATCCTTGCTCATTCTTGATTGCTTGACAAACCCCAATCGTCCGATAAACCAATCGATCGATTAACCCTGATCTCCAACCAGAGCTTTTGATACCAGTTGTTGTGGATTAGACCCTCACAACCCAAGCAATAACCCCAAGAAAATAATGGCACACAAACAAAGCACAAGAAATAAAGCAAAGAAAAAGACACAAGAAATTGTTTACCCAGTTCGTCAATATGTTTGACTACGTCTGGGGGCACTACCAAGCCAGGATCTTGCACTATAATATGTTATCTTGAAGTTACAATGAGTTTGGGGGCGGAACATTGCTTAAATACATGCCCTGGAATAAGATCTAAACCTAAACAAAGAAGGAATCCCGAAATCCCGTCAGCGGACCAGGCGCCCGCCTGGACTACCCCAAGCGCCCGCCTACCTTTAATTTTCGAAGAACCAAACCTTCTGTCCAAAGGAGCGCCCGCCTGATGGGCACCAAGCGCCCGCTCGCTCCCTCCGCCTGGAATTCTCCTTTTTGTTCATTTGAGGATCTCTACTCCAACACTTTTCTCAACCAAAAATATATATTAAAAAATGCTTAAATAGAAAAGTAAATCCTATATAAGTATGGTGTCACTGATACTAGGGATGGTCAAACCGGACCGGAACCAGAAAACCGGACCGGAGAAGCACGGAATCGGAGCAAACCGGCGAATAAACCGGAACCGGAGTAACCGGAACCACCATTCATCCGGGCCGGTTACGGTTCACATAAATGGCGAACCGGACCGGAAATCTCTTGCTTTTCAATAATTTTTAACCTGTTTATTCATTATTGTATGATAAAATAAAAGAAAGGGGGGACCGGAACCGTACCGGAACCGGATTGTGGTAACCGAAATCGGAACCGGTGTAACCAAGGGCCGGTTAAGGTTCACATAAATGGCGAACCGGAACCGGAACCGGCGTTGACCATCCCTACTGGATACCTTTCGGTCACTCCTCTTCTTGACGTGATTTTTATTCAAAATAGGTTCAAAATTTTTGTGTAAATCCTAAATAAATATGGGTGGCGCTCATGAAGATTGTGTGCTTGTGGAGAAAACTATTGCACAATAGAAAGTAACAAAGAGTGTTGACAGAAAACATGGGCTTAGGAAAGTCATTAGGCGCACTCTTATAATTTTAAGAGTTACGCTGTAAGTGATCGCTTTGGATTCAGTAACTAATTAGCTACTGAATCTACTGAATCCAAGATTTAGTATACAGTTGTATTTTGAGCATTGCATTTGGATTCAGTTACTGATTAATTACTAAATTCAATTGTATTTTGAACATTGTAATGACGCCCTGAGATTTGGGGTCAAGGAGACGGATCTCCGGTTTGCTGCCTCTTGTTCCTGAATCACAACACAAACAAGAACACCGTTAGGACCAGAGCCGGGTTTGAATCCGGTTTAGGCCCTCGGCTGTGAGAATGAGATCTCTGAGGAAAACCTAAGAAAGAAGGTCTGTGAAAGCCTTATGTGTGATTAGGGTTAGAGTACGTACCTTGACCATGGGGCCAAAAGGATTATTTATAGGTGAGTGAGGAGAGAGAATAAAAGATTAGATCTAGACATTAACCGCCTTCGTACAGATTTATGCCACGTGCCACGATCTCATTGGCCTGATCAGGAAAGGACGCTGAAAAGTGGTGTGTCGTTGGTGGATTGTGGCACCACTACTCACAGTCATGGTCAGACAAGTACGGATCATTAATGTCCATTGGACGTATTTGCCAACTGGAAAGTATGGGTTCCGGGCTAATTGCTTGGGGCACAAGCACGAGACTCACGAAATAACGGGAGGCAAAGCCTCTTTTATATGAAGTCAACGGTCGGGCTGGGACCTCGGGCATAGCCTTCCACAGGTTTATCTGGTTCGGTCTCGCGGTTCAGGACTCGGCTAAGATAGACTCGATCTGTCTCGAAATGAATGTCTTTTTCAAAAATAACTTCTTTCTAAATGGTTTTATCCAAAAATAAAATTCACTAGTCTCTTTACACTTGCAAACCTAAACGTTTAGAAAGAGATTACAAGATTATATAGTATAATTTATTGTCACTAAAATATATAAAATAATACTCCATCCGTCCCAAAACACCTTGCACTAATTTCCTCTTTGTGTATCTCACTGGTAAGTCCTTTCCCAAAATATTCAAATTTTATTATTTTTAATTCTCCCTATCCCATTTGTCATACTCACACACTTAATTTTAGGTCTCACTTGTAAATTTCACTCAACTTATCATACTCACAACCTCTTTCCCACTCACAATACTTTTTGAGTATATACTAATTCCTTAATTCCCGTACATTTCTAAAATAATGCAAAGTGTTTTGAAATGGTAGGAGTAGAAATTTTCAAATAACCCTTGAAATAAAATTTAAATATTCATTTAATCATGGAGGAGTATTATATTGTTTTTGGTTTGACAATAACGTCCAATATTGTCCATTATTTAATGAAGCCTAGATTGGCACTAGTAGATAACTTGTTGAAGTCACGAAGCCTGAAATTATTATATCGAAAGCAACTCAATCAAAATAAAAGAATTTCTACATTAAAATTAGGACTATTTATATCTTCTTCTTTTTTTTGAAGTCGAGAAAATGGAATTATCAAATAAAGAAAGGAATGGACACTTTCCCATCAGGAAAATGACAAAGATTATCTGTCAAAATCTCGCTGGGGCCAAGTCATTGTCGTTACCTTATTAGTATAATGTTTTCGTTTCAATTAAAACTACAAAATTTTGCTTGAGCACAAAATGTAAATTGCAAAATAGATTTTGCACATTTTTTTTTTTTTTTGTTATAGTTTAAACTTCTAATATAAATAAATTGCATAAAAAATATTTTTTATAAGCTTGTATTGCATTTTAACTTTTTTTCGATTAATTGTTAAAAGTAAGTTTACAAAATTACACTTTGACCTTTATATTTTTTTTCTATTTTAAGGTTTTCTATAAAGATAAAATTTTAGTATATTTCTTTGTTATTTTATTAATAAGAAAAATTATTATCCCGATTAATATGATTACTACTCCCAAATAGTTACAGGCTTTATTTACTAGTAAATAAAGTTTGTGTTAGTCTTAATAATAAAAGGTAAAATGAGTTGTAGGCTTTATTTACGAGTAAATTTTTACGAACAACACTTTTATAATTTGCACATGAATACAACTAAATAAATATATATAGCAGATTCATGTTATTGAGAATTTTGTAATAACTTTTCACATATTTTATATCTAAATAGTTTTTTATTTACGAGTAAATTTTTACGAACAACACTTTTATTGTTTGTACTTTCTTAACCACTTTTAAGATGATTATAAGTAAGTATAAGCCTATACTTTATCCCAAAACGATAGTCTTTCTTTAGTGGTTAGTTAGATTAAATACTTATAAAAATTGCAGCAAAATATATTTATTCTAATAAAATTGTAAAATGGTTAGTGACATGAGCATGACAATCAAAGTTTTTAAATAAAAAAAATATTATGAAGCTTCATATATGGGGTTGAGAAGTTTCAACATTAAAATGATAAAGTGTGAACTATATAAAAAAGGTTGAAAGTGTATTCTTTAAATCACCTTCAAAGTAAATATGACGTGTATTATAAGATAATAAATTGGAGAATTGTTTTATTTTAACCAAATAAACTATTCACCACGTTTCAGTTTAAAAAAATTAATTTGACTTTGTATGATTATTGAGAAACCAATGTTAAATCGGTAAATAATTTTAGTGAGTTTAGGATATAGTTGTATGAAACACTGTTGGATTATGGATTCTAAACCAACAAAAAGTGGTATTTGAGTGAAAGTCTAAACCAAAGAAGAGACTGAGTTGGAGTCAAAAGAGGAAAAAGAGGAGAAAGGAGACCGAATCGCGGATGAGTAATCTGGAAGTCATGCAGTCGCATGGTGCGGTCACATAGAGGGATTGGAACCTTTGCTGTCACATGGTGTGGTCGCATCGCCCCGTTTTCAGTTTCCTTTTTTACGTGATTTTGACTCAAAATGGGTTTAGGGCTTTTATAAAACCTATATAAACATGGGTGACGGCCACAAATGATAGGTAATTGGAGGAGAGAGCTAGGATATTAAAAAAAAAAAAACCATAAATAATGTCAAGGAGGGGGCCGGGTGCCTGGGAAAGCCATAGGGGGCGATCCTACAACTCGGCCATGATCGAGTTTTGTGTTCTTGGAGATGAGAGATAATATAAATGAGAAAAGTTGTTCTTGGAGAGTAGCCATACTTAAATCTTAGTGATTACATGTGCAAAGTTGTAATAACCATCATATATTATTATAGTGTATATCCTGACTTGGCAACGCCTCAAGATGTAGTCATATGTTGACGAGTTGGATTACCAAATCTTTGTGTTGTTATTTCTTTCATATATCTCTGTGTTGATTATTCT
The DNA here is from genome assembly GCA_026119855.1 of Campanula takesimana. Lineage (NCBI taxonomy): Eukaryota > Viridiplantae > Streptophyta > Magnoliopsida > Asterales > Campanulaceae > Campanula > Campanula takesimana. The sequence goes on along the minus strand of JAOWBW010000388.1, from coordinate 1,305,756 downwards.
CCACATGTTAGGACTGCTAGTATGGGCAAGGAGGATCAGAGACACCCCCCTTTGCCAAATCCCAAACAACTGATATCAGAGCTCTGGTTGGAGATCTGGGAGCTGTCAAATTTGATTGAAATAAAGGCTGCAAAAAAAACAAGATTCAATTGCATAGATACGAAAGATTCTGATTCATAGATGCATGCGAAAATAGATTCAGATGATTCAGATTGTATATTTCATAGTAAGGAGGTTGCAGAAGTTCAATCATAATCATGGCATAGATCCATGCTGAGATTTGCAAAGATCCAAGTGGAATTTAGAAATGCAGAGATTTAGATGAATCACATGTGTCTTGGAATTGTGGGCAGTGAATTTGGGTTGGAGAAAGATTTCTAGGAGAGAAATTTGCTTAGTGGGAACTCCGATGATTGAGAAAAAGATATGAAAAAAGTGGATAGAGACATCTGACACTTGCGGAAGCAACCTAGAACGCAAGAGAGAGTTGTATAAGCTGGTTTGACCACGTAAGAAGATGAGGACTTCTCGCAAAACAATGGAAGAGCGATCTGTAGTAAGATCTAGAAAAGAGGGGAGGATGTTGTACAACACCTTCAACAGTATCAAAAGTCTCAAAGAGTGAGCCATAGGTCAAGTCAAAGGACCATTTGATGGAAAAATGAGATCCATCAACAAACGAAGTGTTAGGAGGAAATGTGACTACTTATAGCTAATGAGCAAGGAGAATGATTCATAGAGTACCTAAAAATCATGAGCGGTTGATGCAAGAAACAAGGGGACACCGTGTTTCAAGGAGAGGCATTGCAAGGAAAGTGGGTTTGGAAGAGAAGGTGAAGGCAGACTTGTAAAAGGATCACAAGAGGAATTGATTGACAGAGGGAGGAGGAATCCAACACGGAGAGGTTGAAATGTCACTTGGTTTTAACTCGCTTTATTACTTGAACGTGGAGGGAGTGGTATTTGGGTGCAAGTCTAAACTGAGGAGGAGTTGAGTTGGAGTCAAAGTACTCAAGGATGAGGAAAAAGAGGAGAAAGGAGACCAAATCGCGGAGGAGTAATCTGGAATCCACGCGGTCGCATGGTGCGGCTGCATAGAGGTACTAGAACCTATGTGGTCGCATGGCCCAATTTTCAGCTTTTTTCAGTTTGCTTATTTTGCCTCAAAATAGGTTTAGGGTTTTTGTAAACTCCATATAATCATGTGTGATGGCCACAAAGATGAGTGCTTAGAGGAGAGGGCTAGAATATACAAAAGAGAGTCATAAATAGTGTCAATGAGGGGACCTAGTTCCTAGGAAAGCCATATGGGGCGATCCTACAACCCAGCTATGACCGAGATGTATGTTCCTAGAGATGAGAGATAATATATATGAGAGAAAATATTATTGGAGAGTAGCCATGTTTAAATCTTATTGATTCCATATGTACAGTTGTAATAATCGTCATATATTATTATAGTGTTTATCATGGTTTGACAACGTCCTCAGATGTAGTCATATGTTAACGAATTGAGTTACCAAATCCCTAACAAACACTATTCAAATTCAATTGAGTGATAAAAAGTAGGTTAGTTAAGTTTTTTTTTTTTTTTTTTTAATTGTATGAACTTTATGAGATTAAAGTTGTCTAAAATAATATTGATATTTATTATTTATAGAACAAAGCAAAGTAAAATTCTTAAACTGAAATATATCAAAAATACAAATAAAATAGAAATTTTAAGTTAAGACTGAGACTGGGGAGTAATAAAGGTAAAAGGTTAAAGGTGAGTGGTAACAAGGAGGAGGTAGCCCACAGATCTGATAAGCGCACCCTACCAATTGATACCAACATTCCACCACACACCACCATTTCTTTTCTTCTCCTCCACCTCCTCTTTTTATAGTAAATCCTTTTATAATCAATCACTGTATAGTTAAATCAAATTAAATAGTATTTTAATAATTTCTTTTCTCAAACCTTGACAAATTTGCAGGGAGTGAGTAACAGGTTTGGTATGCTATTTCAGAGACGAAATCACATGTACCACACTTGTGTACCACCTGGTGTATCACTAGTGATCCAACGATTATGAGTTAATTAAGTTGCCATTAAGATTTTATCATCAATAATAATAGCCGTCGGATCACCAGTGGTACACAAAGTGGTACATAGAAGTGGTACAGGTGATCTCATCTCGCTATTTCACCCATATTTGTCACACTCTCCCTGATTTCCTCCTCAAATCACTTTCCTATATTTCTGTCCTTTTTTTTAATTCAATACCCTTTTCCTCTTCAAGAAAACAATAGTATTCAAAACCAAACCGAATCTTTCTCTTTAAATCTCCTTTTCTAGTGGCATTAACTCATACACCCAAACACACATTTTCATTAAGGTAGCTTGTGATTCTTGTTGATGGTTTTTGGAGTTTAGTTGTCTTTCATTGCAGATTTTGGGGAAATGGGGATCTGGGTTTTGTAGCAATTCTAGTGTTTTTGCAGTTTGGGTTCCAAAGATTTGGGAATTGAAGAATTACAATTCAAGGAAAACCCATTAAAGACCTGATTTTGGGTAAGTTTATCCCTCAAATTCTTGATTTGGGTTGTCAAGAATCTATTCTATAACTGGTTTTTGCAGTGTAAATCCCTAAATTTGGGAACTGAAAGAAAAGATCCAAGGCAACACCAAAAAAACCCCACTTTAGGTAAAATTTCCATTAGTTTCTTGAGTTGGAGTTCAAAGGGTATTTGAGAATCAATTCTGATTCTGGTAAGAAATTTATGGTTAATTCACCAAGAGACAGAATGAGGGGTAGGAATGGATTGTTTTATCCAATAATTGGGTTTGTATCATGTGTTGCATTTATTTACTTGTCATTTGGGGACTTGTGGGTCAGTTACCAAAGAGAAGTAAAATTAAGTTTTGTAGAGAGGAATGGGACTCATTTTGTTGTAGATGGTCAAATATTTTATGTAAATGGATGGAATTCATATTGGTTCATGGACCATTCTGTTAGTGAATATAGCAGACCCAGGATTAGGGAAATGCTTCAAGCTGGTGCTAAGATGGGTCTTACGGTGTGTAGAACTTGGGCCTTCAATGATGGTGATTATAATGCCCTCCAAATTTCCCCCGGTAAATACGATGAGAAAGTATTCAAGGTAAATTGATTTTCTCATAATTACTATCAATTCTTGTTTTTATTTGATTTTCCAAAAATATGTTAATTGTTTTGTGTTTCGTGTAAGTGTTTTATTCAAATTTATTCCTGCTTTGTAGATCTTAATGTGCTGATTAGGCTATTTAATGGAGTTAGGATTACCATTAGGCAGCTTGGAATAGGGATTGAAAGCTTAAGTCCTTTTAAGTTCTATGAGCTTAAGTTCTTTAAAGCTCTATAAGCGTTGGAGTATGGGATTCATAGAGGCCTAATCTGAAATCAGTTTATGTTTCTTTATAATATGATTTAATACCTTAATGCACATTTATGGATTTTGTTTTGATAATAGCATTGCGTGTTATCCATACTTTTTCTATTTTATGGATTGAGCCATGGTAGAAGTTCCCTTTCAACAATTTAGTTCGTGGAGTAACTTCTTATTTGGTACTCCCTCTGTCCCAGAAAGATAGTCTCATTTTGATTTTTTATGGTCAACAAAAATAAACTTTGACCACACATTGGTGTCAATTTAATGATCACAATGAAATCCTAAAAAATGTTATTGATAAATCACTTAATGATTTATCAATTACAAATTTTAGAATTTCACTAGAATGATTAGATCATCATCAATGGTTGGTCAAAGTTTATTTTCATTGACCATAAAAAGTCAAAATGAGACTATCTTTCTGCGACTGAGGGAGTATTTTTCACTTGAGTGAATGGATAATTATGTATGTTTTTGTCACTTTATGCATAAATATTGTGGACAGGCCTTGGATCATGTCATTGCTGAGGCCAGACAACATGGAATTCGGCTGCTACTTTCCTTAGTTAACAACTTGCAGGCATACGGTGGAAAGACTCAGTATGTAAAGTGGGCGTGGGATGAAGGTGTTGGTCTAAGCTCCTCTAACGACTCTTTCTTCTTCGATCCATCCATCCGTCATTATTTCAAAAATTATGTCAAGGTGCTTTCTTTGACTTCCTTCTCTTTGTTTTATCTTTGTTTGTTGAGACACTTACTGCACAATACATCATCTCATCATGTATAGTTCGTCACTTCTCTTCTTGTATTTATTTGGTTTTGGTATATGCTTATATATTTATGAAAATATAATATACAACAACTTCAAGTTAGATATGACATAAAAGTGTGGTTTCTCACTCGGTTGACTGACTATGCATTTACATCACAGCCATAACTTTAGTTGTTTCCCTTCCAAATTTAGGAACTGGACTCTTTCATGCATCACCGTGGTTTTGATTTATGACATATCTCCTCAATTAGACTCTACTCTAAAGTGCTCATGTTGAATAAGACAAGGTCTAATACAAGGAAATTTCATACTTCCAAAGAAGATTTTAGTCATTAATTATAGGTAAGTGTGACAACAAAAAGCCAAGCACAGTAATAATTGTCTCTACCTGTTGTCTTTTACTAACACCCTTGAATCATTTGTTGCATGTTCAGTGAGATGTATTTATCACTTTTTAAAATTAGATGGACTTCTTACTGTCTATGAACAACATGAGATAGAACGGAAGCTATGAACTTTTTTCTGTGACTAAACACCATCATGATTTAGTACAAAGTTTATAGCTAATGTCAATATCAAATCCATTTTTGTAGTGTGATCCGTAGCAAACCAACCAACTTAAAAGTCATGTTTTGGTTCTTTTTTTTTTGTGTGCGTGTATGTGTGGTACATGGTTGGCTTTTTCAAACATTTTGCCTTACATGTCACATAAATTTAACAATTGAAACTCTTCCCTTTTTCCCATTTCTCTACTACCCCCATTATGAAGTGAAGAGAGATGAAGTGAAGTAGGTTAGTAGATATGAAGTGAAGAGAGATGAAGGATGGATGCCATGATGAGGTACCAGATCATGATGTACGTTTTCCCATTGTGGTCATATCTCTCTTTTGATTTGCAGACTAGAATGTCAGAATTTAGCCAGAATAATCGAAGAGAACACAGCCCTGTTTCTTGCTAAAATAATGGCTTGAAAAGGGGCCAATTTAGCTTGTAAGGGGAGGAGGCATAGATGGGATCTGCAGTGTAATGTCCCCAATTACGAGAAAACCCTTTCTAGGATAATAAAATCTTGGTGATCCAACATCTTGAAGGGTGAGGGAGATCCAACCTTCGGATGAATTTAGAGAGGAAGAATTGTTGGTATATGTAAATATGTATTCGATGGAAACAAAAAACACTAGGACAATGAAATGTGCTGATAGCTCAAACAATACCCTCTCTAATACATCGTTCTCCTATCAATAATCGCAAATGAAAACAGAGGGTCAAGCTGTTAAGCAATACTATTAGGAATGAAGTTACTGTGCAGAAGTGCTCATTCCTTCTTATGTTATTTTGTTTAGATTTTAGCCAGTGCTAAAAAGCATGGAAATGAATTGGCATTGTTGCATACTCCCTCTGTCCGAAAACAAACTTCCCATTTTGCCATTTTGGGTGTCCCATTGGAAACTCCCACGTACCCAAAAAGGAAAAGATTCCCTCCACTTTCTCTCTCCTTCCCACTCACAACAACTATCCACCTACTATTCCCTACCCCACTTTCTCTCTTCTTCCCACTCACCCCACCTACTTTTCCAACATCTTCCCTTAATTCCCTTCTTAAAATTTTATGGGAAGTTTGTTTTGGGACGGAGGGAGTACTAAACAAACATTTATTGTCTCTCGGGACTGCCACTTTATGCAAGCAAGATGAAGGGCGTGTCAGACTTGATGGTTTCTGGACCCTTCTGAAGCTGTTTTTACAAGGAACAGGGCCTTGTTCTCCTTTATTTTTCTTGCTCAATTAAGATAAAACATTAAGATTTGTTTTGTCCATTTTTACTGAGAATGCAAAATATTGATGAGACTAGGGTTGCACGATTCGTAGTTCGTCCGATTCGAATTCGCGATACGAATACGCGATTCGTTCAACCCATGGAATCCGATACTTAGAGTATTACAATTATTGCGATTCGCGAATTCGCAATATTAGTACGTATGATTTAAATAAATATTTAAAAAATATATAATACTAATAAACTTACTTCTCATAGAAAATCAACTTTAACGTTCTATTACATCATCGAAAAAAACACCAAAAAGAAACATTCATGCTGAGAAATTGTAATAGCACCTATGAGCTGCTAGCTACACCTTTTCTTTCCCTTTCGTGGGTTTGTGAGAATAGCCTTTGGAACCAGAAATTTGTAGCTGTAGTTATATGAACGTTGTGGCTTGTGGCTTTTCAGCTTTCAATAGTTGGTTGAAATCATCCTTGAAAACATATCAAGAGTTAATGTACCAAATCTTTTATTGCAGCAATGACTTTTCAGTTTTAGAGGATATTAATGGCGAATTCTAAGAGATTTTTTAAGGTATTCGAGCACGAATCGAAGATAACGATTCGTGAATTCCACCGTATCGATTCGGTATCGAATCGCGAATCGATACCTGCGAATCGATACGCGATTCGAGGCTATCCGGAGAGTATCCTGCAACCCTGGATGAGACTATGATGGAACAAGGCATATCATATCCTCCGCCTCCATCACTCTCTCGTAAATTTTACTTCCTTTCCAATCTCACCAACTACCTCAAACTTTTACTCCCTTTGCCCCGGAATAAATGTCTTAGTTAACAAGTCAATGTTTATAAGCTTTTAGTTATGTTTCCTTGATTGTCCCAATCTATTCATAAGAGTAGAGTGACACCTCTCCTATGACATTGCATTGTTTGTGCCTTTTAGATCGGGTAGTATACGAAGATCACCAAACTTCATACCCTATTTTTAGTAAGACGACATTTATTTTGGGACAAACGAAAATGGAAAGTAAGACATTTATTCTGGGACAGAGGGAGTAGTATTTTGCATTCTATATGTTATGGTTATGGGTTACGCTTGTAAGTATGAGAGATTAGGGGGTCAACTTGAGAAACGGGACTCAAGTTTAAAAGAATTAATCTAACGCATTTCATCATGGATTTTGGTGTATTGGTCAAGGATCTTAATATTTGGTATCAGAGCAAGCACCAAGTCCAGGGTTCGAGTCTCGGAGAGGGGAAGGGGGGGGGGGGGGGAGGGAGTCAAAACAGAAATTCGTTAAAACAAAAAGAACAATTATACAACCTCTGTCCCTAATTGAATATCCATTTTTGATTTTGAAGGAAATTCAATAAAGTTGATATCTATTCATCTATAATGACATATATACATAATTACCCTTCATGGCTCATCGTATGACATCATGATAATAAATGTAAACTAGAAAATGATGATTGGCAATAAGAATTCAGTAAACTCACCAAAAATTGGACATTCATTTAAGGAGGGGAATACCACCTAGAGACATGATTTGGCAATTGATAACCCAAAATGGTATCAAAAGTTAAAAAAGAAAAGAAAAAAAACCATTTTGACCATAAAACACGAACAATCCCGTTTATTCTTTTACCCCATGTCAAAATCGCAGGTTTTTTATATTCAGTAATATACAATGGCTGTTAGTGATTTGTCTAATTCATTGATTTTTACAGGGGAAATGAAATCACATGCAAATTAAATTTTCTCTTCCATTCTTTTTGGCTGTTGCTTTCTCTTCCTTTTCTTTAACCATCTTAGATTTCTTTTACATTTTTTTTGGCTGTTTACTTTCAATTCCCGTTCTGTTCAAAACCCATGAACCATAAAGGAAAAGGGTTCTAATGCATGTTGACAGATTCAATGACCTACTTATGAAGTTAATGAAGCTTTCTTTATCTCCCATGGATCCAAGTTTCCAGAAGATACTATCACAATGTCACATAATATTTTCATTTAAACATTGTTATATTGGGGGCTTTATGAATTTATTTGAAAACCTAAAAATCGCATTAGTTGTAAATCACTGTACTAATTTGGATTGGGTGCACTCTTGCAGACTCTGTTGACTAGGAAGAACACGATCACCGGAATTGAGTATAGGGACGATCCCACCATATTTGGATGGGAGTTAATAAACGAGCCCCGCTGTGTCAGTGATGCTTCTGGAGACACTTTGCAAGTAAGTTGTAATGCCTCACTACTCCCTCCGTCCCAAAATAAAAGTTGCACCTCGGTTTTTTTTTTTTTTTTTAATCAATTTTGTTTAACATCAAAGTTATCTTCATGAAGATAAAACACTATCATAGCCATTTTAAAAATTTCATGAAGATAAATAATTTTTCATGGAATGTTGGACAAATTTTCAATCAATTCGACCAAAAGTCAACGTGCAGAATTTATTTTTGGGACGGAGGGAATATTCACCACCCAACACCGTTTTTGTTTTTCGCCTATTTTACGGTTCACATATCGCAGCAGAATTATAGTGACTTGTTTTGATGAATTTCAGGACTGGATAGAAGAGATGTCAATGTTTGTGAAATCAGTTGACAAGAAACATCTACTAACAGTGGGTGTGGAAGGGTTCTATGGTCCTAAAAGTCCAAAGAAGTTTAGTTACAATCCAGAGTATTGGGCTGCTGACCTTGGTTCTGATTTTATTCGCAACTCTATGATCTCGACAGTAGACTTTGCCTCTGTTCATATTTATCCCGACCACTGGTAAGTTTTGGGTAATACTAGAGAATAAACTCTAGCACGATCTTCTTAATATACTTCAATGCATTGGGGTGTTGTACTGTACAACACAAGTACACAACACCCTCAAGAATTTTCTGTACAAATAATGCATATGGTTTCTGTACATTAGTCATTGGTATTTTTGTGCGACATGCTGGTATCGCACCTATGATCCTTTTTCATGATATACTAAAGTTGGATCTCTAGTACTCCTTCCGTCCCAAAAGTTAGTCTCATTTGACTTTTATGGTCAACACAAGTGAATTTTGACCAAATACTAATGTCAATCTAATCACCCCATTGAAATTCAAAAAATAATTATGGACAATTTCACTAGGATGATTATATTGATATGACTATTTGGTCAAAGTTTACTTGTATTGGTCATAAAAAGTCAAATGAGACTATCTTTCTAGAGGGTGAGGGAGTATTATTGATAACTTTTCATCTCACGCACTAAACATACGCCATCTTTTGCTTTTCTAGGTTTAAAAAGAAAGATCTTGCAGAAAAACTACGCTTTGTCTCCAAATGGATGCATTCCCACATTGAAGACGGTGAAAAGGAGCTCATGAAACCCGTAATGTTCACTGAATTTGGACTGTCGGATCAGATCAAAGGGTTTAACCCATCGCAACGAGATGAGTACTATAAAACCGTTTTCGACATAATTTACAAATCTGCAAAGAAAAATGGTGCCGGGGCAGGATCTTTTGCCTGGCAATTCTTTGTTGAAGGAATGCAAGAGTATAACGATGAATTTGGAATCGTGCCATGGGAAAGTCCTACAACTTATAAGCTGATTACGGATCAATCATGTAGGCTCGCTAGACTTCATGGAGCGATTTCTACACAAAAAGAACATTTGAAAAAACTTTGTTCGCGGAGATGATGAAAATATAGTCCTAGCAAGTTATAGAGCTAAATATCTTTTATGTTGGAAATACTTTGTAATTTTTCTTCTTATTTCCTTTTTTATATTAGGGTTGTAATTGGCTGAAGAGGGTGAGGGACAATGCAGGTCATTAGTTTGTACCATGTTATTCTTATATAATAATGATGATATATGTATGTTCTTGTCAAATGAAATAAATATACCTAAGTTTGTCATTTACTTCCTCTGTGTTCTCAAAAATTAGTCTCATTTTTTTTACTGTTACATCGACTCAGAATTTTTTTTGAACAATAATTTAAAATAGTCCAACCAAGGCGTTTCGTGAACGTCTAGGCCGCCTAGGCGGAGTTATAATATCTTAGACAGGACCAAAGCGTTTCATGAACGCTTAGGCGGGCGCCTTTTAGAACACTTAGTCTAGCATATAGCATAGGTTTCATTTTGATTTTCATAGACCAACATTTAACAGAAAAGATTAGCAAAGATTTGACATGATTCAAAGCAAACTTGCCAAAAGACTAATCTAAGTTAAACAACTGAGAAATGAGAATGAAAAAAAAAACACATCTATACTTAAATCACTAAGACATTTCATCGAACACCTGTTGCTCATAATTTACTTGGTCCATCTCTTCACCAATCTAGGGGACTTCCGGCTTCTACTTGTTGGCGTAACACCGCCTTTCTCCTCTACTTGTTCAGATCTCCGGCTTCGTGTCCGGAGACCCACTCCCTCAGATCCGCTGCCGGAGCTCTTCACCGGACTATTAGAACTACTTACCCTCTTTTTCTTCATCCCAGTCTCTGCTGCTACGCGGTCAAAATCCTCCGTCAGCTTCCTCGCCGGCCTCTTCCTCACAACCTCCCTCTCCTCCTCCTCATCTTCACTCTCGTCGACCAAACCCAGGTACCGTCTCCTTTTATGCGCAACCGGAGCAGGCGGTGGCGATGGGCTCCGGCGTGCTTTCAGTTTGGATCCAATCGGAACGGAATCAACGGTGGGCTTGTTAACGACCTTGTTAATGTTGTGGATTTTCTGGAATTTCTCACGCTCGGCACGGAGTCTCTTGACGCTACCTTCAATGCGGCCTTGGAGACGGTGGCGCTTGAGGTTTAATCCACCCATGGACCAGTGGGCTTCCGCCGCCCATGACATGAACGGCTCCGTCACCGGGATCGGCGGATCAACTCGTTCGGCGCTGAATTTGATATCGGTGTAGAATCGGGGCCTTGGAAGGCTGCTTCCGTAGAACTTTCCGGGACCTAGAGCAACAACCATGGCTGGATCTCCTTTCTCGCTAGATCAGAAACTCCCCTCTGTTTCTCAAGAAATATTTCTATCTAAAATGATCGTGTGTAATGAATATATTTGTGTTGATTTCTTCTGTACTGATGATGGGAAATGGTGTGACTATATGGGGGGAGGGGGAGGTGTTTTTGGCGGGAACTTTGGCGACTAGAAAGTGGCGCGAATTCTTTTTTAAGGCCGTTTGGCGGGAAGATGTAAGTACAGCTGTAATCTATCCCTTTTAACCCTAATGTTATTATTAGGGTTTCGTATTAGTAGATGCCCTTGTTACACTTAGATACCCTTGTGATATTCTAGTTGAAAGAATATTGTTGCACATTCCAACCAATATTACATACTACTCCCTCCTTAAAACACATTGCACTAATTTCTTTTTTTTAGTGTCCCATTGTTGAGTCACTTATCCTAAAATGTTCAAATATTACTTCCTTCATCCCGGACTAAGATTCTTAGTTTGACTTTACGTGGGAATTAAGAAAAAGTAAATGTTATGAGTATGAAAAGTAAAGTAGGAGAAAGTAGGAGAGTTTTTGTTGTGAGAATGACAACTGGGTCCTATTGTCCATTTTAGGCAATAAATTAGTTATTTTAGATCATAGACACTAAGTTGCATTTATATTAATTGTACTTTAAAATTTGAAAAGAAAAAGAGAATGATAAATAAACTATTGTTAAAAGTTAGACTGAGAAAGATCAAAATAGTCATCACATGACATGCACATGAGCGATTTTTGTTAAGTTTCTAATGTCGTTAGGCATCAAGGTGGAAAGTGGGACAAAAAGTTAATTAAGGTGTTACCCTGAGACAAAATTCAATTGACGGTGCAAAGTGAAATTCAGTGAATACTTTGAGAGGATAAACTTATTTTGGCCTTCTGTGGTGGAGGGAGTACACAGAGAAAATGATAACTTTTGTTCTAATTAGAGGTAAAATTGTTTGGAGATATAGTCCCAGTTTCCTCATCAAGAGCCATCAATTACACATGCTACGTGAATCCTAATATAAATATTTGAAATTGTTCTTTTTCAAAAGCAATTTCGAACATTTAAAAGCATTTTCAAACATTCATTTTAAGAAGGAAATAGTATCATATTATTTAGAGGTGAGCAAAAGAAATCTGGAAGCTGACTGAACCAAACAGACCAGTTAAAACCGGACCAAACCAGTACTAATGGTCTAATTCTGATTCCATATACTTACAAAACCGATGTGTTGGTTGGTCCTTGTTCAAGTTTTTTTTATTGACTAGATGCTTTCGTTGTCCCTGACGTTATGTTTGCAAAAAAATAAAAACAATAATATCAATTTGGACTGACGGCCCATTGTGCTGGGTTTTGACCTAATTAGTAACATGTAATCAAACATCCATGAGCTCGGATCCGTCCATGTTGATTAAATTAAATACAAGATGAAAGAAACAAACCCTTGAAGATCGCATACATGAACACGGACTTTAAGGTGCTAAAGCAAACACCCTCTATCGGTATCCACACGTCAAACGGATTCAAGAACACCTTCTTGATGTGACTGCTAGATCTAAAGGTTTGATGAAAAAACGTTTTCTTTGTAAGAATTATTTTGCTTTTTTGATTATTGAATTTGACGATCATAGATCTCAAATTAATAATTCTGCCCCTCTCTATATTTTATTGTTTCTCAAGCAATTGTTATTGATTTCTAAAATCAACCATTGAAGCTGTCAATCCCGGGTGCATATATTTATATGAGAGTTTGACCTAATTCCATTTAAACCCGAGATTCCTTGTCAGACAAGAAGACTGAATATTCTGGTCTGGGCTGGGATAGAGAGTCGTACGGTTCCATTGGAGCTGTACGCCTCCTATGGAGCCGTACGAAACCAGTTTTCAGTTTCCCAGATTTTTATCCTTTTCAATCCGTTCTATTGTGTGTGACCCAATAGGATTATACTAAGTTGGCAACAAGTCCGAACAAGTCAGAACCCGTAAGTCATAAGCGGACTCTAGCAAGCCATTATGACTACCCAATTAGTATAACTTTGAAAGTCCAAAGTTACCTTATAGAACATATAACAATCCCTTTGCCACTCGATATCATATTGGACATAAGTCATGGTCCAAGTCAACTTATATTGTCCAATGCTTTCTCGATCTTGAGTACATTGATATGAGCAAATGACATTGATCACATCAATTCATTTGGGCATGGCCATGCAGTATTATCAATCTCACTCATCGAGTAGCCAAAGCAGATATCTCTCCGAAGAGGGACAAATCACATCTTGACTTATCTTTCTTCCCTACAAGAATCCGATTATGACAAGCCATTATAAATACCCGGTTAAGGGTAGCATTTGAGTACGTCAAACATAATGTTCATCATGTGGAAGACCATGATACTCTCAGGTCTAAGGATTTAAATGGTATGACTATTATGAGATTTATTTATGACATTTGCCCATTACATAAATCTCATAATGGGTCTATCTAATACCTTGTTCTCCAACAAGTACCCACAAGTTTAATACGCATCCTATGCACCATAATCATCATATGATTATCCATTAAACTCATGCTAGCTCTTCATAAGTGCTAGGGACAATGATTATTATAATAAACATGCAAAAGATATAATAAACAGGTTTGATAGTTTTGTTGATGGTGTATCAATAACAAGTTTTAAATTTTCATTAGGACAATTAAACCAAGATAAAATTATTGCTCAAAGTTCCTTCGCGATTACAGCGAAAAAAGTATGAAGATCATTTTGGGACGGAGGGAGTATTTATGTATCCAATTGTTAATATCACATTTTTGAATTTCAATTTTTTTACTATGTAAAAAATTGTTCAAATTCATGGTCTTTTTAAGCGTCGAGCATTTCACAATGATAACCCTCTACATCTAAAGATAGATTTTACACATTTTGTTTAGCATGAAACTTGGATGACTATAAGCCAAAAAAAAAAAAAAAACTAAATGGAAATTTTGGTTGTAATCTTGGTTAGGTTATAAGCTAAAAAATTTTAATTATTGAAAACTGTAATATCATATAGATATGAAACCACCAGAAAACCAAACCGAACCAAACAATTGGAACTAGAACCAACTAGAACTAGTGTGTTGGTTCTCAATTTTATTTTATTGGTCTGGTTTGGTTCAGATTCTAAATTTGTACATAACCAAGTTGGTCCTAATGCTCTTGGTTCCACTATTTTTGTACTAAAATAGATCAAACCAGAGACATAGGGCATATATATCCTTGCTATCTCTTTTCTTTAATTTTTCTTTCCGGTACGTTTTGTTGGAACAAGATGGCTTGCAATACAAGTTATTTAGACTTCCATTAATAAAATCATGACTATAATATTAATATAAAGTATAGTCAAACCTAGTCAATGTGTAGAATCCCTGAAATGTAATTTACCTATTTATGATGGGCAAAAATGGTAAATTAACATTGCTTAAGAAATGAATAGGTGTGGTCCCTAATGAAATGCCACCAAGTCTACTATATAAAGGGTCTTCCATCAACCCTTTCAAGACTACTTTTTACTTTACTTTCTCTCTTATTATTCTCTTCGTTATTGTCTAGAAGTGTTTGAGAAACTAAAATGCATTCATCATTTAGAAGATCATCTCCCTACATCCTCTTCTTCATCTTAATTCTCCCTACCAACATCTACCATGGATTCAACAGGTATATTCCTAACGCTTCCGCTTCATCTCTTCCTCAATCTTTTACTAAATATGAGTGTGGCATTCAGGGATATAAAATTGTTCCATCAATTGGTATCAGAGCCCGCTCATTATTTAGTTTGAGTTTGAGTTTTTTTAAGAAAACCTTTTTGCTTTAATTTGATTCATATTTTCCTGTTGAATCATAAAGATTTGATGTTGATTAGGGACTCTAATTCATTCATAGAGTACTAATAATCATCATCTAAAATTCAGAAAATGGTTTGAAAGTTTTGTTCATTAAAACTCAATGATTCAAGTGTGACTATCCCTTCATAACATGGTTTTATGTCTAGTGCATACCATGTGGATCTACTCACTTGATTCCATTAATTTTAAAGCAAGATTATCCTTAAATAACATGGTTTTATGTTTTAAGTACATACCATGTGGATCTACTTGTTATTAATGCCTTTTGGAAAAAATTTGGACAAAAATCAAAGAAGTGCAGAAAATCTGGCACGGTCGTGCGCATTCATTTCCTTGAACCGGTGCATCTGAATAGTGCTGGTCCGGACGGGTGTCTTGTTTAATCCGGTCGGACCGGTTCGTTTGGCACGGTCGTGTCTCTGGTTTAGCACAGCCGTGCTCATTGTACCGTGAAAACATGCACTTTCAGATAATTTTGGCACGGTCGTGCATTAATTTTAGCACGGTCGTGCAAAGTGTGCCGCGAGAACATGCCTTTCTGTAAATTGTTGCACGGCCGTGCATCTTTCTATGCTCGATCGTGCAGCTACTGTTCATCAGAATTGAATTTTGCACAATTTTTGTTTTCCTCTTGAACAAAACATTCATTTTTCAAACCTTAAAGGCCTTGATTAATTATATGCTTTGACAATTTTATTCATTGTTTAAATAATATTGTCGCCTAAGTGATTTACGTTATTTAAACCCTAAAATTGTAAAGTGTTGGATGTTTAAGTTGATATGTGAATGGCTTGAATTTTCTAAAGAAGATCTTGACATTTGACTAAACTTGGGCATTCATGTGGTAACAAGTAAAATGAACATTAGGTTATTTTCTTAGGTACTTATGTCGGCCCAAAGGAAGATTAAGTATTTATTAAAATACAAGTTCAAATTACTTGTTGCCTAAGGCAATCATTTATGAGTCAACTCGCAATCCAAAGATTAGTTTTGATGTCATGTTGATTGTCTTGTTGATGGATTTCGTTGATATAATTAATCATTTTTCATTATGTAGTGTCTTATACATGTTTTGTATTCATTCTTGTTCTCGAAATTCCAACAGATTTACTTATAGCTTCATCCGTGATTACTGCTATGAGTACCGTACCGATGCTTAATGGGTCTAATTTTAAAACTTGGAAAAATAAATTGATGATGATCTTAGGCTATATGGACATAGATCATGCATTAAGGGAGCCGTTTCCTCTTCCTCTCTCAAACGAAAGCACTCAAGAAGAGTGCTTAAATGAGGAGAAGTGGAAACGCTCCAATCGTGTGAGCCTAATGATCATGAATATAGTTGTCCCGGAGACCATTTTGACCGGTATCTCCAAGGATATTGATGCTAAAATATTCCTTGATATGCTTGAGGAACGTTTGGCATCTACCTCCTCTCATGGGACAAAGAGAAAAGGGAAGGATGTTGCGGTTGCAAGAAATAAGAAGCGTAAGGGATCATCTAATGATCATGAAGAATGCTTCTTTTGCAAGGACCTCAATCACATGAAGTACGACTGCCCTAAGTATCACGCTTGGCGTGCTAAGAAAGGTATGTCATTTGGTCTTTGTTTGTGATAAAGGGTAATTTGGTTTCATTTCGTACATATACATAGTGATTGAATATTGGAACGACAACTCACATAAAGGAAGTTTATGTAGGATTGCCTGAAATACCGAAGTCCTGGAGAAGATGAAGGATTCATCTATATGGAAGCCGGGATCCGGTTGAAGTGCAAGGCATCGGGAATTTTTGTTAATGTTAAAGTACTTAGTAATATTTGTATAAATACTACATTTGTTGTACCGTCATTTAGACGGAATTTGATATTTATCACACTATTGAACAAAGAAGGTTATTTTGTTCAATTTTATAAATGTGATTTTTATTTTTATTCCAATGTTGATGGTACTAGTACTTTGTCAAGTAGTCTTTATTCACTTGACCTTATTTACACAATAAATGAATCCCATAAATAATGAAACCAAAACTAGAAAGCAAAAGTTATCAAGTACAGTAAATTTTAAGGCATAGGCATTTGGGTCATATTTCCAAGAGAAAAATTGATAAGCTTATGTTAAAGAAAATCTTGAACAAACTTGATATTTCGAAAAATACTTTTGCATTAAATGCCTTAAAGTAAATTTACAAACATTAAAAGAATAAGTATTCTCGAGAGCATCAAGTGTCTCAAAGAACTAATACATTCGGATATTTGTGGGCCATTCATTAATCCTTCATGGAAAGGTCAACAATAGTTATTATGTTTATAAATGACTACTCTCAATATGGATACATTTATTACTTCATGCAAAGACTCAAGTTATGGACGTTTTCAAGTCTTATGAGGTCAAAGTTGGAAATCAACTTTGAAAGACTATTAAGAACATTAGGTCCAATCATGATAGAGTATATCATGGTTGGAATGTTTGTTAAAGGGAACAACGTCTAGGTCCTTTTTACTCGCTATTTTGAAGAGTGTGGGATTGTCTCCATCTACATTAAGCCGACTACTAATAAAAACCGTTTATAATTTTGGGACGAATAAGGAACACGTCCTTAAATCATCTTCATTTATGGGGTTGTCTAACATAAGGGTAGACCTTATAAGTCTACTTAGGGCAAGTTAGACATAAGATTGTTAGTAGTTATTCATGAAGTAAGCCGAGAGATCTAGGAGATATATAAATTTTACAACCCAAAAATTTGAACATTTTGAAACGAGAAAAGCTAGGTTCTTTGAGGATGTTGAATTTAGTGGGAGGTTAGGTGTAATATTTTGAATTTGGAATAGAAGAGGCATCCATTTCTTCACCTCTTCCATAAGTTCCAATTGGATTTCAAATTTTGTACTTGATATTCAAGAAGAACATGCAATTCAAAATAAATATGGGTTCCCTATAAATATTGAACAACATGAAAATGTTGATCATAAGAAGGAAATTCAACAACCTCAAAATTAGGAAGAACCAAGTGCCCTTAAAAAAATACAATAGAGTAAGAAGGATTGCAATACCGGATAATTATGAGATGTATCTTACCGAGAAATAAAGGACACATAGGTTTAGTGGGAGATGAGCCATTCATCTACCATAAAGCCATTAATGGTCCTAATTCTCATAAGTAGATTAATACCATATATAAAGAGTTGAAATCTTTGAAAGATAACAACTTTTGGGATCTTTTATATTACCTAAAGATGTGAAACCTATAAATGGGTCTCTAAGACCTAAAAGGATTCACAAAAGTAATGTTGAAAGATATAAAGACTCATCTAATTGCTAAAGAATTTTCAACTCATAAGAAAGGCATTAGTTATCAAGAAAGATACATTTCCCGATATCTTCTAAAAACTCTTTTAGAACCATTATGGCACTAGTAGCAATTTGTGTCTTAAGCTTCATCAAATGGATATTAAGAACTTTTCTTAATGGAAACATTGGGGAAACTATCTATATGAAGAAATCCATTTATGGACTTAAGTAAAACTTCTCATTAATGGTATTTAAAGATTAATCAAGTTATTATTTCATTTGGTTTTGAAATGAATCTTGATAAATATTGTATATACCATAAGTTCAGTGGGAGTAAAAATTATAATTTTGGTCTTATATGTGGGTAATATTTGCTTGCTAGTAATGTTTTAAACCTTAATAAGGAAACTAAGAAATTTCTTTGGAAAGAAAATTCTTAGTGAGGCATCTTTGTATTAGGAATCCAAGTTCACTGTGAGTATTCACGGAGTATTTTGGGATTATCACAAAAGGCCTATATAGAGAAGGTATTACAAAAGGTATAGCATGCAAAACTATAAACCACTTGACACCCCTAATTATAAAGGAGACATGCTTAGTCTCAAACAGTGTCCTAAAGTTAATTATGAATCCAAGTATATAGAAATATCCCTCTTTGCATCAGCAGTAAGAAAGCTTAATAAATGCGTAAATCTTGCATTCAATGTTGGGATGCTTGGTCAATACCAAAGCAATCCAGAAAGAACATTAAGTAGTAGCCAAAAGAATGATATAGTATTTACAAAACACAAAAATCTACATGCCTATTTTTAATCGGATAATCTTGAGATCATTTGGTATTCCGATATTTGTTAAAATTACATGGCTACATAAGTTTTAATGGACTGTTTTTACATGGCTACATAAGTTTTAATGGACTGTGATTTGTCAAAACAAGTGTCGAAAGACCAATTAAGATATGACTATCAGGTAGCAGTTCCGTACTCTAACAAAAGGTTTATGGATTTAGACATTAAGTATCTTGTTATAAAGAAAAGAGTACAAAATGAACAGAGAAATACAACTTATTAGAACACTCCATAATTTAACGGATCCATTTATGAAACGTTATCATCTTTAGTGTTTCACGAGCATGTTGCTCATATGGGTGTAACAATTTGATAGCATTTAATTTAGTGAGAGTTTTGTGTTGTACTTCATTAATTGTTCTATTATTTTGATCTCATTTGGTAAAGTTGGACTAGTTGGAAGAATATGTATATATTCATTATGATTCCATGTTACACATCTATACTTTTGATCTATGTCATTTAGTTAGATTTGTATTTGTGATTATAGTGGGTTTAGTTGCGAATCAATTACAACGACTGCCCCTTTAGTCCTATACTTAAAAGACTAATGGACGAGATTGTTATAGATGACAACAAAATGCACATTAGGGTTGTCATTTATGTTATACTTATGATTTAAAAGGAAGAACTTGTTTTCAACCCAAGTGGGAGATTGTTGGAACAAGATGGCTTGCAATACAAGTTATTTAGACTTCCATTAATAAAATCATGACTATAATATTAATATAAAGTATAGTCAAACCTAGTCAATGCGTAGAATCCATAATATTAATATAAAGTATAGTCAAACCTAGTCAATGTGTAGAATCCCTGAAATGTAATTTACCTATTTATGATGGGCAAAATAGTAAATTAACATTGCTTAAGAAATGAATAAGTGTGGTCCCTAAATGAAATGCCACCAAGTCTACTATATAAAGGGTCGTCCATCAACCCTTTCAAGACTACTTTTTACTTTACTTTCTCTCTTATTATTCTCTTCATTATTGTCTAGAAGTGTTTGAGAAACTAAAGGGCATTCATCATTTAGAAGATCATCTCCCTACATCCTCTTCTTCATCTTAATTCTCCCTACCAACATCTACCATGGATTCAACAGGTATATTCCGAACGCTTCCGCTTCATCTCTTCCTCAATCTTTTACTAAATATGAGTGTGGCATTCAGGGATATAAAATTGTTCCATCACGTTTGCCCCGTATCACCCCTAATATTATCCATCCATTTTTCCCCCTTAAAGTTCCAAAATGATTTGTAGATGGTGGAATGATAATACTAGTGTGTTAGTAAATACCATATTATCGATCCACAACCCAAAAAAAAAAGTTTTAACAAAATGCACAAGATATATAGATACCTCAAAAGTCATCATAATAGGCATAATTACGTTACACAGCTAACAATGGGTTGATATACATTAAAAGATGAATGATCCCCATAGCACATAACAGACCCTCCTAAAATCTCTATATCAAATTAACAAAGCATGGTGTAACATCCAACATCATAGCTTTGGAAAGAGAGAACTGACATAAAAAATAATAATTAAAAAAAAAAATGAATCTCTCAATCCGCATATGTACTGAATTACAGCCGACAATCATATCAAACTTTATCCCACAAGATAAAAACTAAAAAAACACGCAATGATTGTCGCCACAATTCCAAAAGACAACAAGTGGTATATTTTCTTACCCGGACCATCCCCTCTGAGAGCCCCCAGAAGCCTGAACATTCAATCTGTCAAGCACGGCATTGAAATCAACAGTCTGTCCGCTTTCCTCTAGCCTTTGAATTACACTCGTTACATGGTCTCCTCTGTACCCCATGCTTACCAACTTATCGATCAGTTCATTGTAAGGGTGGTTGCGCATGAACTGAGGAGGACGGACCATGATATTGCTGCCCTGTGAATTTGGAGGGAAGCTGGTTTGTTGGAAGTGAGGTGGTTGGGCTTGATGCTGAGACCTTCCTCCTTCACTTTCATACATCATATAACTCCCGGGAGACAGTGTAGGATGGGCTCCACCTGGACCATACCCATCACCAGATTGACCTCCAAAACTGGGCTTGAGATGCTGAGGTGGCGGCTGTTGCTGCATAGTGCGACCAGGGGGCCCACCGTAACCGTACGACATTTGCATTGGCATGCTGCCCGGGAGGGTTTCTTGGGGAGAAGGATTTGTTGGTTGACTTGGCATATATGTAGGGTAAACTGGAGGGGACGGAGGTCTGACTTGGGGTGGCTGCTGAGGTGGTAATTGTGGAGCCCACTGCTGCTGATACTGGGTTGGTGGTAGCTGAGGTTGTGGCTGTGATTGATTCACTTGAGATTGTGTGGGCTGTGATTGTGTACGATACTGAGAATCGGACGGCAGGTATTGACTCTGTTGTGGCGGGGCAGGTAAACTTGGGAGCTGGGTTGGAGGCAAATAATATGCCTGTGGTTGTGTCAGGGCCTGAGAAGGCATGGGTGGCTGGGGTACGGGTGGTTGGGGTGGCTCTGCAGGTCTGGTGGAAAAGGTAGGTTGTGGTGCAATTTGATGAGGGAGGGCAAGAGCTAATTGTTGTCCGTGTGAGTCTGCTGTATTGTCACTTTTTTGGGGTTCAGAAGGAGGAGGTGAAGACCTTTCATCACTTTTCTGGGAACTGGAAGAGGATTCTTTCTGTGCTAACTGAAGCTTAGCAAGTTCTTTCTGTGTCTCAGCAAGTTCTTGCTTGTCTCTTAGGATTTGAACTGACCTGTGAACCTGTAATGGGGATCATATGACAACGGGAACTTTCATATACTCTCTCCATCCCATATGATAGTCCAGTTTGAATTTTCAAACATTGTAAGGTTACATTGTAAGTTTTGGAAATTCAGGGAATTTGAAGCCTTAATTTTGGAAATGAGACTAACTTTCTGGGACAAACATAAAGGGGAAATGAGACTATCATTTTCGGAGAGAGGTACAGGTAGTAATCACATCAGGAAGCTACCCAAGTCCAAATGTGGTGGGTGGCAATAAAAGGCGAATCAATATCACTTGCTCAAACAAGAATATCAGACAAATTGGAGGCTGTCATGCTTCGCTAGATACACCGAAATTATCAGAAGAAACGTAATAATGGAAAAACAATCAAACTAATACATGAGATTTGCATGGCAGTGAGAAGAACGCCAATGAAAGATGAACTAGTTCGCAGTAACTAAAAGTTATGGAATGCAGAAGAATAGAGCACTTCACATATAATTTAATTAAGAAGTATCCAAGCTACCTTTCACAAAATTTCCTTTACTTAATTAGATTTAGATAATTCAAAAATATTAAGAGCGAAAATGTTCATGAAATCGGTAGTGGCTTGCTATTTATTTAAAGTTTTTGTCATTTCTTCATATGGGAGCATAAGGGCCACCTTCAATATGTCAGAAGGTGCCCAAAAAAGGTTTCTTCAGCCACTGGGAATTGCAGTTTAAAGACGCATCATAACAGCTTACCTCTTGAAGATGCTTCTCAAGGGATTTTAGTTTTGTATCTGCCTCTCCATGATCACTTACTAAATCAGAACGCATCTCGGCAATCGATTTATCAAGATTGTAGCAATACAATTCCAACTGTGACATACGCGAACTTAATCCCTCGAGGAAACGCATGAGATTGTCGGAATACTTCTTCATGGACCTCTCAACAGCAACGAGTACATCTTGGTTAATAGATTCTTCTGGAGGGCTATAAGAAGAAGCGGGGAATACTGATGATCTTGCCATTCTGCTTTTGTGAAATTCCTATTAATCATAAGAAAATAGTATCTTCAAGCTTCTGAATAAGCACAATTTCAAATCAATAATTTTAGGGAAAAAATAACAAACTGATATAATTAAGAAATACGAAATTGCACGCAGACATTCAAATAACGAAGAACATAACATCTTCCAGTATAAACAGATGCTAAGACAAACATCCGTAGTTAAGTCACCTCCATACACTGCTTAAAAAGTATACGTAGGTTGCCTACAGTTCTATAAGATAATGTTAACGAATTTGATTAACTTCTTACTTTTCCATGGTTCCACCATAAAATTTCCTTACAACCAGGGAAAAGGTATAATTATAAACTGAAGAGTAGCATTGATGTTATCAACAATAAAAGACACAATCACGCAAAGGTGAAGTAGTAACAATCACGCATACTTTACACACAAGCAGCACTTCAGAGTTCAATCAGCCAACAAATCTAATGACCGACATCGAATGTAATCTACCTCAGCCCGTAATGCAACTAACAGATAATGACTTAACATCAACAGTCCCGAAAATCTTCCGATAGTATCTGTACTCTTACAGCTTTAAACATCAGATCAGATTGATAAATTAGTGCGTATATCTTTACTTATTCCTTACCTCTAGTAATGAGTTAAAATAATACTTGGAGGAGAGAAGGTGGGCCACGAATCAAGGTAAGTAGAGGTTGAAATTGACTATTTATTGTACCACATATCCTCTTATTTGACTAGAACCGTGTCAATAAAGAGCACCTATCACCAATTTGTTTGCGTCTATTTATTCAGCACACATCAGATATGACCTATGAATAAAGGGCTCATTGCTCTTCCTCTCCGGAAGTAACATACATCCTTTGCCTTCCCACGTTATATTTCCCAGTATTTTCAATTGACCATCCCCAGCTGCTAGGATAAGTTTCCATTTTATCACTGGGATCAACCACCACTTTCGAATTAAAAAAAAATAATCTCATAATTGCAACCTTAGAAGGATTACATGCAAGCAGTGGCACCTAAAAAGCAAGGGGACCATTTAATTTCAATAAAACTGACATTTAATACTACTCCCTCCGTCCCAAAATACATGTCCCATTTGACTTGTTTATAACGAATGTGCTTTACTTGTTTGAACAGTGATTGTACCATGTTACAAACGCACTATAATCGTCTCCTTATTTAGAAACGCGACATGTATTTTGGGACGGACTAAAAAGAGTGCGGCGTTTTCATGGGACGAGGTAGTATCATACTAACTTTGCCACCATAAACACTATTATGGGAGTAATAATCGTCCATAGCTCATACTACATTCACCCATAACTGCTAGGCTTAAATCTACTTTTTCCTTCCAAATGAGTACTACTTTTAATTCAAACTTACTCACTGAAGTTCTTAAACAAAGAATTAGTTGATTAGATTTGTAGTTCTATCAAAGCTTCAAAGTCTGAAAGGAAGATAGCATTATATTTTCCCCTTACAAATCATTTCTAGCTTCACAAATCACAAGTTTATATAGGCGAAAATAGGCTAAGAATGGTCCAAGTGGTGGTTAAGAGAACTCCAAATAATAAAATTCGGTAGATGCTCAATGGTCCAACTATTATTTCTGTTAGTTAGAGATTTCAGTTGACACAAATAGCTAGTGTTACAACGAACCAGAAACTAATCCCTTCCCAATGCAAATACCACCTACAGCTTTATATCACCTGCTAAACGTACTTGGTTATATCCGATGAACTTCATAAAACAACTGCAAAAACTCATCGAGGGTACCATCAAAGCTATGTAATTATCTATTGCCATAGGCCCAAAGCACCGTGTCTCTGCAACAGAATCTTAATACCAGTTAAGATAGTTTTCAGCTGCACTAATGATTTATGGATGACCAATAATACATGCATGAATAATCGATACTAACAAGCCAAATGACAAAATGAGGTAGATAAAGTCAGAAATAGTTTGTTTCTAAGAAGATGAATCCACTTTTGAATTTCATTTATGAAACAGTTTGAAGTTTTAACAAGGTAATAGAGGGAACAAGATGCCATCTTACTCCAACTAAAGCCCCAAAAAATGCAAGTTGGACCATCCACATGCAGCACAAGTACAAGGTCAGTGTCCTTCGCTTCCCAACTTTCCTCAATTAGACTTAAGAAAAGAACTACTAATAGGTCATTTCCCCCTATGAATACAAACAGTGCCTTACACATCAGATTCCTCAATAGTTATAATAGTCACAAGCAGTGGCGGACCTGAGATTTCTAAACACCGGGTGCACAACTAATATAGACATAAAAAATACTCCTTCCGTCCCAGAGTAAGAGTCCTACATTCCATTTTGGTACGTCCCAGAGTAAGTCCTATTCCTAAAATGGCAAAAAATCTTTACTATTCACCCCACTCATTCTCTCTCCTATTTTACTTTTATACTCACAAGACCAATCAATTCACTATTCTCTCCCACTCATTCTCTCTCCTACTTTACTTTTACACTCACAACATTTACATCACTTCCAATATTTATTAATAAGCATGCAAATGAGGGGTATGACTCTTACTCCGGGACGGAGGGAGTAATATTTTTCTTGCTAAAAGTGGGAAGTCAGCAGGTGCACTTGCACCCCCACCATATAAGGGAGGTCCTCCCCTGGTCACAAGCTACATATCTTAAACTTTTTAAAAACATATTCACATCTAGTAGCAGGTTCTGATTCAAACATAAGTAAGCGCCAGCCAGATTCAACTACAGTTAAATATTGCACGCCATTAGCAAGATGAAGCCCATAAATTCTCAACTCAGTTCAGCCTTACTCCCAAACACTTGTGTCTGCTACACGAATTTCTTTCCATCATTTACTTCATTCCAAAACAAGGTCAACGCACACCACACTCGAATATTTAGGCAAAATCTCCAAAAACTTGGAAGAAACGTAAAAATATGGTTCTCACGGCCCCACAAACCCCACTATTACCCCCTATCAACTAGTATAAGTTTCAACTAAATACCAAAAATGTATAAGAACATAGAATCTCACTCCATTCAAGTATTACATATCAACAATCTACAGTATCACACGGTCAAACTGATCTGCACCTACCTTCAGCACTAACATTATCGCCGCTCAAAGGTCACTTTTGAATCCAACTTCAACAAATTTTCAAAACAAAATTGTGAAATAACAAATAATAAAATAGGAAAAATTACCAAATTTCAATAAACGCTAAAATCAATCACACAAATAACACATCAATAAAAAAGAAAAAAAAAGATGGAAGACCTGAGCAGAATTGGATGTAATGGAAGGATCGGAGTGTGCGCCATTAGCTGCTTCCTGATTAGCGAAGTCATCATAAGAACAAAGAATATCATCGGATGCGAAATCAAACCCTTTTGAAACAGAACTATTACGGCCTGATGATCCAGATGCCATGGCGAAAAAGAAATCAGAAGCAAGAACTAGGGTTTTCAGATATGTCAGTAGAGTTGGGGAAGGAGAAGAAAGTAAACTGTGAATTGTGATGGTTTGGGGAAGAGAAAGAGAGATGGATGGGGTTTGCTTTTTGTTGGAGAGAGAGAGAGAGGAGTGGAAGGGAAGGTTCGTGATTGCTTACAAACAATTGTAGGCGTAGGATCAAAGTTTTCATTTGTTTAGTAAACCACAAAAAGAACGTTTTCGATGACTTTGTTGGATTTTTTTTTTTTTTTTTTTTTGAAACAAACAACTTTCGTTAATAAATTTCAACAGAATGCCGTTCCACAACAATCGGAAGCTCATTCTTAAAGAGAGGATTCTAATCAAGACGTACAATCAAAAAAAAATTGTCCGCCTCCATGAAAATGCCTAACTCGTCTCGGATAATGAAGTGTAACCTTAAGCTCAATCTTCTTTGAACGCCCTTTCGAACCGAGTTTATTGCAAAAGTGACATGCGTACTTTGTACAATATATCAATTTGACTCGCGTACTTTGAAAACATCAAATGTGACATTCGTACTTATGATTGGCAAAATTTTTGGTCTAACTTTTTAACCTCCGTTAATATTTAACGGGACATTCCATGTAAGCTCCTAGTGGGGCCCACCCTTTGCTGACTTGTTGTTGACTGGACACATATACTCCTATTAACTCTCACACAATCACGTGACCCTCCCATTCTCGTCTCTTCTTCAACAAATACGCAATTGACTGGAGAAACTAGGGCTTTTTTTCATACACCATTGCTGCTTAAAATCAAGCATGTCATCAGCAATTTTTGGAGAGAAAGAAGCCGAATCATCAACTAACAATCTCGATAGGATGTGTGGATGCGGTGTGAGAGCTCAAATGTGGACTTCTTGGAGCGATGATAATCCGAGTCGCAGGTTCATTGGCTGCCGTAATTACATGGTAAGCAAAAATTAAATTTTTGAATGTTTCTGTTTCGAATGTTAATTTGTTCGTTATATATACACAGAATCGAGCTAGGCACTGTCATTTTTTCTCATGGGTTGACCCTGTAATTTCCGAAAGGCAAAAGAAGATTATTATAGCTTCACGTTTGAGATCGGATATTATGCAGTTGCAGCACAACCTTGAGAAGAAAGAAAGACAAGTCCAACAACTGGTTGATGAGAAAGAGCATGTGAAGAAAAAATATGTCAAGTTGAAAGAGTCTGTGAACAAGTTTGAGGGAAATAGAAGAAGGCAGCTTTTTTGCTTGTTTTTATTTTTTATGGTATGGACAGTTGCAGTCTCAATTATGGTGGGCAATGGCAAAACAAATTTTCTTATGTTGATGCCATAGGCTTGTGAAGCTCTGGTAGTAGTTTGGTTTTGTGTGGTTATTGACACATTATTGGTATTGTTTGTGTAAAACTTAAGTAGGAAAGTGTTGGTTTAAGATGTATGTAATTCAAAGTATGGTAGTTGTTTGTTTTTATGTGGTCAATGACACATTCTTGTTATTCTTTGTGTCAAACTTGAATATTAAGGTCTGATTTAATATCTATGTCATCATCATCGTATTGTATGGTTTTTGTTGCGAATGACCATTGTTTGACCCTATCACAGAGTAGATAATTTTTTTAAAGGTTTGTGCTTAATGAAATTATATTTAACACACTTGTATGCTAACATAATACTCCCTTTGTCACAAAGTTCATTCGTAGTAACAGAAAAAAAAAAAAAGAACTAACTTTCCGGGACAGAGGGAGTATAACATACTCGCACACTGTCTATAGCACATATAGTTGGCTCAAATGGAAACAACACAAAAACAAACTGCCCTGCACATACAGAGTACATACGAAAAAATAATAATCTGAGTCTTGAAATTGAATATAACAACACAACTGGATTGTTCATTCATAATAACTAATACCAACTGTATCAAACTGATTGAGTACATATGAAAGCAAAAGGTCCCTCAATCTAATACATCAATCATAAGTGATTGAATGCACATGGTTCTTAGCATACTAACAACAATTACTTGGTTTAGTCACTTCAAATACAAACAACAATTACTTAGTATAAAGTAGAACCACACAGTTACTTAGTTTAAAAGATAACAGGACATGAAATTAAAGCAATTTTTTTTTCATTGATTGAATCCTTGGTGAGGTCCCCCTGGGAATAATCTTCACAGCTTGTGCCTGATGCTCCGGAGACTTTTACTCTTGGCTTGTTTGAGAAGGTTGTGTCAAAATGATCTCAGTTTGGGGCCCATTAGTTTGTGCAACAACTGGAATGTCTCTCAGTGATGGTGGTGGTTGTCTATTTTTTGGTTTGTGCACAACCAAAGCACCCCTAAGTCCCTGAAAATACAAGAAGCAAAAAATATGATAAACAATACTGCCTCTGTCCCAATATTTTTGATGTCTTAATCCATCTTAATTGTCTCCCATTGTTCACAGCATAGCAAGTTAAACAGTGCTTCATTTGTTGACAATCAGCAAACCTCATACCAATGACAGGCTCCATTTTATCCCATGGGGTTGATGGGTCAAAAATTGGATAATGAGTTATGCCCTTAGTTTGACTATCATGTTCTTCATCACTAGTCTCATAATCAGGGGTATTATAGTCACTAGAATCACGATATTCTTCATCATATCCACTCAAGTCAACCTCACCAGAAAATTTCCTAATATCCTCCAACAAATCATCAATTTCATTAACAGGTTGTGAAAGTCCAAAGTCCCCATATTCTTCCCTTATTTCATCCCTTTGTGGTGTAGTCTGACCATTAAGAACAGTTACAGTCAATGCTTGTTTGTATTTTTTCTTTTCTTTTCTTACTTGTGCACTCTCTTCTTCACCTTCACTTAGATAATCTAAGCTATCATTTGATTCACTATCCATGCCATCTTCATAATTCTCTTCTTGATTATCCCTATCATGTTCATCTTCATTAACCCTTCCATGTTCGTTACCATCTTCCTCATGCTCAACATAGACATGTACATATGCATCTTTACTCTGACCAAGCTGAATCAAACCCTCCATATGATCATCATTGCCTACAAACCTCAAACCATCTACTAAAGATTTACCATGAGCCTTGTAATGAATTTTTGATACAGGCTTAGTGCTTACAGATGCTATTAGTTTCTTTAACTCATCATATGTAAATGAACCAGCAGAAATAGCAGGAAACGTAGAAACCTTAGCACCATCATAATGCAGACTAGGTGTTAACTTCATGGTCCCACTATGATATATGCAAAGAGAAATTGTCTCCTGTATTTATTTAAAAGAATAAAGTCAAATATATTTAAATCCACAACATTGATTTGACTATGAAGCATAGGAAAAAAAAAGACTTTAAGAAAAACATTAGGATATGCATATGCACAGTAAACATATTAAAGGCAGTTGGTGGATGGAATCAATGCAAAAGATTGAGGGACAACCACAATAAACAAATGGACAAAGAATAAAAAGCATAAAGGGGGTCCAATTTCCACTGTAAAACTCACATGTATATTGCATAAAAAACATACATAAATAGGGGTCCACCAAGAAAGACCCACAAAAAGCATAAAACAATCAGTAATTGAACACAACTAGACAAAATTATGAATAAAGAATCTATTTTCTTGGATATATAAAACCAAACCCTAATATCCAAGAAATTAGGGTTAAATACCCGTACATAATAAACGGCAATTTCAATACCAGATTTGCTGAATAAAAGAAGAAATATGTTACATACCATCAGGAAGGTGTTAAATCGAACTCAAAGTGCAGAAAATCGAAGGCTTTGAAGCTGGGTTAGGGCACGCGATGAATCTCCATAATCACCTGTATCTCTCTCTCTCTCTCTCTCTCCGTAGTCAACAAGGTTAGAATATCTTCCTTAATTCGATTATTGCGTTTTCTTTAATCGCACACGTGCAAGGGTCGTGCGAGGTCCTCCATGTGGAACAACAAGTCAGCAAAGGGTGGGCCCCACTAGGAGCTTACATGGAATGTCCCGTTAAATATTAACGGAGGTTAAAAAGTTAGACCAAAAATTTTGCCAATCATAAGTACGAATGTCACATTTGATGTTTTCAAAGTACGCGAGTCAAATTGATATATTGCACAAAGTACGCATGTCACTTTTGCAATAAACTCCTTTCGAACCATGATCTCGGATGCCCAATTGTTTCTCCAGGCATAACTTGGAAACGGCCCAACATTGGCCTTCGAAAAATCCCAACATGTAAAACATTTAGCGTTGAAAACACAACAATGTAAAACGTTTGGGTTGACAATAAATGCCCAACCAAGCATCCAAACCATTGCAACAAACAAAAATCTAAACAACAAACAAAGACTCTCAACAAATAGATAAAAGGCAAAGGCTCTCGATAAAAGAGAGAAGATGAAGGCACTCAACGAAGGAGAGAAATCATATAATAACAAGAATAAAACTTTGATTGCACGATAATATCGACGGTGAGAGGAGCGATTACTGTAGCCATTTTGATATACATATTGAGTTTTGTTTATATGATATGCGTATTTTATAAACAGCAAATGTGACACGTGTACTTTAATTTCGTTTTTGATTTAATTTATTTTTCTAACGCCAATAAATTTAACGATACAATCATTAGATGTTAATGCACTAGTTAGTTTGAAGTTGATTTTCCTTTTAAGGGATTTATTAAAAAAATTATAAATAAAAAGGTTGTGAATACTTTTTTATATTAATATTTAATGATTAAAATAAATATATATTTTTATAATATTAATTGTTTTTAAACGATTCTTAAAATACAAATAATTGGATTAAATTTCATAAATTACAAATGAAACTAAAATAATTAAAATTGGTAATAAATAAGCAATTTACTCTTGTATCTCATTTATTTTTCCAAAAATTCAAAAACTAAATTTTTAATTAATTTTAAAATTAAAAATCATTACATGTAAGAAAAAATCTCCATCTTCACTCTAACTTATGGCTCCAAAGCTTGAACAGGCAGCAATAATCGTCGGCGATAATGTGGTTTTTCCTTCTTTTTTTTCGACCGAATTTCTAAATATTTCGGCAATTAAAAATTTGATGCGATTGCAAATTTATTATGAATGATTTTTTGAAAATAAAACATCTGACAAATCTAAAGAGATATTGAAAAAAAAAATCGGTCGCCGGGAAAATTTCCTGATCAATAAGAATTATTTGCTGGTGAATCGCAAAATAAAACATTAAAGGTTAATAATTTATTATTATAATTTCATATTAAAAATATAATTTTGCTCATAAAAATATTATTTTAAGATGTTACTATTAATTTAATTTTTTTTATTCACGACCTTTTATTTACGGAATTTTCAATAATCTCCTTAAAAAATAAATAACTTCAAACTAACGAGTATGTTAATTTTCATTGACTGTGTCGTTAAATTTTAACTGTCGTTAGAAAAATAGGTCAAATTAAAAACAAAACTAAAGTACGCAGGTCACATTTGATATTTATGAAGTACGCATGTTACATTGACTACGCCCAAATAGCACGCATTTGAAAATGGCTAGAAACTCGATGTCGTTGGGGTTTGAAATTTTGGACGAGACTAGATGGGGGAACATAGCCACCTCTCTCTCTCTCTCCCATAATAATTTTCTCTATTTTAAAATATTTAATTTTTTATTAGTTTAAGTCTAATTGTCATACTCACACACTTTTCACTTACTTTAATTGAGAGTTTCACACTCAAATCACTATACTCATACCTCTTTTTTCACTCACAATAATTTTAAATATACGGAGTATATTATTTTCTTTTCGTGTCAGAGAAAAATTTCTAATTGTATGAAAGGAGGGAGTAGTGTTCGATATTTGTATTACTTATATGTTTCAAAATGAAAGTTGAATAAAAATTAAATTTATTTTTAATTAGAAGAAAATTTAAAAAATAATTTAAACATTCACTTGTAGACCGAAGGAGTATGATATTTTCAAATTTAGGATGGGACATCTCAGTTTAATCAATTTAAATTAGTGCGTGTATCTTTAACAATTTTTAGAACCGAATATTGATAGCTAGATTTCATTACGTTATAGTCAAAGTTTAATTAAGTTGACTATAAAAATTAAAGTAAGACTATCTTTTAACGACAGTGGTGTTAGACAGTATTTCACATCTGATAAAGAACTAATCTTCGACCGGTAACTCCCTTTAGCACCAAGAGGTGGTCTCCCATGAGAACA
This sequence comes from Campanula takesimana, assembly GCA_026119855.1. NCBI lineage: Eukaryota > Viridiplantae > Streptophyta > Magnoliopsida > Asterales > Campanulaceae > Campanula > Campanula takesimana. Next base: position 1,273,326 of record JAOWBW010000388.1, on the reverse strand, counting down.
AGGGGATCCGTCTCATGTATGAGACGGGTTGCCCCATGACCCATGGGCATGACCCACCACGTGGCAGCCTCCCAGAGGTCAATTTTTTTTTTGTTTTTTTTTGAGTTTTTATATTATTTTTTCGGCTTTTCAGCCGTTGACCAAAAGTAATAGATTACCATAACTTAATGTAATGACTGAATACTTATAAACTAATATTGTTCATAAGTAAACGTAACACCTGTTTTACAAAAACAAAAGCTCATTTTACCCATTTTTTCAAATGTAATACTAACTATAATTACATGTAACTCAAACAATATCTAAATGTAATTATCATTTATACTGAAATGTAATAATGCTTTTGCAAAAATGTAAAATATTGTGTATTTTGATTTAATTTTTTGAAAGAAAGTACTCCCTCTGTCCCTAAATGAGTGTCAATTTTCAAGAAATCTTTGTCCCTAAATGAGTGTCTTTTTTTAACATAACTTTCTCCCTAAACTTTTTTTTTCGAAATTTTTTTCACCGGTTTCTTTATACGTGCAAAACTAAAGGTTTGGAAAGGAGATTACAATATTATATATGAATCGTTGTTACCAAATTGTTCAAAAAGTTGAGATTTTCAGTGTCCCTTAAAATGAAATTTGGACACTCATTTAGGGACAGGGGGAGTAACATTTAAAAAGTAACAAAGTTATATATATGAATGTAATTGTTTGTACAAATAAATGTAACACTTTAATAAAAGAAATTATAACATATTTCTATAGATAATGTAATACTTTTACATGTAACACTAATCAAGTGTTTTTAGCTCTAAAAATGTAAATGGTTGAATTATTACTTTTTCTATATATATGTGTTACAATTATGTATAAACATTATTACATATAAGTAACACGTTCGTTACATTTTAGTTGTAATAAGTATTACTTTTGGCAAACGAAGAAAACATAAAAAAAACACTGTTACTTTTCTATATATATGTATTACTTTTATGTATACAAACTGTTATTTTATATGTACACAGTCATTACATTATGTTATAGTAACTATTACTTTTGACAAACCGAAAAAAAAAACAAAAAAAAAAAAAGCAAATTTTTTTTTTGGGCCTATGAGAGGCTGCCACGTGGCAGGTTCGACCCCTAGGTCCTGGAGCCGGTTCGTGGGTCAGGCAGGTGGGTCAAAAACCGACCCGTCTCATGGATGAGACGGGTATAGCAGGTCTCACGGAAGTTTTATTCTAGCACCAATTAATTTTAAAGTGGATCCCTCAATATAATCTATTACCGGCCCAGTTCAGTTCAAGCTGATGCTCATATTTGGACCTCTTTATCTTTATCTCTTTCTGACCCATCTCTAATTTTAAGAGGTGGGCCATTACGTTTGTTGACTTTTTTCTTTAACTGATGCATTTTTTATGGATGAAATAAGAAAAAAGAAAAAAAAGCGGGAACGGTGCCACAGCCCACATAGTTAATGTACGTATATAAGAGATGACATTAAGAATAACAGAATTCTTAGAATCTTACATGGCTAGTAAATGACAGTGTTCTAAAAGACGCACGTCTAGGCCGCCTAGGCGCTAGGCGTTCATGAAACGCTTAGGTCCCGTCTAGGATATTATAGTAATTTCTGAATTCTCGGCTTCGCATAGGCCTCGCCTAGATACTAGGCGCCCCTGCGGCGCCTAGCGACCGCCTAGCGTTTTTTAGAACCTTGGTAAAGGATGACATTCAAAATAACATAATTCTTACATTCTTACATGGCTGGTAAAACAACTAATTTCAATATAGTACTACCTCAAATTTTGTTAATGGTAATGGTAACACCATCGGCTAGTTTTGGATACGGAAGATAGGTTACTTGTGCGTCAGGATTCACCAATTCCCACCTGCAATTACATTTTCAACGTTAGGTGATGCATATTTCGAAGAAAGCACTCATTAAAACAAAAATTACTTTTAGCAGCATTTTAAAAAGTGCTAGACACAAAAAAAAAAAAAAAAAAAGGTTCCGAGACATGACATAAACATCCTTCTTTGTTGTTGATTGAGTAAAAATATATACTCCTTCACTTAGAAATGAGGTGTGCAGTGTGCACGAGAATTAAGAGGTGAATAGTAGTGGGTAGTTGTTGTGAGTATGAAAAGTGAAGTATGAGAGATAATGTGGGATAAAGAATAATACTCCCTCCGCCCCATTTCAAATTGCACAAAACCGTCTTTGCAAAAAAATTAAGAAAAATGTGATTCATTAATGGGACGCTAAAAAAAAAGTTTGTGCACATTGTTATTGGACGGTGAGAATATATTTTAAAAGCTTGTGTTAGTTGTCAATCAAGTATAAGCATATGATGGACAAAACTGGATTTTTCTTACTTGTATCCCGTGGTTAAATAATAAAGAAAGAGAGAGAAGTTGTAAACGAGCAAGCTTGTTTCCGGGACAAAGCCTTGATCCTCCACCAAATACATTGTATGTTCCAGGCTTTGATGGTGCCTATAGCAAGTAGCAATTATTGCAAGTTCAATTCTCATGTGTATATATATATACTCCCTCCGTCCCGCCCGAAACCGAAATAAGATTTTGATAAACTTGACTTTACTTTGACCAAGTATTTTTGAAGAAAATATACACACACACATATGTATATACTCCCTCTGTTTCACGTCACTTGAGACTTTTGGTCAGCTTAATATCGTTTTGACGAAGACTTTATAGAAAATTTTATGATCCTAATAAAAATTATAAAATGATTCACCATAAAAAACACTCTCAGTCACATTTTTTAAATTTTTATTAAGATCATCAAATTTTCTATAAAATCTTCGTCAAAACGATATTAAGTTGACCAAAAGTCACAAGTGACGTGAAACGGAGGAAGTATATACATATGTGTGTGTGTATATATATATATAGAGAGAGAGATGAGAGGCATATGATATGTGATGAGAAATAAATTGTGGGGTTTGGGGTGGGGGGTGTTTGTCTTACATCCCATCTATCTGGTTCAAAGCACAGAGGGTCATCAAAGTTTGCTGGATCTGTGTGGAGGTATCTTATCCAAGCTAAGACTTTCCAACCTTTTGGTATCTTATAACCTGAAATTCATATCAAATTAATTTGGTCAATATGACGAGCTAATAACTATTCAATCTCTAAAATAAATGTCCATTTATCAGAATAATTTCATTAGCTTCTTTATACTCCCTCCGTTTCATAATACATGACGTTTTAGAAGCAATTTTTTGTTCCAAAATACTTGACGTTTTACTATTACTAAAAAAGAATTACTCTTGTTTACCTATTATACACTTATTCATTAATTGTTAACTATTTCTTGTATAAGCATTTAAATGCCTAGGTAATTGGATACTTTTAGGGGCACATATGTCTTTTTAATATGTATTAATTGTATTTCTTAATATATGTGAAGGAGTCTAAAATGACATGTATTATGAAACGTGATGAGACCGAGCCTTCTGGGCCGGATGCTCGCCGGTTTAAATCAATGCGACCTAACGCGCCCGAGCCGGACCTGAACTCTGGAGGCCGAACCGACAAGGAACGCGGGCTAGTAAACCCGAGGGGATCGATCTCCCTGATATATATGCCCGAGTTGACTCTGCCTCCCGCCATCCTTAGGAGCCCGTGGTGCCCAGCTGGCACAAACGTACGCGAGGCGTCAACTATCCGTACCTGACACACCATAACGGTTGGTGATGGAACCATGCTTCCCTGACAGACACGCCACCTTCCCAGCCACTCTCCTGACCGATCCAATGGGGACTCGCCACGTGTCCCCCCAGTACCAGGGTGGTTAGTACCTTGTGCAGGCTTCTTTCCCTTGGTCATATATATACCTCTTTTCGCCCCACGAGAGAGGTACGTGCTCTATCCATCTCACACACACAAGGTCTTCATTGAGCCTTCATCTTAGGTTTTCCTCAGAGATCTTACTCTCACACCCGAGGGCCTAAGCCGGATTCCAACCCGGCCTTGGTCTTAACGGTGTTCTTGTTTGTGTTGTGATTAGGATCAAGAGACAGCAAAGGTGGAGTTCTATCTCCGTGACCCCAGAAATCTAGGGCGTCATCAGTGGTTCCATTGCCGGGAAACGAAAATCTTCCTAGTGCAATCTTCTGAGTTCTTTCGAATTCCCAGTCTAGTCTGACTCGACAAAGCCATTCCTTTGTTTCTACCGTTCAAAGCCATTCCTTTGTTTCTACGGTTCTAAAAATACACTCGACATTCCAAATATTTACAATGACTGGGAAAGAAATCTTGAACCCAAATGCTAGCCCTTCGAAACAAGCGCCTCAAGGATCCATCTTTGCCAGATTGGGGGACAAGGCGCCTAGTGGCTGCTCAGGCACTCCCTCTTAGAAAGCAAGAAGAGAGGCGGATCTGAGAGATCGTATCGAAACATCAAAAGCGCGCAAGGCACAGAAAATCCCCGTCACTCCCCTCACCCCTGAGCAGATTCAAAAGAAAATCCATCTCCTGAAAGACAGGCAGGATCTAGTAGCGGAAGGGCTTCAGTTAAACCTGGCCCTGGAAGAGCTATTCAATGCCGAGGCTGACACGGGAATCCCTCTTGAAAGATCAAAAACGCATGGTTCTAAAAGCATAGCCAGCAGGGTGGAGGGAAAGAAGAAAAGAACCATCGTTGTGGAGGACGACGATGAAGAAGGAGAGGAAGGGAGAAAGAGTGAAGAAGGAGAGTCTCAACCTAGAAGGTCCAGAGGCCACTACAAGGGAAAAGCAACTGTTAGAACCGGAGAGCAATTTGCGGGGACGGCAAAAAGGGTGAAAACCGGGGAAGAGATTGATTACAAGGTCCAGGGGATGATCAGGAACCTATGGGAGTCTAAGCAAAGTGTGGCAAAGTGCATTGGACCCATAGATGCTTTTGCTTCCTGGATAGCTGATTCCCCAATCCAGCGGGGAAAGGTCCCCACGCTAGACGCTTATGACGGCTCGTCTAACTCCAAAAGCCATGTTGGGCGGTTTGAAGGGCAGATGGCTCTATTTTCAACGGATGAGGCCGTAAAATGCAAGGCTCTAGCCTCCACCTTCAAGGGGAAGGCGCTGGGATGGTTGTTGGCCCATAAACCCCGCTCCATTTGCAGCTACGAGCAATTGCGGACGTCGTTCCTGAATTCGTTCGCGGGTGCTGGGGAGGTCGCAAGACCGAAATCGGACCTATGCGGTGTGAAGCAATATCCCGGGGAAAGTACGAAAGCGTACATTACACGGTTTCGAAAGATGACCGAACAAATCGTGGACCTAACGAGAAATGATATCGAGCTGTGCTTCTTGGGAGGATTAACATCCTATACCTTGAGGCAAGAGTTCGCTTGTCGAAAGCCCGAGGGAACGGAGGAAATGTACAATCGAGCCATTGCCATGGCCGGAGTTGAGCCCTCGTTCATGGAAGATGCCCGCAGGAGCATAAGGGATAGGCTCGAGCCCGCTCATGACTCAAGGTACCACACAGGCTATTCGGGGGGCAGTGGCGGCCGAAATAGAGGAAGACCGAGAGGCACGACCAATTTCAAAAGAACTGACAACACCTTCACTCCTTTGATAGCCCCAAGGACTGAGATTCTGCGGGCAGAAGCCCTGCCTCCACCCCCACCCCTAGAAAGAAAGCCTTATGAGGCTAACAAAAAGAAGTGGTGCGGCTACCATGAAAGCCACGGGCATAACACGGATGAGTGTTTTCAGATGAAAAAGATAATACAACAGAAAGTCGAGGCCGGAGAGTTGAAAAAATGGATCGAAGGACCCAGCAATAAAGGAGGGGCCCCGCGGGGACATGTCCAATATGTTGGGGATAACGATGCCGACGGGGAAAAACGCTATGACATCCTGTATATCGGGGAAGAAGCCCCGAGCAACACCCAGCTCTCCATTCAGATCAAGAAATTGGAAAAGGTGTTCCTGATACCAGCCTACCCACCCGAGCAAGAGGAAATGATCGGGTTCAGGAGGAGCGAGCTGGCCTCCACCCTCTTCCATTCAACACAGCCATTGACAATCAAGATGGCTATTGGTAGAGCGGATATTGGGAGGGTCCTCATTGATATCGGGGCTTCACGGGACATACTCTACTTCCATTGTTTAGAAGAAATGGGGATGTCCGAGGCGCACTTAACCCCATATGCGGGCTAGTTGGAAGGGTTCACGAATCATACGGTCTATGCAAAAGGGACCATTGACTTCGAAGTGACCATTGGAGGGAGGCCGTTCGAAAAACAGCCCGTGTCACGTTCATGGTGATCGATCTGAAATCCCAGTACAACGCAATCTTGGGAGTGACCGCTCAGGCTGCCCTAGGAATCGTTGCGTCAATCCCTCACCAGAAGATCAAGTTCAGCACCCCCGCAGGGATAGCGTGCATCGAGAACAAGCCCGAGCTTTTTCTCAAATAATAGAGAAGAAGAGAAGGGAGAGCGCGATGGAGACAAGATTGGTAAGCCCGAGGGAGGCAAAGAAGGTCAAAACCAACAGCAACAGGACCGAGGAGGCGGCCATGATTGGGACTTTGTCGTTCCATTCAACACAGGCTGAATTTAAACGGAGTAGGAGAGCCCGTCGTATTGCCGCAAAGACCGAGCAGATAGACATCGTGATTGATTCGCTGCACGACAGGGAAATAAGGGACATCCCGCCCCAACGATGCTCTGGAGGATGTAGTCATAAACCCCGCTTACCCCGAACAAACGGTCAAGGTCGGGCTGGAAATCCCCGCAGAAGAAAGGAAGATTCTGATCGAGCTGCTGCGAAAAAGCGCGGACATATTTGCCTGGACCGTCGAAGATATGAAGGGGATAAGTAGAGAGGTCATCGAGCATGAACTGAACGTCGATCCCACATTTACCCGGGTCCTCCAGAAATAAAGATACTTTTCGCCGGAGAAGAAAGCGGCGATCAAAATCGAGGTGGATAAGCTACTGAAGGCAGGAATCATAAGCCCGATCAAATATCCGAGGTGGTTGGCCAACGTCGTCATGGTAACCAATGCAAATGGAAAGTGGAGGATGTGCGTGGATTTCACCGATTTGAACAAGGCCTGCCCTAAGGATTGTTACCCTCTTCCCGGATCGATCAATTAGTAGACTCTATCGCCGGGCATAGGGTGTTAAGCTTCATAGATGCGTACTCGGGCTACCATCAGATCAAAATGAAGGAGGATGACGTCCCTTCATGCGCTTTCTATGCCGCGGGCAAAACCTACACATTTAACAACATGCCGTTCGGCCTCAAGAACGCAGGCGGCACGTATCAAAGGATGGTAGGAATCGTCTTTGATGATCAATTAGGCCGGAACCTGGAGGCTTACATCGACGATATGGTTATCAAGACCAAGGAGACCTCTCACGACATTGATATGGCAGAAACCTTCACCAACCTCCGGGAAAATAACATGAAGCTCAATCCCTCCAAGTGCGCTTTCGGAGTAAAGGCAGGAAAATTTTTGGGGTTCATGGTAAACCAAAGAGGGATCGAAGCAAACCCCGAGAAAATCACGGCGTTGATAAACATGCAGCCCCCCAGATGCGTTAAGGAGGTGCAGAAGCTTAATGGCCGCATTACGGCTTTGGGAAGATTCATTGCTAAGTCAGCCGAAAAGTGCCTGCCTTTCTTCAAAACCTTAAAAGGAGGAGGAGAGAAGGGCTTCGAGTGGAACGAGGACTGCCAGAGCGCTTTCGAGCAAATAAAAGCTTACCTGGGAAAGCCGCCGCTATTGAGCAGCCCGGTGTTTGGGGAGGAACTCTATGTCTTCTTGGCCGCAACAGATCATGCAGTGGCCGCTGTTTTGGTAAGGGAAGAGGGCAAACTTCAGAAACCCGTGTATTATGTCTCCAAGACACTTTCTGCTGTGGAAGGCCGCTATCTAAACATTGAAAAGCTAGCTTTCGCCTTGCTGGTGGCCGCTCGGAAGCTGCGGGCATACTTCATCGCCCACCCAATCACGGTTTATTCAGACACCCCGCTGAAGAAGATACTCCATAAGCCCGAATCCTCGGGGAGAATGCTATCGTGGTCCATAGAACTGACTGAATTCCAGATTACCTACTCCCCGCGGAAGACCATCAAGGCACAGGCACTGGCAGACTTTGTGGCAGAGACCACATTTGAATCAAAGGAGAGCGAGCCGGACGAAACCCAACCCGCAAAGACAAAGAAAAAGAGAGGCGAGAAGGCAATAGTTGCAGGGGAGAGACCGGAAAATTGCTGGTCGTTGAGTGTGGATGGATCCGCGGGAAAGACTGCCAGCGGCGCCGGAATTCTCTTGACCGCCCCGGAGGGTCAAAGGTTCAAGCGAGCCTTGAGATTGTTACGTTTAAACCGCAAGTGCACGGGTTATTAATAGTATAGTATGTGCAAATACGGGTCGATCCCACGGAGACACTTAATTCTAAAAATATTTTTTGCTTTGGATAAAAGTAAAGAAAATAAAATGATTGGGGGTAGGAAAATTTGTTTGTCACTTAAAATAGAAATGATAGTAAAAGCTATTTATGTAGGAAAAACTCTTATTTTAAAGGAGTTCCCGGGATTGGGACTCAAGTATTCATATATTCATCATTCATTTATGCTCTCTTTTAGATTAAGGGTTCATTTTTATACAAGGATGGTATGCTTAGCCTACACTACTTCTCACGATCAAGCAAGTAGTGTTTGTATTCTCATACTAATTATGTCCTAACTCTTTGAGAAATCCGTTTATGTTTTTCCCCCGCCCTGTCACAAACGGGCATTCCGGCTTATCTCTAGCTGACCATAATTAGTAAGAATCCATTAGGTTTTCTTATGAAAATCGGCACACTTTCCACTCAAGGAGCATCCCTAAGCCATTACACTACTCTCGTGAGTAATGAACTTAGTTTGACTATATGGGTCCGCTAATCGAGATTCACCGCTAGGTCCTTCTCTCGATTAACTGAAGTTCATATAACCAAGGACGTCATCGTGGTTATAGGCGTTTTAGATTGATATAGTAAAATTGTTAAAGATGAAGAGAAATGAATTTAGAGAACATAAAATTATGATGAACATATGAATACAATGAGTATCCAACCCCAAGAAAGAGGGGGATTACTCACTAGCCATTAAATAAAACATCAAGAATAAGAATAAAGGATTAAGATAGAGAAGAGAATACTTATTCAGATTGGAGAACTTAATGATGGAAGAATACTTCTTTATTGCTTAGGAACCCTCTCTCAAATTCACTCAAAATTCTGGAAATGATAATGTATACTTAGAATTTCACTATAATAACTTTACAAATCAATCTCTAAAAATATCTCTATCTTTTCTAAGGCTGTTGTAGCCTTCTTATATAGGCCCTAGGACTGATTTGAGTGTCTGTTCCCGGATACATCCACCAAGAGGAGTGTCTGTTGGGAAACACTCTTTCAGAACAGGCGTCAAGATCCGGGCGGGTCTTCATAATGGTCCGACCGGATCCAGTTGGTCCGACCGGATTTCCTCCTTGCCCCGGTCGGATCTTTTTCTTCTGGAAATTTGTTCTTGTATTGGTGAGGTCCGGCCGGTCTTATAGATGGGTCCGGTCGGATCTTTGACTTCTGCATCTGATTTCTCCTTTTTAAATGTTTTGCTCCCGTCTTCCTTCCTTTACTCCCTTTAGCTCAAAATAGCTCCAAATAGTACCTGTTTTCTGTCCACAAAAACCCATACTACACCACGCACATTATATCCGTAAAAGTAAAGTGAAATAATGCAATATGAGACTCATTAATACTAAATTGACTCTAAAAAGACATATATTTAGACCTTAAATGCCTATAAAATAGCCATTTATCAACTCCCCCACACTAAAACCTTGCTTGTCCTCGAGCAAGCTTACAATTTTGAAGAAGAGAGAGTGACAAATGACATAAAATTTTTGAAAAATCAAAGAAGGTTTCAATGCTCCCTCAGAATATTTGTTATATTGTATTGCCTTTACAAAATCATTTCCTTTTAAATTTTCGTCCCAGAAACTTGTGAGAAAGAACATAAGAGGATATTGGAAAGTAAATAAAGAATTTTGGATGTTAATATAACATGAATAAATACTATTGAACAAGAGCATATAGGAATAACTAAATGAACTTGTGGATTTCAAGTATGAAATAGAATTTAAGTTCACTCTTGAGTGCTTTGTGAATAGGGTTTTTTATGCTTGGGAATACATTTCTTAAACTCATGATTTTATTCTTTTTCAAAGATATTCAGATTTTGTTATGCTCCTTGAATCACAAAAAATAAGGCGGATGAAGGTAGTGGAAAATTTAATTTCATTAAGTTTTAGAAGTGGCAATTGAGTTCTTTGTAAATCATCACACTCTATAATGATAAATTCATTTGGATATTCGAGTGGATGATATACAAGAAGATTGATTTATGTTATTAAGTCTTAAAAGTGGAAATGGAAAGCTTCGTGATTCTTAAAGATCATAACAATGTAGTAAATCTTTGGAAAAGAGTAGAAGTAAAAGTTTTTGAAATGTATATACAAGGATGTTTTATAACTTTTCACAAGTGTAATGTATTCAAACTTAATATCCACAATTTCATTAATAATGTAATGCTTCTATTCAAGAATATTTAAAAGTCTATATAAATTTTGAAAATTTTTCATTTACTATCCAATATGATCCTAAGTTCTTTGTGACAAATCTCTCAAAAAGTAAAGTTTAAGAGGAAAATAATTTTACTTAGGCAAATTGTAAGTATAGATAACATTCTCATCAATGGAGCATTGGCAAAATTTTTTTTTTTTTTTTTTTTTTTTTTTTTTTTTTTTTTTAGATACTTAACTAAATGCAAGCAACAAGCTAACTAAATGCAAAGAAAAAGAAAACGGATATAATAATTTTATTAAAATCCTCCCCCACACTTGAACTAAACATTGTCCCCAATGTTTTCATGAAAGTAAAATTGGACAAGAAAGTAAAATGGGGACGGGGGAACAAATAACTTATCACTGAAATGGTGGTGGAGGTGGTGGTGAGACAGGTTTGAGATGAAGAAGAAGGGAAGAATGAGAATACAATTGAACAGATCTGACCTTTTGGCGAATCGGTATGTCCTTCTATGCGACTGATCCGGGCGGGTCGCTCTGGGGATCCGGTCGGATTTATTATGGTCCGGTCGGATTATTTTTCAGACCCGGACGATAATTTTCTCTGGAATCTCCAGAGTTGCTGGATCCGGTCGGGTGCTTCAGCTTGGCCCGGTCGGATCTAGATGATCCGGTTGGATATATTGTTGACCCGATCGGATCTTCGAAAATTCTTCCTCTCTTTTTTTTTTTTTTTTTTTTTTTTACCTACAAAATGTTAGAAAACAGAACATAATAACAATAATAATAATAATAAAAAAAAAAAAACAAAATAATCCATCGGTTACCACCCGATGATGCTTGTTTAACGTCTTTAGCTCGACGCCTTTTTGTAATTGGAATGGCCATTGTACGGTATCGAGATGGCCTATTGTCTTTGACAATACGCCACTTCTTCTCCGGTG